>PPLN03000005.1:528652-1066020 GCA_003707825.3 Cephaloascus fragrans | reverse complement strand
ATAAACCATTACGTTTACCATTACAAGATGTTTACAAGATCGGTGGTATTGGTACGGTGCCAGTCGGTAGAGTTGAAACCGGTATTATCAAAGCCGGTATGGTTGTTACATTCGCCCCAGCTGGTGTCACTACCGAAGTTAAATCTGTTGAAATGCATCACGAACAATTAGTTGAAGGTGTTCCAGGTGACAACGTCGGTTTCAACGTCAAGAATGTTTCTGTTAAAGAAATCAGAAGAGGTAACGTCTGTGGTGACTCTAAAAACGATCCACCAAAAGCTGCTGAATCATTCAATGCTCAAGTTATTGTCTTAAACCACCCTGGTCAAATCTCTGCTGGTTACGCTCCAGTCTTAGATTGTCACACTGCTCACATTGCTTGTAAATTCGACACTTTGATCGAAAAAATTGACAGAAGAACTGGTAAGTCTATTGAAAACGAACCAAAATTCGTTAAATCCGGTGATGCTGCTATTGTCAAGATGGTTCCATCTAAACCAATGTGTGTTGAAGCTTATACCGATTATCCACCATTAGGTAGATTCGCTGTTAGAGATATGAGACAAACTGTTGCTGTTGGTGTTATCAAATCTGTTGAAAAATCAGACAAAGCTGGTAAAGTCACCAAAGCCGCCCAAAAAGCTGCTAAGAAATAAGCTCAGTATCAATCATTTAGTTTGCTAGTGTAATAAATAGTTTATTTTCCTCGAAGTGTAGTATGCGAACTTGTCTTACTTGGTTCAGTAGAATAAAATGGTTTGTGGCCTCAAAAATGTTGTGTCTATGTTCCATCTTTTGAAGGTTATACTATTTTGAATCCGGGTAACATATTCAAAACCACTTACAATCAGACGACAGAGCTTAGGAAATACAAATTGAGCGCAAAACTTGGTCTAAATAATAATCTACTGATTGAATAAGTTCAGTTAAACTACATATTTTCAGTTTAGTATCAAGCTCATTTCTTTCATCATGTCTACAAGAAAGAAAACTTTATTAAAGGTTATTATTTTAGGTGATTCAGGAGTTGGTAAAACCTCCTTAATGCAACAGTTTGTCAATCGTAAATTCTCAAATCAGTATAAAGCTACAATTGGAGCGGATTTCCTTACCAAAGAACTTGTTATTGATGATAAATTAGTCACCATGCAAATTTGGGATACTGCTGGACAAGAGAGATTTCAGTCTTTAGGAGTTGCTTTTTATAGAGGTGCGGATTGCTGTGTTTTAGTTTACGATGTTACGAATCAAAAGTCCTTTGAAAGCATCAGTTCATGGAAAGACGAATTTTTGATTCAAGCTAACGTTACTGATCCTGAGAACTTCCCTTTTATTGTTATTGGTAACAAAATTGATATTGATGATAACAAACGGATCATAAGCAATAAAAAAGCTAATAATTTATGTCAACAGTTGGGAAATTTACCATATTTTGAAACAAGTGCTAAGGATGCTATCAATGTTGATAAAGCGTTCGATGTCATCGCAAGAAATGCTTTACAACAAGAGGAGAACGACGAATTTAATGAAGACTACAATGATGCTATCAACATCCATTTAGATTCAGAAGCAGGCGGATGTTTGTGTTGAGATTCCATACACTGGTAAGACTTACATATATAAATTCATTTTTAATCATTATACCGGTTCCAGTTATTTTGGAGATTCTTACTTTCCATGACTCCAGAGAAAGAAGAAGGGAAAAAGCGAAGGGTCTAGTTTTCGATATTGTTCGTTCGTTCGTTTATTTGTTTGTTTTTTTAGTTCTCGTTGTTTTTGTATTCTCTTTTCAATGATATAATCTGCTAATGATTTTTTGCAATTTCCACCTTCCTATTTATGTTGAGGCACAAGTTGAATGCATTTAGTGCATCATTCTAGTTCAATATTATCAAACAGTTGTTTTTTCGAATGTTTTTATAAGTTAATAAAAGAAAAATAGTTTACCAAAACAAATTAATTCTATACTGGAGATTCGAACACAGGTCGAAATGTCGCTCAAATATTATTTCATAAAGAATATGTCGCGCAAGAGGGGCAAATATCCACATATAAAATTACGTAATTTACGAGATAATGCGACATACCACACGTGGGTTTTCGCACCTATTCCTAGAGCTAGAAAAACAAAAACCTCAATTTGAGGTCAAATCAACAGCTTCGAAGTTTTTTTATTGTCCAAAAAGAGTTGAAACTGGGAGTGCTATAATAAGTTGCTTCTTCAGAGATAGTTTTCAGCTGAGTAGGTAAATTTTAAAAATTCTAGTTAAATCTTCACATATTATTGCAGTTTTCGTTGTCATACAATGATAGTGATTCAATCTCTTTAAATTGGTCTCAAAAAAGAAGAAACATATTATCAGGTTTTGGACGCTTCAATTAATAAAGCCACACTACTAAATAATGAGCACTGGCTTTACAAAGACAAAATCAACTACTTCATCTTCTGGTAAATTAAATCTAAAGTCTCCAAATATGAATTTTGATGATATTACAGCGTCATACACAAAGGTGAATCTGAAAGATTTCAAGCATAATGATGATCACGAAAACAATGAAGATTTGAGAAATTATTTGAAGAGGTCTGTGAATTTTGATAACGATCGAAGGAATGATATAGAGACCAGAAAAAACTCACCTCAAACTTCTTTGAAGCATTTTTCTAGCTCAAATAGTCTTCAACTAAGTCCAAATGCAGAGTCAGCAGAATTTGCTAACAACAACAATAATAATAATAATAGCAATAATAATAATAGCAGCTTGAATGACACTGGCATTGATACTCATGAGTCAGAGAAAGACGATCAAGAATTGAAACAAAGAAACATAAAAAAGTTGCCTAAAAATTTCAAGTATTGCCAAACTGACGATTTACTAATATTAGTATCCAGAATGCTAGAATCATTAATGAGTATCAATGATCAATCGGAGCAAAATTTCACATCATCTAATTTGACTAGGTTTCATTCGCGCGTACCTCCAAACATATCGGTTTACTCGTACTTGTCAAGGTTGACGAAATTTTCCAATATTGAAAACAGTATTTTGTTGTCTTCCATATATTACATTGATTTGTTGTCGAACGCTTATAATTCCTTTACTTTAAACTCTTTAACCGTTCATAGATTTCTTTTGACTGCAACTACGGTGGGCTCAAAAGGTTTATGTGATTCCTTTTGCACAAATTACCATTATGCAAAGGTCGGAGGTGTTCTATACAATGAGTTAAATTTATTGGAAATGGAATTCTTGCAAAAGGTTAATTGGAGAATTGTACCTCAGATAGTGGTTATGAATAAAGTCAAAGAGGAAGACACAAACAATATTTTCAGGGAGAAGTTGATCCCAATCAGCGATGCTGAGAAGGTATTAGATATGTATTACAAGCAACTAATTAGTTTAACTGGTCACCTCAAATCAATCAATGATGACATATATGTATTGAGCAATGAAGATGTTATACCTTTCAATTCTCGGGAGGATCATTTCAAACAGCAAAAGCAACAACAACTACAACAACTACAACAACAGCAGCAGCAGCAGCGCTCAATATATCTGCTGAGAGCGAATAAAAATCTTAAAGCTGAAAGTTTAGTTAAGTTATCGCCATTGAAAAGAAGCGCTGATCCAATAATTGACGCAAAGATGAAAAGATCCCAAAAATGAGCATTAACCATTTATTTATTTATCGTTGTTTTCATTTTTCTGTTTGCATTATTAGAAATTAATTTAATTGTTTCCCATTTTTTTCATAATAATAATTCATGGGTACTGGGTAGGAAATCTGGTTAGTTTAGTACAAAAGTTTAGATCACGGTCATTGTTATTATATTTTATATATTCATTTAGTTAGCTGTGACAGTTGTAGCTTTTATCGAACGTCTATATAATTATGAACATGCATATAGTACACTGTATATTACTGAATTATTGTTCCAAAGTATCACCATGGATTAGCTTCGATATCATCGTCACCCCAGGTTTTCAAGACAGCAGAGTTGGGAACTTTGACTTGCTTGAACATTTCATCTCCTTTGAATATTTTATCATTGCTTTCATTGTCATTACCCATTCTCTTTTTGTTAACTCTATTCAGATCAGTCTCTTCTAGACGCCCATCTTCTCCTTCCTTTGCTTCTTCTTCTTCATGATCTTCCTCTTCGTCGCTACCATCACGTTGTTCATTGTCGTCATAAGTGTCGTCATAATTGTTGAATTTATTCAATTGCTTGATATCGTCAATTTCATCTAGTATGTCAATCGGCAACAAAGGTTGGTACTTTTTCAAATTGCCAGTATTCACACCACCCAATCCTGATCCAAACGCAGTTATTGATTCCTGATAATTTGGCAATGTAATAGGAAATATAAAATCTGGATTAAAATAAGTGAAGATTTCTTTTGACGTTAGTGAAGTTGATGTTGTGTAGTTCAAAAACTGATTTATTGACGATTCACCAACTTCAGTCGTATTTTTCTTTATGATGTTCATCAAACCTTTGGGCAATTTGGACTCACCGACTTCGTATTTGTAGCTTTTGGTGATTTTTAGTATTTGAAAGTAGTTTAAATATTGGAAACCACTGATTGTCTCAATTAAAATTGATTCATCTATTAGTGAAGTCATACATTGAAGCCACTGCAATAATTCAATGAAAGGGGAAATTTTCTTTTTGCCAATTTCAAAAAAGGAATTGGAATAAAAATATTCCAAATCGTATGGGTTGTTGACTGGGTCATTATGTGTAGTAGTTAAGAGGTTTTTCAAAGGTAATTGACCATTTATTGATTTGGATAAACCTCCCAACTCATCTGGTCTCTGAAGTTTTGAGTCGTGTGACCTCAACCAATCTTCAACTGTTGATAAATTGAGTCTGATTTGAATTGCTTGAGATCTTGATAAATACTTCTTAGAAGATATGACTCTATTGAACAATGTTGAACCCAACCAATGAAAAACTTGTGAGAAAGTCTGGAACTTGATAACCTTATGTAGATTATGCAACGACAAAACATAATCCAAAGCTCCTAAAGTTTGAGATATTCTAATTGGTGAAGGCTTCATTTGTTCCCGCTGAGAAGGAGGGTATAACATATTGAAAACGTCGTCATAATTTTTCAAACCATTAGACTTGTTTTTAAAAAAATTCCAATTTTTTTTGAATAAAACATTATCAATACCTGGAATGTTGACGTAATTCAAAAGACAATCATCAATCAATAAGTTCAACCGATTATTCAATGAGAACGAAAGTTGTGCAATTAATGAGTTTATCGTTGTAATGATTTCTTGTAAAAAATGGGGATTTAAATTTATGATTTTACTATCCTTAACAAGATAGAAGTATAAAAATTGAAGTACCGAAAGCCAATAACTAATCAAAACAATGTCACCATTTTTTGAATCACTTAGATTAAAGACTCCGGATTTCGTATTGGTAACCGATCTGATATTCGTTATGAATAAGTTGAACAAAAAATCAGTTAATTCTTTACTTTCAGCTTTAAGTTGCGAATACCTCAATAGTTGATAAATGATAGAAGCGGGTATTGTGGTTTTGTGCTTCATTGAGTTATATAAACCAAAGATATATTCCAATAGTTTTGGTATGTCAGAATCAGTGAATCTAATATATTGATCATTCAATAGCTTGTCGTAATCAAATATCTCGTCCGAGGCTGAAAGATAATTAAAGGAAGCATCATTCTGTAATATATCGTTTGCCTCTATGTTGGTGCTTTTCTCGTCGTCATTGATTTGAAAATCACTAATGCCAGCAGTTTGTAATTTTATTTGAGTTGAAAAATCGTCAATTTCCTCATTATGAGGAAAGAAGTCTGATTTGAAGAATACCTCATTAGTGTCAGCAGCACTTCCGTTTTTTAAGGCTGAATGGTTCAATAAATTGTGCTGCTGAAAGTAAACGTACATTTCAGAATTTGGAGTCAACAAATCAATCGAATTTTTATTATTTTTATTCTTGAAAAATGGATCAGCGCCATTATTCAATAATATTTTAACGATATCCAAATGATCCAAGTAGACTGCCCACATTATTGGAGAATAGCTGATTAAGTTATCGGTTAGGTTTGGATCAGATTTCAAGTTCACTAATAAAAATTCGGCTACCTCAATATTGTTGAAGCATATGGCATAAATCAAAGGTGTCAATCCATTGGTGTCAACCAGATTGATTAGCAGAAAATTTTCCTTAGCTATTTTGGATATGGAGACCAAATCAGAGTTACAAGCATCTATGCAAAGTTTGGCGATTTGGTTTTTGGGAATACTCAACTCATCAACGTTGACATTGTTTATATAAAGTTCTAGAGATTTTTTAGCAGCTTTTATTTTTGCCAACTGGGGATCACTTTGCAAAATGGAACCAGCGATGTTCTTGGATAAATTCCAGGGATCAAATTCCATTATGTTGTTCTATTATTTCTTGTATCTTACCATTGATTTAACAAATTCTATCCTTTGATGTGACTTTATCTTGACGCCCAGGCAAAGAAACTGTCGTGTAATCTCAATATATGATTTGTAGTACTTGAATTCTTACGTGAATAAACTTGCACAAGAAAGCTCGTATGGCGCAGTGGTAGCGCAGCAGATTGCAAATCTGTTGGTCCTTAGTTCGATCCTGAGTGCGAGCTTTTACTTTTTATTAAATTTTTTTGTGAAAATCATAGATAGAAGAGCACTATGATAAATAGAAATGGGACCAGGCATTTTCCGTTTGTCAAGCTTGCTATCAGATCCATCACATTAAATCTTCGGATTTGCAACAATGGATTGCACCCGAGCACTAACTTTCACACAAACTGCCCTGAATCAGGATGTAAACCTTTGCCCGCGCTATTGGACTTGCCTCGACAAGTTGCCAAAATGAACCGAGTTACCTTCGTCGAGAATCGGTCTGAAAGGAAGCTGACTATGATGGATCTGATGATAGCAGTGAGAATTGATCGGAAGAATCGGCTTTTGAATGACTCCAATGCGATGGCAGAAGATGGCTTTAGATGGCTTTAAAGAGTGTCAAAAACAAATATATATATATATATATATATATATGAATCAGCCTCGCTTGCAATCATGTACAAAAAAGGGCGTGTGGTCTAGTGGTATGATACTCGCTTTGGGCGACTTCTTTTACAAGAAGACAACTACTAAATATGCGAGTGGCCCTGGGTTCAATTCCCAGCTCGCCCCTTTTTTATTTCTTTTTACTGATAACTTCAAAAATATCGTTTGAGATGAAGAGTACACACCATCATTAATAACCTATACTCTCTATATTCGGTCCCCTTTCTGATGAGAGTATCATGATTTACTGAATTGCCAGCCAGAGGTGGGTAGGCAAATGATATGATCTTGACACTCATTCGAGCTAGGAATAATGGATGAAATAATATGCTCCGTGGAAAAATAGCTTTCCATTCTACCCCACGAATTTCTGTGCTATGTTTATTGCACTTTTGCGAAAAGGAAAAGAAGGTCTTTTAATTATATGTGCTCTTACTCCGTAGTCCGTAGCAATTGGTGACGGTTGTCGTAAAGCAGCAGTTATTTGGGTTTGAGATTGATACTGAATCAAGACTTGTAACACAGTACTTCTCTTTCAAAATCGATCTTTGAAATATCTTATTTGGAAAGCAGCAAATCCACTGTCTGGAGTATACACAAAAAGTCACTGAAGCCACTTTATAGGACATTATGGGTAATTATCTCCAGAAGATTTTCATTAGCAGGCAATTATTGCTGCTTTTAGTAAACTTCGTTACAAAGGATATCCAAAATTTCGATTTGTTCTAGGTTATAAGTTGAAATAGGGGAAGTTAGTTACAATGATGTTGCAGTATATCGATATGACATGTAGTACTCTCTTTGAGATATTCTTTTGCGAGCGTATACTATAGATGCCAGCACCCCTATCAACTGCCATACCTTTGATAATGCTATATCTTGGATTTTCGTTCGTGATTCAAAAACGATTTATCAATTTTTTTGTTATGCGGTAGAATAGAGCAATCACTGCAAAGGGTGCCAGTCTTCAGAGTTTTGTCGTTTAAAAGAAACTGTCTCACATGTTTTAAAAAATTGAGTAGCGATTCACAGCAGAATTATGATCAAAGCCTTCAGTGCTCTTGAAAATTTTTATTCTTCACTCCAGCTGCATACCTTCTTCAACTACAATACGTATTGGTTGCGTGATGCTTATTGAAATCCTTATAGTTTATAACTGAGCGCGCGAAATATTTCAAAAACTGATACACGGTATTTTTTCAAGCTCATAATGAACTACTACACCAAAACTGTTTTGGCTGAAACTTATAGTCAAACTGATGGTACTCTGATTTAATCTCAGTTCAATCGACAATTCAACACAAGTAATTTATAAACGGAACAAGAATCAAAAGCCCATTTTCCAATATATGAACCGAGTAAGTAGATATGAGACCGATATAACTAGGCAGTTAATGTCGGGCGTCTTGCAAGTGTAAAAATAGAAAATACCTGTGCCATTTCAGGTGAATCTCCTGAATGCTTGAATTTGAATCTAAAGAGTACTTCAAGCGACCCCTATTTGCTCCGAAACTGATTAGTTTATAATATCGTGATTATCATTGAGTACGTCGACACCTCGAACAAAGTAGATAATCACACATGGGACACAGCCCATACCTCCACTCACTTGGAGAGAGCTTTATTGCTTTGAGGCTTGTAGTAACATCATCTAATAAAAAACACGTAATTCACGAGCACTACAGGTTTCAGGACACGGCAACGCGATATTGTTGAAATTTAAAGATAAAAAAAAACTGGTACACGGATAAATTGACGCGTTTGCAACGCGTATAAATAATTTTTTTGTGGTGACGAGACGTGGGACGCAAGACGAGACGCATGGAAAGTATATAGAGATTCGCAGCTCATTGATCTCATCACGACCGAACACGGTTGCAAATTCTTTCCATGTTATGTGAATATCAAGTATATGACTTGATTTATCTCTTTATGGAAATGATATATACCGTGTCTTTCATAGCATCGTGTCTTCTCTCTTTTCTTTTTAACCATCTTGGAGTTTATTATAAATACCAACCATTTCCCTTTAAGATTCATTTTTTGTTTTAGCTCCTTAATCAACGTTCATTGAATTCAAATTGAATAGTTAATTGCCTTATCTAGTCAAATTCATCCGACTTAATACTTCTATAAACCTACTAGTGTCACTCTTTACCTATCTTTAATACCTAGCTTAAAACCGAAAAACAGTTACTATGAAATCATTCGCTACTTTATCAGTTCTTGCTTATTTTACTGCTGCAATCAAAGCCAGTGATATCACATCAGTTTTCGTTACACAATCTGAGTTTTCCACCACTGAAGTCACCATAACATCATGCTCAGATCATCTTTGCACCCCATCCTCAACTATTCTTCCATCTTCAGTGGACGCTGAATCATACATTTTTTCAGAAACAACCTCTGCTCCAGTTATTATCACAACCACTATTGACGATGAAGTTACAAGCTACACAACATACTGTCCAGAAAACACAACCTCCATTGCCTTTACTTCATTAACTCCAATTCCATCATTAACCTCATTGAAGGCCGACGAATACACAGAATACCCTTCTTCATCAGCTACGGAAACAGATATTTATGTGGATGAGACTATTACACCAACTGTCACTGCTTCCTCTGCAGTCGAAGCTACTGCTACTGCTGGTTATACATTCACCTCAATATACAACTCAAGCTCAGTCAGCACATCTGCTTCAGCTCCCAATTCAGTTATAGCCTACGAAGGATCTGGTAATAGAGTTACAATTGGTGCCGCTTTAGGATTTGCACCATTAATCGCTTTATTATTATGAACTTCTTAGATCTCAATAATGAATAACACACTTCATCATTTTTTAAATTTTTCTGTTTTGGGTTTTTTGGTTTTTAGTTATATAAAAAAATGTTGTTTAAAATTACGCTATTGACGTGTATACCCATCAAAGCCTTTTTGAAAACTGCTTTAGCGATTCACACTTACACATTGGGACATACAGTATTGAAGTTGATAATTCCGGTCTTGCAAATTTCTTTAAGCCTCAAAGCATGTGTTGGAAGGGCTTTGTATAACTCACTAGTAAGTGACGTGGAGTAGGAAAAGAATTGGACACCCAAGCTGAGTTTAAATGAAAGGTCGAATATGTTGATGGATTAAGTTATTGATTCAGCTGACACCAGGAACTTATCTAATTTACGAAGAACTAACTCACCACAAGATTTCCCATTGGAGAGAGATCTTACAGAATCTACAAACAAATAATAGAAAATCCATAACTCATAAAATAGTACAATACAAACATCATATTTTTTCATTCACCAAATACATTACATTTATGTTAACATCAAATTCATTTCCCAATCTTGAATAACGCTTACCCAGTCGTCCCTTTCTGCATTTACTTCTTTTCTTCTCCAAACCTCGAACATAATCTGTCTAGCACCCCAATATGAGCCTAGATATTGAGCGACATCAGCACCCCACTTTTTGAAACCAAGCTGTAGATTTGTGTCGATAGCCTCACAACCAGCTATAAAACCCTGCCAAAATAACGGTATTATTATAGTAGAGTCTTTTTCTATCAATTTTTGAATCGAGATCAAGTGATACAACGTCTTGGACACAGAACCTTGCAAATTTAATGAATTCAAATCTTTTATCAATTTATAGTAATAGATTCTCAAAGCATGATAGAAGGACATGATGTGATGGTAAATTGCTTCATGCATTGATGATAAAAACTGCTTGTTATTGTCATCATAATCCTCGTAGTTCAATATAACTGGTGTCTTTGGAGAAGTTGCATTGGAATTTGAATTAGGTGAGTCTATGTTTTCACTCGCTTTATATAGCTTCCAATCCAAGTGCCAACCGAGTAACTTTTTTTCTAATGAGTTAGATATTGATTTGAAGTTGTGAGGTAACTCGTTTTTGTTTTCATAATAAATTTTCAATCTCACCAACTTGACAATCTCAGAAAACAAAACAATCAATGAATTTGGTAGCCCATACAATGCATCCGTTGCAAAGTTTTCATCATTCTTTTTTGTGTTTACCAATTTTTTGTTAACAAAAGAGGGTGAAGAGTCATTAGATTCTTCACTTTTAGAGTCGTCATTACTCTTAGAGTAATGCGTTATTGTGTTGTTAACAATAAATTCAATTCTGACTTTGCTATCCCCTTTTACTTTTTCTTGAAATATATTTGACTCGATTAATTCCGTATTTGGTACCTTACCATTAATATCAATGATTTCATCCGGATTGATGGTATTTGGGTCTAATGACGTTGAATCTTGGATCAACTTCAAACTTGAAAATACCCGGTGTAATATTCTGGCTTTTGGTGATAATTTCGTTTTGGTTATCATTTTCTTTGTGATAATATTACCACAAGCTTTTAGATGATGACTACAATCACTCATCGTACCCCAAACAACGTCTATGGTAACCATTGATAATATAGCAGTCAAAGAGTCTTTATACTTCAATTGTTCAATCGGCTGTTCGATCATTTTCTTGAGAAAAACCGAAGCTTGCTGTCTCAATTGAATACCTAGATTCAAGTAGTATTTCATTTGACTAGAATGTTTTTCAAACTTACTTTGAAGATTGAAGGCAGAGACTGCCAAAAGTGCATTTAGCAAAGCATTCTTTGAGTTCGAGGTTTTTCCTAATGCTGCTAAGTCACCAATGGCCTGCAATGCTCTTGGAAAATATATAGTTTTCCAGGGGTTTTCAGTTAAGGGTATAACAGTCATCAAGTCAGCCACATTTTCAATATAGTAATTAAGTAAATACCTTGTCAACGGCAACACCTGCAAAGCGGTTGTTGGCACACCAAAATTGTCAATTGATAAATCCAAATCTAGAGGAGATGTGGATATTATTTCCATGACAGAATTTGGCATTTTCGTTTGTTCTGAACCATGCAAATGTATTTCTAAATTCTCATTGTAATTATAGTTATAGCTATATTGACTTAAACCAGTGAATATACCCATTGAAGCTTGACTTGGTTTATTTGACGGATTTGGCTTATTCAAAATTTGACCCAGTTCATTGAGCGGCTTGAAAATTGAGTTTGAATTTTTACCAAAAATCAAGTTCAAAAATTCATCTTCATTCAAGAAATCCGCATTATTATTAACATTGTTAAGGCTATTGAGATTTGAGTTATTGAAGCTGTAGTTCAAAAATTGAGTATCACCGTTTCTCGCCGCTGCTGTCAACAAAGCATCGTCTTTTAATTCCGATGACAACCATTCATGACCTTTGAAGCTAGGTAAAGATCCAAAGATTTTGCTGGCAAATATTGAGTCGGTTGGTAGTTGAATTTCGTCAACTTGAGTATCTGATTCGGTTATAGATTCTTTTCCCTTGTTTAGGGTAATTTTATTGTTCTCTTTTTCATTCATTTCGGCACTTGCTGCTGGTATTGCTTTGCTTTCTACCTTAGATTTTTTGTTCACTCTGTTCAACTTTGGAGGAGCACTCCTTTTCTTACATTCTTTGGGCAACGGCTTGAATACACCGAACGGCCCCAACAACTTGACGTTGTCTTCAATCAACTCATTCGAATTGTTCAACGTGGAAAGATGTTGATCAATATCTTCGTAAGTCTCATAAACGCAATCTTTGGGATACTTCACAAAATCAATATTTCTTCTCTGAAAAAATTCTCCGTTTTCTTTGGAATTAGCATTATTGTTGTTTGAGTTATTAGACTTATCATGTGGTAGTTGCTGTCCGAATTTATTGAATCTTATGGGCAGAGACCATCTCAACTTGATATCATAGCCAGCACAACGGATATTTGACTTCTCACACTTCAAGCAGAATGGTTTTGTCAAGTCACATCGTATTTTTCTTGATCTACATGTGAAGCAACCAGTAAAAGATTTGGATCTTTTCTTGACCGATGTCATTTTTTCTGATAAAAAAAACCGTGCAATAGAAAATTTTATTTGAATTGCTTCAACACATGAAATCTATACAAACTTAAGTGATTAATTTCCTGGATAGCCGTTGTTCCTCAATGATATCGAAACCTTTTCTTCAGGCTTTTCATACAGGGCAAAAAAAAAGAGTATCATGGTTCGAAGCCCCTCTACCCTGAAATAGGTATAATTTTCGATACACGTTCTAAACTTATTAACATCAGCTGTGATAATCAACAAATAGAACCAAGCGAAGGTCTTACCAAAGCATAAACAGTCCAACAGGTTCACAGTGTTAAAATATTGGGCACACAAAACAAAAGTGCTGCCAAAATGTCGGACAAAAGAAAAAAGAGAACTAATTTGTTCACCAATGAAATCAAGATGCTTCTCTATGGTCTTGGAGACTCCGAGGACCCTTACCCAGAGACTGTGAACTTGATTGAAGATGTGCTATCCACATATATTATTGATCTCTGTCATGAGGCAGCTAGATATGCAAAAGTCAACAATAGACAAAAAATTAAGGTGGAAGACTTCAAGTTTGCTTTGAGGAACGACCCCATCAAGTTGGGGAGAGGTGAAACATTGTTGAATACTCAGAAGTTGATTTTGGAAGCTAGAAAAGGGTTTGATGATTCCGAAGGAAAGGCTTACAAGAAGCTCGAGAAAGAGGAGAGAAATGCCACTAAGGAAAAGAAGGCAAAGAAGAAGTCTAAAAAAACGCAGAAATTGGAAGAAATGAAAAAACTTGCGGAGACTGAACACGATAACGAGAATGATAATGAACATGATAATGAGCATGATAATGAGCATGATGACGATGAAGAAGATGATGATTGAATAAATGGGTGCATAGCTGCTGTCGGCTTTGAGAATGCTTCATACACTCTGAAATTTACCTTGAGTTTGGGCATGGCTGCTACTGACTGGAATTCCTGGTGGCAGATACGCTATTTGTATAGATGGAGACCAATGGGTACTGTCTGCTAGGGTTAACACCAATAATCTTTCAAATCTAAGACACCCAACGTTATGTTTTTCTTCGAACTAAAGAAAACTTCGCATTGAACCAGCAACTTCTTATGAACAGTATTATATTTTACTAGCGAATGGTGATTTTGATCACACCTACTAAAAGGAACTGAACATCATTCAGCTAAAGTCTCTTTCTTTGTGATTTATACAGCTTATAGGGTCAATTACATAATCTATCCATTTTTTTCATAATCTTATATAATCAGGAAACTTCTAGAGATTCTGAAAAATTGTAAACCAAAATTAAGCGCTGTCAATATCGAAGGTGAAATTTTATATTTAGATAGATATATCCATTCATAAGTCGATTTCTGATCAGAATAAACGGGGACTTATATACATTTTAGTGACATCAATAAGTATGAAGGTCTTCTACGTTTTGGCGACGCTTTTAATGGTGTGTATGTGTACGCCACCACCTTTTCAGTCTTCAGACTTTTATTCACAGCAAATCACGCCAAACTCACAAACTACTATAGATTCGATAAATACGTTGAATTCCAGAATCAGGTCATCTTTGAAGTTACTAGTCAACAAGTCTTTCTTCAAATATTTCAAACTAAATCTTTACAAAGAGTGCCCATTTTGGAATTCGAATCATTTTTGTATAAACGAAAATTGTGCGGTTGATGTACTTGACTGGTCCAAGGTCAACGAGACAATGAAACCATCTAAATTGGGATCAATTTTGGGTAACAAAACAGTATGTGAAACATTGAATTACTGCAAAATTGATGACGACAAAGATGATGAATGTGTGTGGGTTTCACTCGTGCAAAATCCTGAGAGATTCACCGGATATGGTGGTGAACAGAGTTCCCAGATATGGTCAGCTATATACAATGAGAACTGTTTTCCATTTGAGAATTGCAGTGAGTCCAACTTCTTCTACAAGTTGATCAGTGGTTTGCATGCTTCGATTGCTACTCATTTATCGAATGAATACCTTGACTTTGTCACTGGTGAATTCAAACCTAATTTGAAGATTTTTATGGAAAGAGTGGGTAATTTCAACGAGAGAATATTAAATGTTTACTTCAACTATGCAATATTGGCTCAATCCATCACCAAGTTGAACACAGAATACAACGTCAATAGTTTGATATCAAATGCTACTCATTTTGGTGAATTGAATGAATCGATTGAGACAAATTATTTGATCAATGATATATCTTCGAATTTGCCAGCTGAGATCATAAACACTTCATCGATATTCCAAGATAAAGTGTTGAAAAATGAGTTCAGATCCAAATTCCGCAATGTTTCTCAGATTATGGATTGCGTTGGTTGTGACAGATGTAGAATGTGGGGTAAAATTCAAATACTTGGATACGGAACCGCTTTGAAGATACTTTTTGAAGATTTCAATGAAATCGAATTCAGTAATTTTGAGATTATCGCTTTATACAACACTTTTGATAGGTTATCGAAGAGTGTTGAGCTGATCAATGATTTTATCAATATGCATGGAGCTGGTGACTTTAGTGAGGATATTACTTTGCAGCTCTCATCGAATGAGAACGAGAACCTTTTGTTGGACAGTACCAAACTCTCAAGAAAACCACAAGTGATTCCATTGTTGAGCAACACTCAAAGTCAGCATCTAACACTAAATGAGAAGAAACAAGCTAGTGAACCACAGAGCAAACAACAGCAAAGAAAAGGACTTTTGAAACCAAAAAAGAAGAGGGATAAAAGCAAGAAATTGACGTTGAGTGAGGAATTTAAGGAAGCTTATGATGATGTGTATGAGGGTTTGACTTTCGTATTGAAATCATACTATTTGTTTCCAAGAATTTTGTTCAATATCTTGATCTTGAAATTGAATCTTTATTGGAACAGGTTTATTGGTAGAGAGGAATTTTATGATTATAAAGCTAACTACGATAAATTATTTGAACTAGTTGATTTGTGAGTCAACTTATAAAAGTATTTAAAATATTAATTGGGAATGACTTATGATTGAATGTACATTATATTTTATTAATTATTATAACGACTAATAGTAAGAGCGCTCAAGATAGTAAAGAGCAGCTTCGACTAAAAATAAAAAACGCTCATAACCGAGAGGTCAAAGTTACCTCCCAATTTCAAATTAATTATTACTTAGTCCAAATAACAACATTGAATAGTTCAAAAGAGACCACATTAATCCTGGATCTGGATTTGGAGCGAAATGAGTAACTCCTTGAACAGTTCCTTAAATAGTGGCAATGCCAATGCCATCAACAGTACTGTCTCAACGTTACACAACAAGGTGGACAAACTCGAACATATCATCAGGTTGGTGTTGCAGAATCAAAACACGATAATCAACAACCAAAAACTCATCGCTAAGACCATAACCAATCATAATCTTGCTAATAATATGGAATTGAAAAAGATCATTAACACTGAGCAGTATCATTTGGAGGGGATTACCGACGACATTGAGCATTCTTCTCTCCCTATCACACACGTTATGCAACCCATTGCTCATACTCACAATCACAATCACACTCATCCTCTTCAACTCCAGCAGCAGCAGCAGCAGCAGCAGCAGGTTCAACAAGTACAAGTACTGTCTCTTCCTCAAGTTCAAATCCCGATCAATCAGGGCCAACCTCTCTCTCACAGTCTGTTGCAAAACCAACTCCAAAACCAATTACAGTCACAGCAGAATGACGGCCATTTGAATCACTTACGGATTGACAATCTGAACACGCGCCAAGATCTGATCATAGATAGCAGCACTATCAGCAATAGTAGTAACATCAACAATAACAAGAAGAATGACCAGTTTCATCATTTTAATGAATTCAACTATGACACGGCTGGCAAAAACGATAAGCAGCAACAACAGCAACAGCAACAGCAACAGCAACAGCAGCAGCAACAACAACAACAACAGCAACAGCAACAACAACAACACAAAAACAGCGATCAAATATTGAAGAAATCCGACGACCCTTCTTATATTTTCAAACAAGCTCCAAAGTCAATAAAAGAAATATGGGAAGAATATCAAACAAAAATAAAACCCATGGAGGAAAAGGGCTCGTCATGGAGGAAAAACAAAACGATATCGAAGAGGTTCAATAGAAGAAACAAAATTTACAAGTATATTTTGACCGGGCTCAGTAAAGGATATGACGAGAATACGATCATCAGTAAATTGGAGGCCTACAGAGTTCAAAATAAAAAATCCATAAGTACCATTATGGATGATGGGGACTTTCCCCCTTTGTCTTGAATTAAATGTTGTGCGTATAAGAGTTGTAGTATAGTTAATTTTCCTCATTCAACATCATGGAAGCTCAAATCATCCGGCTTGTTCATGAGGACCTTTGATATAAGTAACGACAGCACATCGCTCACAACCACATATATAACTAATTCCAACTCAGCGTTTAGATTTATATAATCAACAACTTATTATCATAAAAACACAGAAACGATAACAAATAGTTGAGTGACGATTGCTGAGAAAAGTTATTTCCATTAGTGACTCCATCTCTTATTTGCCAAGATGGAAGGCTGGAATGAAGTAAGTAGTTGTGACGATTTTATTCTCGTTATTTGGTATGAATAGCGGTACTAATTTACAGATTACTCGTATCACTGCATTGAATCCAAAGTTGACTAAAAAATCCAAAGCAGATGTGATTCCTGGTGCTTCTATTTCCTCTCTTCAGTTTGACTCTCACCACGATCTTTTGTGGTGTGGTGACTCGAACGGATATGTTCAATCTTTTGCTAACGTCAATTTATCTAAATACACAAGTTTTCGAACTTCAAAATCTCCCATTTTACAGAATTTGAACTACAGCGATAAGGGAATACTATCGCTTTCTAAGGGGTCAATAAATTTGAACAATACAAGAGGGGTGTGCAACTTACTAGTTTCAAGTTCAACACTCAAGAATGATAATTTCCATAACTTGTCATGCATGAACTTCAACTGTAACTCTTCCAATGATTTATTGGTTAGTTCTTCCAACTCGTTGTTCAAACTTGATCTATTGAAACCAACAGTAGTAACTGAGCTAGACTATAGTGATAGATTGTCGTTCATCAAACAGTCTAATAGAATGCTAGCATTAGGAAAGACAAATGGGACAATTGATATACTTGAGCCCCAGACTAACAAAAGATTAAAATCTTTTTTTGGCCATAATGGTTTACTATCAGATATGGATTCCCTTGGTAACTACGTTGCGACGTGTGGCTATAGTGTTAGGCCCAACAATCATGCTTCTTCAGGAAGTGATTATGTTATTGATCCCTTAGTGAATATTTACGATTTAAGAATGTTGAAGCCCTTGACACCAATAGCATTCCCTTCCGGTGCTTCATTTGTCAGATTTCATCCCAAGCTACCAAATATCTTGATTGTTGCTTCTACAACAGGTCAAATACATTTCATCAATATTTACGATCAGTCCAACCTTTATTTATATCAAACTGACATAGGTGGTTCATATATTTCAAATCTTGAGGTGTCTTCGAACGGTGAGTTTTTGTCCTTCAACGACGGCTTCAATAATGTTCACTTATGGTCATATCAAGCATTCTCATTGAATGAGAGTAACAAGTCTTTCAACAATTTTTCGCATTCTTTGAAAATACCAGATATACCAAGTGGTAATATTCCATTTATCCAAGTTGATGAAGAAGCTCCTCTTTCAAGTATTGGGTTACCTTATTATAAAGATCTACTTTTGAGTAATTATGCTAATAATCTTAAATTTATCAAACTGAGTGCCAAGTTACCACCAAAAGTCGATATAGACTTGATAACCACCTCAAAAAATGTTGATGGAATTTTGTTCAATCATTATGATCGCGCGAAATATGGTGGAAGAAACTTGGCGATTAGTTACTATCTATTGAATCAAAAGAAAAATGGTAGAGCAGCGATACCAAAGTTCATAAGTGAAAGGACAAACTCTTCATCTAACTTGAATAATATCAGTGGTTCATCGTCTTCCACTACATCTTCAAATCCATTGGTAGACAAGAATAATGATGACATATTTCAGTTCAAGAATTCTGATGACAGTTTGACTGATCCACCAAATTGCTATCAGAAATTAGAGATTTTGTATTCCAAATTCGGAGTTGAAGACTTTGACTTCCTGTATTACAATAAAACGAGGTACTCAGGATTAGAGAATCATATTTCTAATAGCTACATCAACTCTATCTTGCAATTGTACCGATTTGTCCCAGAAATATTCAATTTTGTTGTCTCAAATTTAGCAAGAGAATGGTTGCCTACATTGAATGAAAGCCCGATAGGCTCATCAATTTTCATAGAGTTGGGTTATCTTTATGATATGTTGGCTAAAGCGAAAGGCAAAAATTGTTGCTCCTCGAATTTTCAAACTGTCTTCAATAACTTACCCGAAGCTAAACAATTGGGATTGTTATCAAATAGTACTGAAAATCCATTAACTGCATCAAACTTACAGCACTTTATTATTGGTTTTAACAGGTTTTTGTTGAATAGGTTGAATCATGACAGCTTACAACAACTACACGAATCCAACCAATTAATCAATGATTTCGGTTTTGAAATTGATACAGAGATTGAATCAAGTGGTTGCAATATCCACGATTGCAAAAGAAATATTCTGTTCACACTAAATTTGATCTCACCACCTACCATCCCGTCTCATAATAAGTTTATGACTAACGTAGTCAATAACGTTAGTCTCAAAAAATCAAACAACAACTTATTGAACTATTTGGATTACTCTATGAACCAGTATCAAACAATAAGGTGTAACTGCAATACAACAAATAAATACCACATTATCGAAATCAGTGAGTCTGTAAGAAGACTACCAAATATTATCTCAATCAATTTGGATATGAACAGCCAGGAATTGAATAATATAAAAAATTCAAAAAGATGGTTACTACCTGAATTTTATTCACATCAAACTCCGAAAGGTAAAATCTCATTCAAATCAGTCACCACGCAGTTTTCACCTAATGTTAATAAATACGAGTTAGTAGGTTATGTGGCGAAAATTTCCTCGAATGATGATTCTCACCATTTGGTATCGTTTGTCAGAATCAAGGAAGACGGTATTAACAAATGGTATTTGTTCAATGATTTTTTGGTAATGCAACTTCCTGAAGAAGAAATTTTCAATTTGTCGTACAGTTGGAAGACTCCCCTTATTTTGCTATACAAAAACAGTGACTTGAAGACGGAGTTTGACTACAAATCGTACATGGCTAATTTGAATGATTCGATTTTGTACCGTGACCATTTTGCTGCTGGGACAAGAGAAGGTAAAAGAATTGAATACAAATTGCTAACCAAAGAAGACCCTCCAACAGCTGGTGCGTTGGTCGCAATTGATGCTGAATTTGTTACACTCCAATCAGATGAAGTTGAGATTCGAAGTGATGGCACTAAACTGCTAATCAAGCCAAGAACATTGTCACTTGCGAGAGTTTCTGCTTTGAAAGACACCGACGACACACCTTTCATTGATGATTATATTGTGACCACTGAACATATAGACGACTATTTAACTAGTTACTCGGGTATCGAACCAGGCGATTTGGATCCCAATGTATCCTCAAGATCTTTGGTCACACTACAAACTGCATACCGTAAATTATGGCTATTATTGAATTTGGGAGTAGTCTTTGTTGGTCATGGATTACAGAATGATTTTAGAACAATAAATCTACAAGTTCCAAGAGAACAAATCAGAGATACTGCTGATTTGTTTTATTTGCCGGAATACAAGCGGAAGCTCAGCTTAAAATTTTTGGCTTATGTTTTATTACAAGAAAATGTTCAGATTGGTAATCATGATTCTATCGAAGATGCTAGGACGGCTTTACATCTTTATTTGAAATATCAAGAATTGATCGAAAATCCAGCAGATTTTGAGAATGTTTTAGTTTCCATCTACCAAAAAGGCCAAAGACTCAGATTCAAAGTCCCTGTATAATATAGTAATATATTTCATGTATCAAACGAGTAAAATGTATTGAACATAAAATTTCGGCGAGCTTCTCATCATATGTGAAGAAAGGAACGGAAATTGCGAAACATGTGCCAAAACCGATGAAATTTGTATGAGATAGTGAATTTTGAGATAAGTCTCTCCGACAAATTCACTACAGCATCTTGTTAGTCTTCAAAAGCTCTAGTTTAACTTTGAAAGAAAGCTTCATATGAAGGATCACTCAGATATGTCCTCGCCTCCCAGTACGCTCACGATGAGGGGGCGGCCTAAATCGCAAATTTCAACCACAACCACAAATCCACCCCAAAAGCATGAGCGTCCCAAGCAGTTTACTGCCAAATCTCACAACAGATCATTATCCTATGGCAAGAATTTGAATAAGCTTTCAATCACTGAGAGACCCAAAATGAATAGATCTAAATCTAGTGATGGGCTCTTAGTCAGGGGTAAAAAAACTAAGTCTTTCACTAAATTGACTGGTTTACAACCTTTAACAAAGACAAATTCTAACCCATCTCAAAGATCAGCCAGCACCCAAAACATTCCCAAGAGCTTAAAGTCTAGAACAGGTAAGGCGGTTATGATCATAAACAACGATGATGAAGACGATGATGATGATAATGATACTGACGACGAAGATGACGACGAATACGCCGAAGATTTTGAGGATGCGGATTCGCCTGTGGGAGCAAAGGGTAATAACTCTAATTATATTAAGGACACAAGCAAAATTCACATCAATGGTGGAAACAGTAATGGTGAATATGGAGCTAAACATTTTTCGAAGCTGAGAGACAGCGATGAGAATAATGCGAATTATAATGGTGATAACAATGGATTCAAACTGGATACAACTAACAGCTCTAATGAAAATCTATCATCTCAGCTATATGGTGGCTCGCTTTTGTTATCTCAGTCTACAGGAGTTGAAAGAAAAATTGAGTCTTACAACTTTCAGAAACATGAAGCTAAGACCAGTGAAACAAATAATAATAAAGTAAACAAGGACTCAAACTTAGGCTTGTCTTTGAAAAATACTAGTACAGTGCTGGCAGTTTTGAATCCTCATTCTTCATCAGTTGATTCTTCACATTCAGGTATCTCGTTTAAAGCCAACAAAGATATTTCAAGCGATCAGAATATCTCGCATACAAATTCTATCAAAAAACAATCATCAAATTTAGTGCACTCTAATTTGACCGAAAACAAAAAATTATCATCAAACTCTAGACAGCAATCACTTTCTAACTTGGGCTCGCCAAATTTCAGTCTGTTCTTAAAAAGTGGGCCTTCTAATATCGAGTCCAGAACACAACAGCGTTTATGGCTTCAAAGAGAAAATTCACTATTAGATATTACAAGTAGCAATGGAGGATCCCCTCAAAAAAACAAGTTTGTGCATAAAACTGTCCAATCAAGAGCACAATTCGAGAGATTATCGAGAGAGTATTTGAATGTGAGAAGATACCTGAATCCAATAGTTGAAAGCTTGAAAAGAATAGAAACAATCAAGGGAAATACTGATAGTAATCGTACGATGACAAAGTCAAAAAGCATCAGATATCCTTTTAGTCGATCAAAAGCTGAGACTTCAAAACCAAATAACGATGATACCTTTGAAGATTTTGCCCCAGAATATTATAAGAAGCAGCATCAAACACGTATCAAATTGAATAAGTTATGGGCACAAACTTGCCTATCTGTTTCAAATAATCAAACTGATTCCAACTCAGACACCCAAAACTATCCAAATGGCAACAGTAATAACAACAGTGCCAAAAAAATCCAGTTGGAGCCCATGAATATGAACTCTAGAAACGGTAATAGTAATGGAAACTACTTGCCTAATCTAAGATCACCTATCACACCAGGTACTAGAGCTGTCCAAAAAGCTGAGTTTGAGAATACTAGTCCAATATTGTATCAAGCTGGTCTAAACTTTAATAACCAAAATCAAAATAACAACAATTTCAATAGTAATAATAACAATAACAACAATATCAATAATAACAACAATATAAGACTACAAAATGAACAGATCCAAAAACATTTAAATGCGCGATAAAAAAGTTTTAATTTCATAATAAATACTAGAATAATTAAAAGTTTTATATTGTTTTGTCAAAATATGTAGCTTCATAAAATATCCCTTAATTGAGTGAATCCTTCAGGGTGGTGATTTGTGGGTTTCACTGTATCAATATTATCAACAGGTGAGGACTCATTCAACGAGCTCATAAATTGTCTAGTATTATATACCACATCACCACCCAAAACAATTCTTACATTTTTGTTCAAAGAGTTTAAATTATTTATGATACGACCTTCTTCATAAGTCACCCCACCAATAAAATAAACTATAATATCTTGAGACCTCTCCAGTTGGAAAGTTGAATCTGGATTGTGTTGATATTGGTTCTTCCATAAATCAGGTATCAAAAGATCGAAATTTTTCGAGTCTAGTTTACCTTTCAATAATTTCAAAATCAATGATTCAAGTCTTGGTACATGCTGCATGTAGATATTGTCATTAGAGTGACTAACTTTAAAACCTGGTAAAAAACTAGATGTTGCCTTAGTAAAAACGGAGGAATCTTGATCATCAATTCTCTTTCTAATACCATAAGAGCGAAGAGCTTTGTCTATGATTGATATTTTCTCTTGTGGGATATTCTGTTCCTTTAATATATGTATCAACTTCAATAATTGATTGGCCTGATTGTTTTCATAGCGCAACGCATATATCAAAACCAATTTGACTTTGTTATCATCTGATATTGGCCTTGGTGGTTGTTGCGATATTTCGGAGTTTATTGATTCATTGTTCAATAATTTGATCAATTTTGCCAAATTATTATTGTGTGAATCTTGATCACAGGAGATATTTTGTTCAATCTCACTAATCTCCCACAACCTCTCGCTGTTAATGAAACCATCTAGTTCGCTTATAAGGTTCAAATGCTTTGAAACGTTTAAAGACAATTTTTTGAACTCTGGAAAATTAGTCAAGAAGTTTTTCATTTCCTCCAAACTATTCAAGTTGATATTGTTTTTGGTCTTGTCTTTATACTGCGATACGTAAGTTTTGATTTTGTCTGTTAAATCACCAAAATTCAAATACATTGATTCATTATAAAATTGGTCCTGCTTTGAATTCAACGTAATTTTAGATAGCTCTTTTGGTAAATTCGAAGAATCCGATAAGCTAACTATGTTTTTTTCGATACCAATTAGTTCATGAATCATCGATTGATATGTCCATGGTGTCAATAAAGGAGTTATGGGATCATTTTTGCGATCCAATATCAATAATATGGGCGGTGTATCTGGTTTTATATTAGAAGAGTTGTCAAATAAATTGGAGTTGGAGTTTATGTTAAATAAAATCTCGTTTGCTAGGTTTTTGGCAGGAATTGAATTCGTTTCTGACCTAATAATTGACGTCTTCTTCAAGGATAACAATAACGAGACTAGACCTCCCGTTGAAGGTGAAATTGTTTTAGAGTAGCTACTATTGATCTCATTCAACTTGAATAAATCACTATTGATGATCAAGTAATCTTGAAAAATCTCAACAACCTTTGAAACAAGCTCCAAATCATCACTCTCGGCCACTTTCTCCAATTGATTTTTCTGCATAATATTGTTAAAAAACAACTGATAAGATTTATAATGAGGATTCTTTAATTCTTTGGTCAAAGCAGCAATAGAACTCTCGGTGGGTTTCACATACACAATGCAATTCAAATGACTCAACTTGTCTCTCTGGTAGTTGTCAACAAGATCAATCAAAACAACATCGTTATTTAACAATTGCGATTGTGTGTAGCACATAGATATGATAGAAGTTGTATATTTGTCCAATAATAAAATCTTAGCATTTGACCCTGGCAATAGACTGCCATTTGAGCCGGTATCTATTAGCCTGTCAAAATACAGATCAGCAACAGCAAATAAATCCATCTTAGGTTGGGCGTCAACTGGAGGTTTGAATTTGTTTGGAAAGGCGTAAAACGTTCGATATATAAGTTTTATGGATTATTGATAAAGACGAATTCGCGAAATATCTACATAAAATTAAGCCTATACAAACTCATTTACATTTTTATTAGTACAATTTATCACCATATTTGCCAAATTTTTGTTCCCAAATCAATAACTTTCTAGTTAAATCATCCATCAATTTAAAGCTATCTTTAAAATCATTAAATTTCATGTCTATTGCGGTTTCTCTATCAGTTTCAAGCTCTCTTTCCTTGAAGGAATCGATGTATTCGATCAACTCATTTCTCTCTCGTTGTTCATTAGCTAATTCAATTTGAGTTCTGCCAATGTACTCTAGAATGGCGCCAACCCTCTTTCTCATTTCACTGAGACTGGAGCGCTGTTGGACCAAGCGAGGCTTCGAAGGCTTAGAGAGATCTATCTCTTCGCTAATTTTCTTGGCTGGGGAGTGAGTGTTATCTGGTTTTGCAGCAGGTTTTTTTTTCAATTTCTTAACAGACGAGAAACTGTTGGAGTTCGAAGAGGAAGAATCTGTCCTTTCTTCTTTCTGCCTGTTTTGCTTGGCCTCCAACTCTTTTTCTTCTTTTATTCTCTCTTTATCCTTCTCCTTCTCTTTCTCTCTCTCTTTCTCTCTTTCCTTCTCTTTCTCTCTCTCTCTTTCTCTCTCCCTTTCCTTTTCCTTTTCCTTTTCTTTTTCTTTCTCTCGCTGTCTTTGATTTGATCTTTCTTTCTCTCTATCGCTGTATTCTTTTTCATCTATATCTTTTTGGGAAGGATCTTTTATATCTGTTGTCGTGGTTTCGTCTTTGATCACACCTTCGTGCCTCTTTCTCTTATTATTGCTCTCTTCGGCTTCCTTGGCAGCAATAGATGCCTCTTCCTCTTCCTCCTCTTTAGGAGATAGTCTTCTTTTTCTGGTGGATCTGAGCGATTCATTCGATGATAACTCAGGCTCTTCGGGTTGAACGCCACTTTCTTTAGCACTTTCCTCCAACGCTTTTTTCAAGTTCAAATACTCAGCTTCTCTTGTTGCTAAACTTCTTGCCCTATCCTTTCTCGATTTTTTTTCTTCGCTTTCTTCGACATTAGTGGTACTGGAAATTTCCTCAAATTTTGGGTTGTTCAATTTGTTTGGTGGTGATATATTGGCTGACAAATTGTTCTTTTTTCCATGCCTCTTCTTCTTTTTATCATTCACTGGATTATATAATGTGGTCTCTTTCGAGCCTCTAAATATAAAAGTATGTAACTCAGGTTTACATATTTCACAATAATACTTGTCAGGAGATTCACTTTCATCTTTGATACCAACACAGTAGCCATGTTGCCATACGGAACATATCTCACATTGAATGAAAAAACCTGAATCAAACTCACTCTCATTCATTGTAGCATCGATTTGCAAATCATCAAATCCACAAATACATCTTGTCACCTCTTCGACATCTTCTTCTTCTCCTCCTTTTTCTCCTTCGATGTCTTCGTCATTAACTATGGGTAAATCGCCTTGATATTCCTGTTCAGAAGATTCATCTATATGTCTAGACCTTGATGAACGACGAGTAGACATTATGACTAGTATTATTTATTGATTGCTCTTACTTGTTTTGATAAGCTTTTCACGTGTGTTTTCTTGGCTGAGCTATGTTTGAAAGAGGCTAGTTGTGTTCAAACTTCAAGAGCAAAATGGATTATATTGTATTTATAGCTGATTATTTAATAAATAAAGATGGTAAGAGAATTTAAAAATTTTTAAAGGACCTTGTGTGGGTTCTCTTTATTGATGTACTTTTTATTATTAGTTCGTAACTCCAATTCCGAGGAAAATAAAACATCAGTTCCGGTTTGACTGCCAAATTCGGTAATCTTCATTTTCAATAATCTAGCTCACTACTATAATTGATATAGAAAGCACCCCAGCGCTATATTCTTGGAAGGGATCCTCTTATATTTTCTAGAAGAAAAATGGAGAGATGCTGTTATCTTTTTTCGAAGAAATAGGCCAAGCTGTTGCGAGAGAAAACGAAAGGCTAACAATAGATCAGATGCTACTACGTTTGATCCTCAGCATCCTCAACAAAATATATGAAACGGAAAGATAAAATGCTGGAGATATGAGTGTGTGAAAATGGGAGCCAAAGATTTCTGCAAAGAAGAATAGTGTTCGAGGGAACACACAATGATGGCCATCAAAATCAAGGATAACTATAGACCACAGCAAGAAGCAAAGTGCGGCCAGAAAACAGCGTCTTCTTGCGAAAAGCTCAACTCAAAGATATTCTACATCATCACACACTATTGACATAAAACTTCACATAATATACCCATTATATGATTATATACAAGCTGTTTCAATAATTTCTAACCAAATAAAGCACGGAGCAGAAAAGAAAACTCACTCAACCCTGTCTTTGCTTATGCTTTCCGTTAGACTTGCAATAAACATAAACTCTACCTTTTCTTCTCACCATCTAAATGCGTTAGTTTCTCCACCTCCCAATAATCTCTCCTTCCATTTATTCCTGATATAGGCACTTGCAGCGTGTCAGCACGCCACGGATTATGGAAATCAAAACGAAAAACAAACACATACGTAACAGTCGGAACAGTACTTTTTGATTGAAGTTTTGACTTTGAAACCTCTGGATTGTATCAAATTCAAGTTCAACGACGATTTGACTGATTGCTGGTTGAAGTTGGACTGTAAGGTCGACGACAATATCTGGCTAGGTCTCAATAACTGTCTTTTGAGTAATGATATAGCAAGCATGATCTATTGGACTGATGTGAAGTGATTTGAATACTTTTTTTACTTCGATTCATACCTTATATTAAATACAATTTTTGCTTGTTGAAAACAGCTACTTTGGTTGATTGTGTAATGGCTTATGTCATCCTCAAATTTAATTTGCTTTTAATTTTGGTGAATTTCTGGGTTATTTTTATTGAATTATTTGTCATCCATTAGGTCATCTTTGCTGTGTACGTGCTGCAAACCATTGTCACGCCGCGCACGTGATGGTGATTTTTATCGTGACTTGTTGTTTAGCCCACGACGGTACGCAGTCTGAGTCACGTTTTTGATAGTACTGTAGATTGCAGCCGGGTTACAGCACGTAATCATGATGATTTGTTTATCAACTCTTATTTATATAAAGTTGATTTTGTGCATTTATTTGTATAATCTTGATTTGTTTACTTCTCTTATACTTCTCAATTCTTGCTGGTAATATTAAGCGATTGAGCATATATTATCGCAGCAATACACACCTACAACAACCATGTTTTTATTCAAATCATTCTCTGGTACTTCTGAATCCAATATAGAAAAGAAACCCTTTTGGTCATGGTACAAAAAATCGTCAGCCAGCTCTCATACCAAGTCGCCTTCCACCTCGAAGTCGATACCCCCTCATAAACCAATAGACAAGGTATTGAGTATGACCGAATCCGATGATTTTGTTGATATTCAATACAGAAAATTATCATACGCTGAAGCAGCATCACTATCTTTAAATAACAACGCGCACAATATCAATTACAATGCTGATTCGAGTTCCAACTCGAAGACAATATTGATTGATCCTTTGGTTGATCTCAACAAGCTGATCACAGATTACCAGCTATACGAAACGTATGTCAAGAACAAAAACGAATTGAACTCAAGTCGTTTGAAGAATGAAATCAACCATGACGCTGCGTTGGATGATGAAGAGAGTTCATCTTCTAACGACACCATCAACAATTTTGATGAGTTGCCAGAAAAATTCAAGTCCAGCTCCAACTATAGAAATCGTATCAGTTCAAAACAAACCAACAAATTAAATAATTTGAACAAAAAATCGATTAAGAAGGCAAAAAAGAAAGCTGCCAAAACCCTTGTTACTAATACTGTTTAACGTTATAATATTAGAATATATTTATTTACTCAATTGATCTTTGAATAGTGATGACCCTGTTTATGTCGGTTATGATTACTTTATGTTCCTTTTTATTTATCTAATACAGATCAATTGATATCTATGGTTGATAAGTAAGATCGTGCCATTTGTAGAATTTCCTATTACTAGCCCCCTGATATACTTTATCAAACAGCAAATTCAAGGTCTAATACGTTTTCCATCATGTCTAAGACAGCTAATAATAGATGGTACAAGTGATCACCAATTAAATTGCAGCTCAGAAGTGGGAAAAGTATCACTTCCGAGAAATCTTGGACACATTTTCGAAACAAATCAAGCAATTAAAGCTTTCACTAACTGTTGATCGGTACTTGCTTGAGTAAGTCGAATATATTAATTGGAATGATTCAGAACATCCAAAACTGAATAGATTGAAACACATGCTCAGCACCCTATTAAGCTGAAATTCAGTAACTTAAGACCGTCGAACGAACGTTTCTCGGAAACCCACTAAATGAAATTATCTAGTATCGGCGAAGTTAGTTGACTCGTTCTTCAAACAAGTGGTAAATTTAGTTTATTTAGATCATCGAATCGATAGCGCATTAGTTCATGTGGGGCATCAGTAATACAGCCCAGTTGTAGCCATGCTGAAACACGAAATAACACATAGGTGACCTCAATTTAGATCCATCACGATATTGTCGATTTCTGTGGATTGAAATGCAAAAATAAACTGCTCCACGGCAGGTTCGAACTGTCGACCTTCAGATGACACACTCCAATTTTGGAAATATGAGACTGACGCTCTACCGACTGAGCTAGTGCAGCTTGTTATGTGTTCGCTAATGAGTCTTGGTATTATACCTGGATCCATAATCTTAATGAACAATGCGGATAAGGTGGAACTTATTATGTTCAGAACGGATAGATAGATGTTTGTGACCCACTTTCAGCCTGATGTCTCCCTGTCTGCCAACAGAAAGATATACTACCACGCAATACTTCTCAGATTTCTTGAAAATGACAAAATAAATCATAAGGGACTAGCCATTGCTGCTAACACCCAAACAAAAGAATTTTAACATTATTTTGCAAATATATAACAAAATAGATTAAAATAAGTAATATTGATGGGCGTGTGGTCTAGTGGTATGATACTCGCTTTGGGCGATTTTCTTGTTAACAAGAAGAACAACTACTGAATATGCGAGTGGCCCTGGGTTCAATTCCCAGCTCGCCCCTTTATTTTTTGCTTTTACTAAAAAACTTCAATCAATGGATATAGTGAAGGAATCAACCATTTTTTAATGTTTGAATAATATGCTATACTTACGAAGTTATTTTTGAATAGAAAATTTTGTACATTAAGTATTAAGGATATAAAGATTGCAAACGAGCATCAACATGAAGAATTGAACATTAAAGAGATAAAACTTGATTATTTCGAAATTTATTTGAAGATTGAAGAAGCACCTGGAATAGCTTTTTCAACAACATTTGGAGGAATCAATTGGGATGAGATGTCACCGCCTGTTAAGGAAGCAATGATTTCTTCAACACCATCGATAACGATACCTTCACCAACAACGAAGATTGAGTCAAATACAGCACCAACGTTATCCAAAGTACAAACAGCAGTACCGTCGGTTGGACAAGTGACTTTACAACCTTTTTCAGTACAGTCGATTTGGAAACCAACAAATAATTCTAAACCGTAGAAAAATGAGTCGAAAGCACCAACAAGGTCACAGACTGCTTGTAAGTCTTCACCACATGAAGTGGTACAGATACTGGTATCTTGGGAACATTCAATAGTACCATGGGCAATAAGAGGACCAGTTAAACCGGAAACAGCTGAACTGACTGATGAAGCAACTGAACCAACAGCTGAAGTGACACCAGAAATGATATCCAAACCAGCTGGGGAAGGAGCTGGAGCTGGAGCGGCTAATACTGAAGCGATCAAAGCGGAAGTTGAAACGATTGATTTAAATTGCATTTTGGATGTCTTGTTGTTTTGCTTAGCGAAAGTGATATGAGACTATACTGAACTTAAAAATAGTTGATATTATCTTGGGATTTAGTTCCTTTTATAATGAACTCCAGCACCAAGCAGTGTAGTTTTCTGTGTTGTTGAGAGCTTTGTCACGACTACTATTGTTGTTGTTGTTGCTGTTATGACTTACCATTAATCGATTCTTAATCTGGTAATCGTCCTTTATTGTCATAATCGTGTACTCTGCTTCTCAATTGCCTCTCTACTATTGAATTCAATTTCTTATCTTCAACTAGAAGCAACACTCAATCCAGCCAATCCCATCCAGCGTTGAGTGAAAACATGTATCAATTTGCAGATACACAACTTTCATATTTCTCTTCTGAAAATATCATGTGCAGACTATTGAGCAGAAACCAATACCAATTGAGTTATGATAACCAAAGATATCAAAAAGTAAACAAATATTTGTGAAATTGAATGATTGTGAAGCTCTTTATTAATTGTTAGTAAAACACAATCAATGTATGCATCTTTCTTATTACCCCTGACAAACCCTCAAACCGGACCTTAATACAATGCATTTGATACCTCAGCAATTATATATCGTACGCTTCTTCTCTGTAACATGAAGCATGACAAAAACTGCAGTATACATTTTTCCAACCAGGTTCAATCTAGCTAGGGCACAGAATGAGCTTTGAAAAAAACATCTTATTGTATTCGAAAATGCGTGGAACATGGAAGCATGCCCGCTTATTGATCGACTAAAAAGTGTTCTTTTTTGACCGAAACAGGTACCCAGATATACTGAACTTGCACCATACATAGCAGATGCGACTCCAAAAGTATTTGATATCGGTCTAGATCACTGAGCTACTATAAATATGAGAGAAGACTTTTGTATGATCTCACAATATTTGTGAGAAGGAAGTATTCCTAAAAAAAATATCAATATACACATCAGATCTCAACCTGGTGTCTAGCGAATTTCCCGCCTGATGTTGGAAGCGTTTATTGTCTGATACAAAAATAGAGCTCGCTAGATTTGCAAAGCACGGAAGTGTGCAAATCATGGCAATGTAAGAGTGACATGTCTCTGAGAGATGATTTCAGTAGAAATGAACGTAATTTCATTCGTCATGAAAGAGACAGCCGAAGGATATCGAAAAGGCATCGTCATCAAGCGATGATGGCCACCCTTTGGGGTCGTCTGAAAAACCCACATGGTTACTGAGGTTTAGCTACTTGCAAGGTTTTATTCTTTGCTTTGTTTCTCGTCCAAATCTCAATGCAAATGGTTGAGTGAATCCAGCGTCGCGTACCATAGATTTTAGTCTTGCAAAGTGACATTTTTTGTCTCCCCATGATCACTCAACACTTCAAGATTACTTTGACATTGTGAAGTCTTTTCACTCTTGCTTCCAGATGGGCGTACCTGGAGAAACGATGTGAAGAGTCGGAGTAATGATCATAAGTGCGAGTAGTTGATGGATATAATCAGCGTAACGGAAGAAAGCGTATACAAAGCTTTTCATTCAAAACATGGAGCTAGCAATAAAGTTGATATATATGCCAATTGCTTCAAGTTTTAATAGTTTTATCAAAGTTGGAGTTACAGGGTCTGTAGTGAAATCTCCCAAACGTTCTGTATTTGTCGGTGATTGCTCGTATATTCCAGAACGCAACGGCCCCATAACATTCATACCATCTGTGGAGAGTCCTTGTCACGATGACAATAATAGCCATAGACACGATGATTATGAGTACCCTGAATCAATAAGTAAATACAAGTAATCTTTTTTGACACCGAAAAATAACAAATTCGTTATCCTTTATTCGCAGCACTGATTTTTGAGTTGAGTTATAGGAAATTGATTGCGCCCTTTAAGATGTAGTAAATCATGTTCGAGCAATAAAACAAGGGATTAGGTTCTGAAGTTTCAACATGCTTTTTTCAAAAGCCTGGGGTTATCAGTGATGCCCATTCTGATCCTAATGATAATTCGATTCTCCAAAAAATCAGTGTCTTGCACTTGATTGTTGAAAGTCAACTACAAGAAGTATCTTGAGTATCTTGAGGGAGACTAAGCTGTTAGAAGCAGGATTCCACGAAAGCTTTGAATGGCATATCAGTTGTGTAGTATTAGATGAAACTGCAGTACTGAAGGGTTCGCAACCATTTTTGTACACTAGTTATGAGTATTGATTGCAACCAACATATGGTTGCTGTTAAATTCAAATTATGGCTGGAAGCTGTTCCAGACAGCTTTTATGATGTGTGTACAGAGGAATTTGAAATAGCAATAGTATTTCTATAAAAGTATCCTGTCTTCTCATCTGAAAGGATAACCTCAAAGAAATAAACAGTCGAAAATGCATTTAGTCGAAAGATATTACAGTAAGTTTTAATGCGAAATAATAGCAGTAATAGTGTTCAATGGCTAACCATGTACAGATAACGGTTATGGGAACTACTACAATAACAACAACTCGAACTGGTACAGTTTGAGATGGCTTTTGATGCTATTATTTTTGATTCCATTAGCATTTATATTGATTTCGTTCTTCATCAGAAAGCGTAATAGTAATAGAATTCAAATGGGCCAACCGCCAATGCAGAATATGGGATGGATGGGACCCAAGGCAAACCAACCGGCTCAATACAACGATTATAATAATTACCCCCAGACTGGGGTCCAAGAAGCTAACTACCACGAAACTGGCACGGCTGGGACGAACACACAGACAGGTGGGTATAATTATCCACCCAACTATTCAGAGCCACATGCCCCCCAGCAAGCGTACCAAGCCAGTTCAAATGCACTGACTCGCAAGAGTGAATCTTGGAGAGCCCCAGAACCAATCCCTGGGCAGCACATCAATAACCAACCAGTTATGGACCAATATAATGCGCCCAACCACCCCCCTCCCTCGCTTTCCTAGAAGTTATCTTTTGATCTTGGTCTTAGTGACGTACTTGTGTGTGCTGAGTCTGCAATTTCTAGGACACAGGTCTTGATGGGCTATTGAGTTGAGTGGTTTCTTTATTTTTACTTTTAACAATTTGTTTTAATGCTACATGTTGACTCTTTTACCCTAGATGTAATTAGCCCATATATGAGGTGCTTCCGAGAAGAGATCACAGCCTCGAGCATTCATTGCCCTATTATTTAAAAAGCTTCTTGAAAAAAACTGAAATAACGCATGCTTATTAACACCAACTACTTTAATTTACGTCGAACTGAACAAACATATGTCAGTTCTTACAATGTGAACTAGAAGAACATATTCCATTCTTTTACAAACACCAGCACTAAGTGCAAACCATGATGTGGAAGGGTGAACTGTTGAGTGAAATATTTCAAATATCCCTATGTTTTGAGCGTAAATTTCACCGGGGTTTTCTCCCCACAACTGCCACCATTGTTATCAGATGTCTTGAGCTCATCATTACCATGAAGAAGGGACGAACCTCATCTATAATTTCGAATTGGAACCGAAACCAATCTGTTATTGAAGTTTCAGTTCAACTGACAGATCGTCAATCTGTTTATATATTTCCTAATTCGGAAAATGTCAATAAACAAATAGCAGCGGCAGATGAGAAAACAACATCCCAAACCTCCAAGATTATTCTTTTAATGTTTTTTATACTTATTCGCTTGCCTTTTCTATCATAATTGAATTTACCGTCTGATAAAGTTCTTTTGTATATCGTCACCAAGTGCCATGTCAAATCCATTTGATGATAGTAGCGAGGAACGCTCACCTGAGAACTCTCCATCTTTACCAAATGCTGCATTCACAGATCGTTATTCTCCTAGAAGATATCAGCAAAACAATTCAGGTAAGTATTTTTACATTAGTCCAAGCAAATGATTGTATGGCAACTAACTCAATAATTATAGCTGATCAATTCTTTGGATATCCTTCCCAGTTCGACGATTCAAGACAATCACCCAACATTTTCACTAGAAGCGCCAATTTTCGTCTCTCTACATCTCAACATGATGATACTTCTTCAAGTATATTTGATAATAGACCAAACTTGCAATTTGGATCTAATACCCAAGCTTTCGGAGGATCGCCTACTCGTTCTGGAAGTACCGCTAGAGCTGGCTACACCTTGAGAGAGTCCCCTAAAAGAGCAAAGCAAACTGAAGTCATTATACTTGATGATGATGTTGATACTCGCAGAAGTAGCGCAGAGGATAGATATAGCTTTAATGGATCTCCAAGACACTCTAATTCCTCTCGTTTTACAAGATCGACAAATAGTAATAGAAGTGAGAGATTTTTGTCTTCTCCAAAACCAATTTTCTCCCCTGAAACCTTTGCTGAAGCCAATCTGGAAGTTCCTTTGGAAAGAGTTGACACTGAAAGGACAATCCATGACGACGAAGATGATAATGAATATGAATATACCAAAAACCTAGGAGAGAAACAATTACTTTACGCAACTGGTACTAATCAGGATACACTTTATGATGGTGAAATGTACAGATCTCACGATGAAGATGAAGAAGGAGATGATGAAGATAACGACATCGAGCTGCATGGCAATCTTGAGTCAGATTACTTTGGTGAAAGTATTGATGGAAACATCATGAACACATTAGCTCATGGTTATGTTCCAAACAGTGAAAAAGTTATATCTAAAAGAAAAGTTAGATTGATTGGTGGTAAAACTGGTAATTTGGTTTTAGAGAACCCTATACCTGAAGAGTTGAAGAAATTCTTGCCACGTACTGAGTCACAATGGGGCGAGTTCACCAACATGACATATACTGCATGTACTGCTGAACCAGATGACTTTCTCAATGAGGGATTCACTCTTAGAGCTGCTAAATACGGTAGAGAAACAGAAATCGTTATTTGTATCACGATGTATAATGAAGATGAAAAATCATTCGCAAGAACGATGCATGGTGTTATGAAAAATGTTGCTCATCTTTGTTCAAGACACAAATCAAGAATTTGGGGGAAGGACAGTTGGAAAAAAGTACAGGTTATTATCATTTCCGATGGTAGAAATAAGATTGATCCTTCAGTCTTGGAATTGTTGACAGCCACTGGGTGTTACCAAGATAACTTAGCAAGACCTTATGTGAACAACAAAGAAGTCAAAGCACATTTGTTTGAATATACCACTCAAATATCAATCGACGAAAATTTAAAGTTCAAAGGTGATGAAAAAAATTTAGCTCCTGTCCAGGTATTATTTTGTCTTAAGGAAAAGAACTGTAAAAAAATCAACTCTCATAGATGGTTGTTCAATGCATTTTGCCCAATTTTGGTACCAAATGTTTGCGTCTTGTTAGATGTTGGTACTAAACCAGACAATCATGCAGTTTATCACTTATGGAAAGCATTTGACAACGATTCAAATATCGCTGGAGCAGCTGGTGAAATCAGAACGCTTAAAGGAAAGGGCTGGGTGAATTTGATGAATCCACTAGTTGCTTCTCAAAATTTTGAGTATAAAATGTCAAATATATTGGATAAGCCATTGGAAAGTGTTTTCGGCTACATCTCAGTTTTGCCAGGTGCTTTGTCTGCCTACCGTTATATCGCTTTGACCAATCATGAGGATGGTACCGGCCCATTAGCATCATATTTTAAGGGTGAAGAATTGTTAAGAGAAAAAAAAGTTGAGGGTATTTCTAAAAACAGAAGAGAGGATTTTTTCGAAGCAAATATGTATCTTGCAGAAGACAGAATTTTATGTTGGGAGTTAGTTGCAAAGAGACAGGAGAAATGGGTTTTGAAGTATGTTAAGTCTGCAACTGGAGAAACTGATGTTCCTGATACTATTGCAGAATTCATATCACAAAGAAGACGTTGGATCAACGGTGCCTTCTTTGCTGCGTTGTACTCATTGGTCAAATTCAAGCAAATTTGGAGAACAGATCACTCATTCACAAGGAAGTTTTTCTTACATGTGGAGTTTTTCTATCAGTTCGTCAGTTTGGTTTTCTCCTTTTTTTCTTTATCAAATTTTTATTTAACATTTTACTTTTTGACTGGATCTTTAGTTTCTAATAAGCATATTCCTCATAATGGTGGGTTTTGGATTTTTACAATTTTTAAATACATTTGTCTTTGTGATTTGGCTGCTATTTTTGTTATATCCATTGGCAATAGACCCCAAGCTTCACGAAAACTTTTCTTTGGTGCAATTGCTACCTTGACCCTCTGTGCCGCGTATGCGTTGGTTGTTGGTTTATATTTCGTGGCATCAACTATCCAAGGTTTACAAGAAGGGACAACATCAGAATACGTCTTTTTCACTATCGTTGTATCACTTTTGTCAACTTATGGATTATACACGTTGATGTCAATTTTGTATTTGGATCCTTGGCATATGTTCACTTGTTCATTGCAATACTTCTTGATGATTCCATCGTACACATGTACTCTACAAATCTATGCATTTTGTAACACTCATGATGTGTCTTGGGGTACCAAAGGGGACAACGATCCAAAGGCTGATAAATCAAATCAATATATTATTGAGAAAAATGCAGAAGGTGAATTCGAAGCCGTTGTTGTTGATGTCAACATGGATGAAGTTTACTTAGATGCCTTATACAATATCAGAACTAAGAGAAGCAATGCCAAAGTCAAACAATTGAAAGCTCCTCCAGCCGAAATGTCAGGGGAAGATTATGCCAAAGATGTGAGAACCAAAGTTGTTTTGATCTGGTTGATTGTCAACATGGTCTTCGTTATGATCATGACCCAAGTTTATTCCGCAGGTGACACCAATAACAATATTTACTTAGCTTTCATTTTGTGGAGTGTTGCTTTCCTTTCATTATTTAGAGCAATTGGTTCATTCACATACTTGATTCAAATCTGGATTCGTTTTGCAATTGAGTCCAAAAGTAAGGTGTCAAGGAACAATGGATACACTAAGCCAAAATTTAACCTCAACCCTTTCAGCAAAGATTAGTGGATTGATTCCATATTTACGCATCATTTATTTCCCATACTCCACAGGTTTCCTCCAGTGATTTTTTGTATCAGCAATTATTTTCTCAGTGTTGTGTTCAATCAATTGTAATTTTCAATGTGTGGTGGTTTTTCTCATTTTTTTGTCACTATTAGACGTTATATACCCTTTGATAGTTCGTAAACATCAAACAATTTGTTATTATCATGCCTTGAAATGTAGCCCTAATGATTTGACGATCTCTTTGGCTAAGACGCCGATTTTTGTAACAGGTCTTCAGGCTACTGTCTGCTAAGCTGTCCTCAACTTGCGTTTTTATACAAGTTAGATGTGTGAACTAGAATCTTCTATTTTTTGGAAACGCATTTAACTGAAAACGGCAATTGTAAGTCGAATTCTGTTCTCTTACCAACTCATTGATATGAAAGGTTCGTGATTCCAACATAAAATAACATATATTTAAACCCCTTTAAAATGCCACGTTAGTGACGATATCTACAGTTTCACAAGCAACGATATAAAATTTATGCAATCTAACCAAAAAGCTGGGTTCTGAAATGAGAGATTAGTTTTCGCATTCAAAGGAGATGTGGTATTCAAGACATATGAATTAAAACCATGAATACTGATCTACTTATTGGAAGTAGTGATTTCTTCCCTCTTTTACTATCGCTTCTCAAATTCAGTCAACACCTCGACGTCTACAATAAGTGACATAACTTTGAAGGAAGATCACATATTATACTTTTCAATAATGGATATGGAATTCTGGAGCATGGAAATCTTAACGGACGAGTGTTTTTTCTGCTTGAATAACTTCTTGGATAAGGAGGACACAATCGACTCCATTACAACCACGTTGATCCAGGACGAATCGATGGAATATATTGAAATTGATGAGGGTATAGAAATCATTGCCGCTAGTATTTTAGTTATTGGTATGCTTAACCCAAGCACTTTGGAGCTGATAGAACTCGGTCCCTGCGAAGATAGAGTCAAGAATTACGTTCAAGAATCTCCGAATAGGTACAAGATTGACCAGAGATTAAAAGAGATCTGCTACATAGGGTTGAATAGGATTTTGGACAAGAACTCAGAGTTGAATGAGTTATGGCTGGAGAATGTCCAGTTATACCCTGATTGGAAAAAATTTATAAAGTTTCTCATAAATATGTTGAAGAAATGAGATCCAATTGTAATTTAGCATCTTTATTGAGATTGTAGGGACTATATAATAGCCTCAACTATGCCAAAAAATCAAAAAATATGGACGAGACAGGAATCGAACCAGTGACCTTTCGCTTGCAAGGCGAACGCGCTACCAACTACGCCACACGCCCTTTATTGAAAGCTTTCACATTAACAAGGAATATGATTGGATAAAAATAAATATTTGTTGCGACATTATTGCAGTTTTCTTGTTATACCCCTAAAAGATGTCCAGTCACCGAATCTGCTATCACAAACACCATATATTATATGCATTGGGTAAAAATCAAAACTCTAGTCAATATGCTCGTCGTTTTAGTGTAATTCGGTGACCGGTTTTTGGGTTGGGCAATTTGATAGGAGGGTGAACAGTATCGACCAGTCGGATATAGTGTAACGGCTAGCACGGTTCGCTTTCAAAGTGTTTTTTAACACTAAAGTGCCGAGCAGACCCGGGTTCGACTCCCGGTATCCGACTTTGTTTTTTTTGTGGGTTTAAGAGATAATGGTACTCTTGAAGACTCATCCTCATCATTAGGTATATGACAACTCAAATGCAAGAAGTATCAACAATAGCTTTTTATGATTTCGTTTATAATTTCGTTTATAACTAGCTGTGCATTATTTTAACGAAAAACTACCCTAATTTGACTGGTGTTACACTGACAGAGTTTTTCTTAGTTGAGCTTCCATCATCAGATGTTCTACCAGAGCACTCCTCGAAGCCAACAAGAGATTCAGTATCCTCAAAAATGGGTGCATAATCCGATTTCTTCTTTTCAGGGTACTGGACGTAATGTAAGAAAATGAATATTCCATCAAAAAATATGGTGTTGCAACCCAACAATAATTTAGGCAAATTGTAAAAGATAGCAAAAACGTCTCCTTCATTGGCACCCTCACAAAGCATTTGAGCGACAGATAAAACACCACCATAAAAGTCAACCCAAACCATGCTAATTGGCCAACCAAATGTACTCTTCCGTTTTATGATATGGAGTATTTGTGGAATGCATTTACAAAAGCTCAAAAATACTTTCAAGGTTCCAATAAACTGAACCAAATCCAACCACTGATAGTACTTTTCGTTGGTGACTTTTATGTAAACTGCTAGAACAAAAGCAGAAATAACACTAGAAAACATAATTGAACCACTCAAATGAGAAATCTTGATTTTTTTGGAGCTTTTGAAGCCCCAACAAAAAAACTGAGAGACGACTATGCTGTTCATAAGGTTACTGTGTAAACAGAATATGAAATCATTAGTATTCAAAAGTGGATACTTCAACGTATCTGATCCCATAGGCGTGTGTCTCAATGCATATTCCTCCCTGATTGTTGAATTGTATAAGAGGGAGCCTATCGAAAAAGCATAAAATATATACCCGACACCAAGAAAGGTACAATAATCCAAAGATATACCTTCTACTGTCTTCAATTTTATATTGTTTATTACTGGAATATACCAAGATATAGCCTGTCGGAAAGTTGTCAGTAAAAAGTAAGTAATAGTTTTTTTATCATCAACAACTTACCCATAACGTGGTATAACCCCAACCACAAGCAATCGAAATGAGCTTTAGCAAAAACATGTGTTGATCGGTTTACTTGAGATTCTGAATATGAAGGACTACCAATGTAGTTCCAAATCAATTCTTATAGACGCATTTGTGAATTCTGTTATCTCTTGAAATTTTATCCTGCACCGCCCGTAAATGCTCCCCCATTATAATACATTACGGAATGAAAGTCGAATCAGCTAACTAATTATGATAACTATGTTGGCCGAATCGATACAGGAAATGGAATCTTTTTCCAGAAAAAAAAACATAGATCACCATCAAGTACAATAATATTCTAGTGTTTTGAGGTTATATTCAAAAAAAACAATATAATAGTCTAGATCTCAAAAAACGTCAAGCACATCAACATAACCAAATACCGAAATCCTATAGAAAAACCGATTCATAAACAAAATATCATGACAGACATTTAACAAGAAACACATATAAACAGTAAAACAAATAATAAATATGTAATGAATAATAAATAATAACCGATGCAAATAAATAATCAATACTCAGATAGTCTTAGTTTTTTGCCAATCTCTCTTACTGAAAAGCCATCTTTGTATCTCCTATTGAAAGGAGGCTCAGGACTTATGCCCCTGGCCTTTATCTCATTTTCACCAACATCAAAATAGCCGTACCCGCCCAATAACAAGTCTATTGTGGTGGAATTCTCAAACTTTTCAGAGACAGGAGATTTCAATGACATGTTTTGAAGTTTGGCGCCAACTAGTTCCAATCCAGTTCCAACTTTGTTTTCCTTTGTAGGTGCTATGGTTTTACCTTTTGTTTCGGTGTTGGCAATAGCAGCAGATGCGACCTTCGATTCTTTGAAGAGGCGCTCAATTTCCAAGTAGTATGAATTCAAGGTAGTTAGAAATCTCTTTGTCTGACGATGTTTGGAAGAGACACAGATTGCAATAGAATCATCTTTAATAATGTATCCAATTCCGAATCCATTTGCACTGACTGGTCCGAAACCAAATATTCTTAAGGATGGGTTACCACAATTAGAAGTTGAAATAATTGTTGTATTCAATTTGTCCCAACCTTTGTCAGCAAAAAGAGATGGAATTTGTTTCGTTATCGCACTCTTATAGTGACTGCTGATATTTTTGGATGAGCTACTTTGATCAACAACAGTTTCCTCGGAGTGCTCAGAATTATCATCATTCTCCAAATCATTTACATCAACGTATCTTTTCCAAATGCAAAATAAGGCATATAGGTGTCTATCAACTCCCAAACCTTGAGACGCATCTCTTGTTTGCGAGCTATGTGCTTTGCAAGCACTTTTTAGGTAATCTAATTTCTTAGCTGCAGGAATGTTTTCAAAGAATTTTCTCACAAACAAGTTGGACTCTTGTGAAACCGTTCTTATTGCTTCTGTTCTTCCATGGCAAAATTGCTTCGTCATAGCTGGTTCGTAAGTACACTCAACCTTACCATACAAAGCGTAGTATGCTGCTTGAAAAGACATCTGAATGAATGCGTCTGGTGACATTCCCATGGCTTTGATTTTGTTCATACCGTAATTTTTGAATTCCAAGATTTGGAATTCATTTTGTTGAATTAGATCAGATAACCTCGTTTCGGCAAATCTTGAAGCCAACGATAACTCTGAAGTTGTATCCCATTCTAATTTTCTTGGAATTTTGACCAAAGGAATAGAATCAGGTGGCTCGACCTTAGTTTTAGGGTCCGGGGATTGAGTCAGCCACAATGAAGGGGAGAACCTATTAATTGAACCTGCAAACTTCAAAATAGAATCCGTGTAAATGTCGGAAACAAATCTTAGAACAGTGTGACCATCAACACCTGTGTGCTCGAAATTGATACCAGCTTTACCATTTTTAGTGACGATAATTTGCAATTTGTCATACCATCTGTTAGTGCAGGTTCCAACTTGAACACCTTTATCCAAGATTGACAAACCACACAACATATTTTTAGATAAATCAGCCAAATTATCAATTTCAATGTCATCCAAGCATACTATGAACAAAGCAGAATCAACAATTTTTAATATCTCACTATTTATCTTGTTGAGCTGAATTTTATCTCTCAAACTAGCCCAATTTCTTCTATTTTCTGTAGTTAATATACCCAATGATTGTTTTGCGACAGATTCAACAGATGTCTGAAACGAATCATCAATAATGGATTTGTAATTCAAAACTAACTCTTCTTCAGACAAAATCAAATCGTTGTCTTGATCCAACACATCGAACCAATAGAATTGAGATTTCGATAAAACGACTATATGTTGCGACTGGGAGTCACTTTGCATAACGCAACCAGTCTCTGTAGGAATTCTAGCACTTCCAAACAATCTTGAGTATTGATACATACACAATGGAGTGCCATTCTTCAACTTATCTGGAGGCAACTCGTTCCTTCTCAAAGCTCTGACAAATTTCAAAGACGAAGCAGTTAAAGATGAGGCTCTTTTAATTTGAGGATTAAAATTCATCGATGGAAGAGGGTCATCTTCCAACAAAAAAAATGGGTTGAGATTCAACACGACAGGGGAGTCATAATTCAAGTAAGAGTCATACCAAAATTGCTCAATGTATGAGTTTCTTGTGGAAGCATATTCTCTCAAGTGGGAGTCCAACACAGGTCCAACACCGTGCAAAAACTCGTCGACAGCCTGAACTGTGTGCTTGTACTCGGAATCAGACTGCAAAGGCTTGAGAAATTTGAGGTATTTCTGGCAGGTGAGTGCTAGATTCGGTATGGGCAATTTTGGTAAGGAGTCTTGATATTGGAAACTCATCTCTAGATCTATTTTATTCACTGGTTTGAGTTCAGTCTTGTTTGTTTGTTTGTTTTTCAAGAAGAGAATATGTATTGCAGCGTAGTTTTTTTTTGGGGGGGTGGGAGGAAAGATAGCAACAACAGATTCACACAGCGTAGTATATTCAGGAACCCAAAACTAGTAATTTGACTTTAGTATAGAGTTTCTATAATTGATATACACGATATAAGGGTGTAGAGGGTTCTTTTTGATGTATGGCGTTAAAATAGATTTTCAAAATAACCTGGGGAGGGTGCTTCTAAGTACTTAAATAGTTACAGCTTCGTGCTACCAGTTTAGTAGTGAGTGGTGTAAGCGGTGTTCATCAGTGACATTAGCCGCCCTCTTTTGGTTGCTGAAATTGTGGACCTGACTGACCTCACGAAAATCACAAAGAAATACTTGTTTTCAGTGACGCTTGCCGCCCAGCTACCAATTGGACTCGCTATCTGACTATCTATGATGGCTCTCGTGGCGGTGCTATCATCCCAATTAATACTTTTGTGGCGAGTATTTGCTGTCTCCGAAACTCCGGAACAGTCTCACCGTCCGTATGTCACAAGTCTTTTTGTGACACAAAGCGAAAAGTCCTATTGCCCAGAATCCGGAGATTTGAAACTTGGAAAAACATGACTATTCTGAGATTCCTGGTTGGCTGAAAGGCTGAAGCTGAGTATGGGGGAACAGAGAAAGCAGAGAAATTGTCGCTGATGGAGGCAAGTATTACGAACACAATACACACAACGTCTTTGCCGGCACATCTTTGTCACGAAGAACTCAGATAGTGTGCTACATAGAGATGGGTTCAGCAGCGTAATTACATCTCGGTTTGCCACACAAGTAAAGCAAAAAAGACCGGTAAAAGACCGTTTATCGGTGCTCCCCCATCATCCCATCGTCAAGTATCAATCACTACAATCACAGAAAATGAGCACTTCTGACCTTCATTATCTTAACCGACTTCTAGTATTGGGATTGATGACCAGGAACACAACTGCGCTGTGAAAAACTGAGGGCAAGGGAATCTCAATACACGACAATCTATCATTTTTCATGTTGATCTGTCGTGGTGGCACGCGCGGTCTTCCTTTTGCATACAAGTCTTTTCAAAGAAAGCCTTGAAGAGAATGGGAGAGAGAGAGAGAGACAGTGGGCCATTTCATTTTGGTGGTTGGGGTGTTTCTCATGGCGAAGGCCCCACACTAGAAATCCCCCGTGCTATTAATAAGGTGGTCGTCCTATATGGCCAGGTTGCGAGCCCCGTCACAACATGCATGAGGAACTTTCGTTATGGAGGTCGCCAGCTACAAACGAACTGGACTCCAATGCTGCTAAGGATGCGAGCTGAAATCAGGCAGAAACTGCTGGGTGGGAGCCTGACTCACGGTATTTTGTGATTTTGAGCTAGTTATTTCAACCTTGAACCTGGAATTCTCATATGTGCAAACTTCCACATCCACCCACAAGGAAGTCGTTCGAGCAGATTTTCTCAATGTGGACGGACAGTATTCACACTATCACACAGTTCTGATACCACTACAACAACATGCATTTTTGCTCGTTCCAAAACAAAAGTAGTCCTCCAACTCAAATTGAATTACAATTACAGTTTGACTTGACTGTAGTCAACAGGTTACAATAATCAGTTCGATCCTTTGAACCATTGCATCTTTTATTTGTTAGAGAAAGTATAAACTGAAAGCACCCGTAAAGGAACCACCTTGTATAGTAGCTGAACCACATTCGTTTCTTTATTGAGTGAAGCGACGTGCAAAGTGGGCTGCTGAGTTGCGACAATGTCGTGTTTGTGTGTCGTATATAGTACAGGGCTACATTTAGTTAGCCACCCAATTACTATGTGCGACATTCGAGAATCAGAGCGGTTGCGGCTCAGTTGCCTTATTGGGAATAATATGCTCACTATCGTTTTTTGCATCAGTGAGCTTTCTCAAGAACTCACTGAACAATAATTTAAAGCAGGAGATCCTACATATATTTTATCCTCAACCTATCTGATATAACAAGAGATGCGAGAAAAACCTGCCTGGAAGTCAAAAGATTAAGCTCTCCCAGAATGATTTTGATAAATGGCGTTAAACATGCCTGCCTCGAATGTATTAGAGGGCATAGGTCTTCAACATGCAAACACACAAAAAGACCTTTGGTACAGGTCAGATCAAGGGGAAGGCCCACCACAAGTTGCAACCATAGAATAGCCGTTTTTGCTGAAGAAGTGCTAGGAGAGAAACCCACCATAGATATCAAACCCAAAGTTGAAAATACCCAGACAGGTTCATGTTGTTTATCCGAAACTCCCAAACCATTGCAAAAAGCGAATCAGGACTTATCAAAGCGTCAGATCAACGACATCATTACTGGTGCTTCAGAATTGACAGAAGTGCCAGGCACAGGTGCAAAAAGTCTCATAAAATCATGTTGTAGTGGTAAGATTGAAAGACCGTATGTCGAGTCTGAAATCAATGGCAATATAATATCCAATAGCTCATCCCATGCTATCAATGATATACCAAACAGTCACCTTGAAAAGTCACCTTCTTCAGATTGCTGTAGCAAACCAAATTCAAGATCATGCTGTGGCGGAAGTACTTCACCGGTGAAAGCTGAGAAACTGAAAGAGAAATCATGCTCTGCGAAAGAAAAACCTGTCATTATCTTAAGAGCCTCCGAGAAACAGCTTGTTGATGTTTCTAATGGCTCGGTATCTGTAATTGGTCCTTATAACGAGCAAAATGTGGATAGAAATGGTGGTATACGGAAAGCAAAGCATTCTAAGAATTGCAGCTGCTGTAAACCTAGTTCTAAAAATGGCTTCAATAACTTCAAGATTACTCGTTTGACAAACGGAAATACGATTACAACAAATAAGAATACTTCAGGTACAACTAACGAAGGTAAGTGGAGATTTGTTCACTTCAATGAAAGTGGTGGCTACGACTCAGCAAATTCTAGTGAGAAGCCCCCGGTGCATCAATCAAATAATGGATCATCTCAAGTACCAAAATTAGGGGAAGCTTCCAGTACATCTAATATATGCAATACTTCTCCATTGCTTTATAATATATATGTTACTCCATCATGCTCCATACCTGGATCCTGTGCTTGCAATGACGATTGTAACTGTGAAGGTTGCGTTGTCCATAGCAAAAAAGCTGTCGATAGTTCGAATGTGCAATACGTCGGGACTAGCTACGAAAGAAATGATGTTCAAAACAGACAGTCGTTGAATTCTGCTCCTTCCTACGATACTAACTTTTTCAATGGTACACCTCGCCAAAATCAAGCTCCAGATGTTATCTTTTCAGATACTGAAACCCATCAGTATTCTAACATTACAAACCAAATAGGATCTCAGCAATATGAATTATCTGACGCAATTTTCAGTACAGACTTAGTTGCTTTACAGTCCTCAGGCTTTTTGTTTAATATGGAAAGGCAAACAAACTCACAGAACAATGTTAATGATACTTCTTTACCAGATTTAGGTATGTCAGACTATGACTTGTCTCAACTCCAGAATATGTTTAACTCATTGCCATCTGATGATGAATCAGGATTTTGTATTTGTACACCCGAAGAATGCCGATGTTATGACTGTGAAATACATGGCATCTCTCAAGGCGTTAGGATTAGTGACGGTGTTCAAGTTAATTCAGGGAGAAGTTCTGGCAGAAGCTCTGTTGAATTACAAGTTCAACCAGATAGTATTATCATGGTGAATGATTATGCAGATGATCAGTTTGATAAATACGACATGAGCCATGACTGTGTTTGTCCATATGATGGATGCAAATGTTTTAATTGCGCTAAGCATGGAATTTTCAATGGGATACAAATGGACCACACATTTCTTAAACAATGAAGTTATTTCTTATTTCATTGACCTACATTTTGATATTTTGCTTCCAGTTTCAGTTTTGATTTTTTAAAAATTTGCATTATTATGATTACGGTAATAGAGAGTTGTATGTAATTACGCTGAATTTGTTTCTTTTCCTTTTATTGTTTTTCACGGGGGTATAAATCACATAACGATGCAATGATGATACAATAGGTTACTTAGAGAAGTAGAATATGACATTAAATTGATTATCTATAGATATATAAACGGTGTGTAACTAGGTTCGCTTTAACTCGTTCAAGATGTATACCGCTTCTCTCAAACCACTTTCATAAGCACCATTGACACAGCCAGTACCATCCAAAATAGTGTGTTCACCTGCAAATCTCACCCTGTCCAATCCCATTGATAAATTGATAATAACACCTGTCGGATCATCACCAGGTTGACAAGAGGAATACGATCCTCTTGAGTAGGGGTCAACAGACCATTTCGAGTTAAATTGTTTAACAGGATGCGGTGTGAAAGATTTTTTGTCTGACAAAATGGACAACATTGGTTCAAAATATTCCCATGCCATATTAGGATCTTTTTCCAAATGATTAGTCAAAGGACTCTGAGTCAAAATAGCGAGAGCCGGAACATTATATATGTTATTCAAATTGAGTACCACAAGGGGAAATTTCCATGGCATGGGAACAATTCGTGGGGAATCGTCACCAAGGATTTCTTCGTGAGAAATGAATTGGGGCTTTTCATCTGACAAAATTTGAGCTAGAGTGTCACTGTCTGGATCAGCAAGTAGAATAAATCTCTCGTTTGATGGCCAGAATACCTCATCAAACTCAAATATGAATTTCCCAAGCGAACCAAAATGCATTTTCTTCAATGAGTCTTCGATGCGATCTGGTAATTTGGGTTCCCAAGTAATACCACCTAGTTCATGTGGCTGTATAGATAAAACACTTTGAGGGACTGTAACTACAACGTACTGACAGGTTATTGTTAAGTTATCTGTAGTGGTGACTTCGACTTGTTGGAAGTTTCTGGAAATTCTTTTCACAACTTGATTGAGCATAATCTTTTCGTCTGGAAGTTGGCATGTCAAGTTATCTATAAAAAGCCCATAACCACCCTTATTATAGCAATCTCTACCTTGATGGTCCATTACAGCATATCTACCACTCATCATATCCCATGAAATACCATGCCATAGTTCCAAATAACGTATTTGCTCCAATGCCCATTTTGCCTCACTTGGCTTCAAAACTTTTCTTCGCTTCCATAAATACTTCACAGCCAAATTGTGAAGAGAGTCATCAGTTACGTCTAACTCCTCAAAATAGGTCATGTCAATGAACTTTTCCATTTCTTCGACAATCTGAGGAATTTTAAGGTTGGCGTCCAATGGGCCCTCAGATGTGTATGATATGGGTTGAGTGTCTTCGTAATGTGTATCATATCCCTTTTCCAATGCTTCATCAAATAAGCAGTTCGATAAAGTATCATGAAACCACGAGGCACCAATGTCATAGATAGCATCACCCAGTTTTTCTGTAAGTATTCTACCGCCTAGTCTATCTCTGGCTTCGAGTAAAATGACATCGACTCCATTGGTATGAAGTTCTGCCGCTGCTTTTAACCCTGATATACCACCTCCCACCACACATACAGTCACAGCTTTATTCACAACCATCTATATAAGTATATGTCTCAAGCCATATATCTCAACAATGCCCTCTTTCATCATATAATGATAAAGATGTTTTGATATTTTGAAGATCATTAAAATACTAGAACAAGTTGAAGCAAGTCATAGATAATGATATGGTTATGAGCCAAAAGTGAGTTATCCTAGAGTATAGTCTGGGCTATAAGGCCATAAATAATTGTTATTTCTTACTTCAGACATATTATGGGGTCTATCGCTTCGTGAAAGTCTTAGTTGATATCAAAAGGAAGTTTTTCTACTGTGAATACTATGAAAAATATCCAAAAACAATTACAAGGAAAAATTTGCAACGAATAAACACTTTTGATAATAAAATCATATGTACAAGAATGAATCTTTTTATATCAAAAAATCAATGTATATGTAAAAACAACTTCTATAATTGGATGGCATCAATTTTTAACTTTGTTGTTTTTCTTTTTTTGTTGTTTTTTCTTATTTCCACCTTCAATGAACTTTAAAATATCCTCAACTGATTGATTGGCGATAGAAGGATCTGGGGAAACAGATTTCTTGTTCTTTTTGCTGGTCACGCTTTGAGCTTCTGGCTTAGCAGGAACCTTCGACTTTGTTTTAGCCGCTTGGGCAGCCTCCTGTCTGAGTCTTTGTTCATTTTGAGCGAGTAACTCTGTGTATCTAACAATATTTATAGCTAACTTCTTAGCATCTTGAGTTAACTTGTCGTCATAACCAATGGAAGATCTGAAAATTTTGTAAGCTTCTTGTACTTTCTCAGTTGCTTCTTTGAAACTGCTGTTAGCAAGTAAATTTTGAGCATATTGGTATTTGAGCATACCAGAAATTTGAGAGTCAGGACCATTAAGTTCATCACTGATTTTCATAGTTTTTCTGTATAAATCAAGAGATTGAGGAACTAATTGAAGTTGCTGTAACATCATCGATAAGTTGTTCAAAGTATTAACTGAAGATGGGTGGGAGGATCCATAAATAACTATCCAATCACTCAAAAGTCTCTCATAGATTTTGAATGAGTTCACAGGACTTTCATTTGCATTTTCGAAGAAAGCGGCATTGAGCAAACTCAAAATTGTTTCGAATGAGTCAAAACCGGACACTCTTTCAGTTAAGTAACTAGATCTTCTTGCAGCAACACAAGCAGGAGCATTCATACCTAAATCAGAGTATGTCTGCGACAAAAGACTGTAAATTTTGGCAGTTTCTGGATGTACTTGACCGTAAACTTGTTCATAAATAGAAACTGTTTCGAGGAACAAATTCAAACCAATTTCATTTTCACCCTTGAGAAGTTGCTGTCTACCAGTTTCCCAAACTTCTTCCACCAAAGTAGATTTGAAAATGGAATCCTTGATAATTGGAACAAAGTTGACAATATCTTCATTAACAAAAGTGGTGACACGCTCAACGACTTTGATAATAGCTTGTTTGCTCTTCTTTCCTTTTTTGCTTTTAGAAGCTTCAATAACCTGTGAAGTGGAGGCAGTAGAGTTTTTGAAAGATTCGAAATCACTTTCAGTAAAAGCGTAGTTTTGCGCCTTCCACTGGATACCAAATTTGATAGCAATTTCTCTCAATAATTGAACGGGTCTAATACTTGATGTCCAGTTGTCAGGTAACGAATATCTAAAACGAGCATACACCTCTTTGGAAACTAATTTAGCAACTGATTCAGGAGTCAAGTTAGCAAAAGACAAATCGGCATGTTCATAAAGAGCAGCAATAGATTTATCGAGATCAGCTTTTGGATTAGCATTCACGTTGAAACCGAGAAGACAATTATGGAAATGTGCAACTAATGAAGGAATCAATGGTAATGGTAAGTTGAAAGATAATTTACGCAAGATGTGTTTAACAGATCTAGCGATCATTTCTTGAATACAGATAACATGAAGAGTTTCGTAACTAGCAACAACAGGTAAAAAGGAAGCTTTGGAAGTAGCAGCTTCGTCTTCTTCTTTTTTCTCGGCATTCTCTTCAACTTCTGAGGTTTTGGTTTCCTTTTCTTCACCTGTATCAGGCTCCTTCTTCGACTCTTTCTCAGCAGCTTCTTTTTCAGCAGCTTCCGATTCATGTTTGGCTCTCAACTCAGCAATGGAGTTCAATTCTTCTTGTTTCTCAGAGAAGGCCTGATTAGCAATATAACCAAGATATCTCAAATTGATACCAGCTTTATGTAACATACTGGTTAAATGACTACCATCGACTGGGGCCATTAAGTTACTGATGCTGATATCCTTCAAAAATTCGGGAATCAAAACGTCAGTTATGAAAGTTGAAACTTCTTTGACATCTGCGTTATCTTGAGCAGCTGTTTTTTCCAATTCAGGGGTTGGAGCGGAGACCAAATCAAATGCATCTGGATTCAAGGAATACTCGGATGGGGAAATAAGTAATTGTGGTTTTTCACCATCTTTATTTTCAGCGTCACCTTTAGATTTTTGTTCTTCTTCAAACTTTTCAGTTTCTTGTTTGATTAAAACACTGACTTTACGTCTCCACCATTCTTCAACAGCTTCGTGTCTGATCAAAGCTTGTCTATGAGGATAAGATTTTTCATCTTCTTCACTTGTCCAGTTGTCTTCAATAAAATTGATATCTAACGGAGTTGTTTTGTATAAGTCGATGATATATTTTCTGCCGTCTGTACCAACTAAACCTTTAACTTCTTTACTAGTAACGATTTCGCCATGTGCACCATCTTGAGTCCACGCAGTATGTGGTTTCAAGTGGAAAGCTTCAGCAATGGGTTTAAAAGCGGCATCAAATTCTGCTGAAGTCAAAATTTTTGAACCATCAGTCGAAACACCATAACAAACTTTATCAGCTTCTGTTTCCTCTGTAGCATCTTCTTCTGCAGCATTTTCAATTGGGGCAGAACCGCTAAAAATACCAGGAACTGGAGCTTGACAAATGACTCTTTTACCTAAATAATCAACAATACAAGTGACTAACATACTGACACCCTTAGCATCTAATCTATTCAAACATTTAACACCTTCCAAATCTTTTCCAGCTGCATATCTGGCAGCTTCGTTGCCACCATAGTTAGCGAATTGGCCAGATGCGTCAACACCCAATGAATAGAAAATACCGTTTCGCAAGAAAATGTGCTCGGATGGATCTTCTGATGGATTCATTGGAGCAATTTCATTATTTACAATGGCTATTGCTGTTTTAGTAGCAATGGAAGTAAATTCAAATGACGCTTTGGTAAGTAATTTCTCCCTCACGATACGTTCATTTATATCGTTTGCAGGTAATTCACGAATGGATTGGAAATCTTCGTTCCAATCTTTGACAATATCAGCACCATCGACACCATTGGTCAACAAAGGTAATTGAGATCTCAAATAGTCAGGTTGCACCGAAGATGATTCTTGAACTAACCATGGTTCATTAACAAAACAGTTTGTTGGAATCAAGTAAGTTTCTGGTTGAGACTTGGTCAAAATTTCTTTGTTAGAATCAACGGTCTTTACAAACAATGGGGAGAGCGATTCAATCAAATTATAAAGAATGAAATGTTTTTGATAGACTCCTTTCTCATTGAGCTTCATTGTTGGATCAAATTTGTTGGATGAACACTTATTAACAAAAAATCCAGATGCATGAGCGGTGATGTGAAATGTATCGTTTTCTAAAGTTTGAAGAGTCAAATACAAAAGGTCACCTCTCAATTTTTGTTGGGAAGGAACAGGAGACCAGGATGAAATTTGTAAAGATTTGAGAGGTGTTTTGATGTTGAGTTTCTTGAAAGATGAGTGATTTTCTAATGTGATAGGTTCAAAAAGTCTGGATGATATTTCAATAAGCTTATCCTTATCTTCTTGGGAGAGCTCTACCAGGCTAGGAGTTGATTCTTTTGATTCTTCCTCCTCTGTTTTTTTTTCCGATTCTTCAGGCAGTTTGACTTCACTTAATTCCAAATCTTGGAATTTTGAGAATCCAGAATGAACACCAAAGCCTAAAGAAGAGGTACTGATCAAACTAGCACCAATCAACTCTCTAAATTTGACAATGTGCTCATTGACAGTATTCAAAGTGTATGACTTTTCTTTCAATTCGATTTCGATTTTAACATTTTCTTTCGATTCAAAATCAACACCAGCATCAGTTAAGATTGTCTTGAAGTCTAAACCTTCATCCAAATTGGACAAATTTATACCTCTAAAAATTAAGTTGTAGGTCGTGAAAAGTTGAGTGTTAGCCAAGTATGACAAAGTTGTTTTAAAGTCAGCAAGAGTTTCTTGAGCATTCACAGGAATCTGGATTTCCCTTCGCTCAGAAAATTCAGGCAATCTGAGCTTAAGTGCAATGATTTCTGCATTGTAGATTAGTATGGTGCTACTTCGGTAAGAAAATAATATCGTAATTACTATTGGACATAACAGTATACCCCCAATATTGACAAGAAAAAATCATTTTCGTGAAACAAATCAACACTCACCATTGACTTGCTTATTATCTTGTTGTTCTTCAGACATTTTGATGGAAAATACCTGAACAGACTGGAATTCAAAGCAAACAAATTGTCTTTATACAAGTTTTAGTAGAATTTTATTCTAGCTAATCGTCGAAATCTTCCTGCACAAAAAAAAGTCACAGAAATACTCGTGCGGCGTAAAATTTCACGTGACTATGATTATGTCATGTTTTTACTAACATTTCGGACCGAACCGGATTAGATCGAATGTCAAGGACAAAGGTGGGGGAAAATAATTCCGTCCCAGTCTACAGTTCAAAAGCTGGCAGTTCGAGTCTTACTGGAAGAGTATATTAATTTGCGACGTTGATTCTTCAATAGCTTGTGATAGCTTGTTCTCCAGTTTAGTTACGAGTCGAAGTAGCAGATGTTGAACCACCGAAAACTCAATGTATCGTGATTTCACAATCCCAAGGACTTTCTCACATAGTCTCTGATTTGCTTATTGTAGGCTTCTCTATTATCTCTCCACAATTTGCAGGCATCGATATTGGCACCGCTCTCTGGATTAGGTTCCGCTAACATGGAAACCACACTCAACAAAATCTTTTCAATACTCTGTACCGGTGACCATCTTTCTTCGGGTCTCTCGTATTGGTTTGGATCATCGCCAGGTGGGTGTAAGATTGAAATACACACGTTTCCATCCGCATATATATTGGGGTGCAAAATTGGGGGTATGAACTTCAAGGTGGGAGGCGACAAAGGATAGTCTTTGGGGAAGCTCAACGTAGCAGGGAAAACACCATTTTCGTAAGGGGTATCCGTGGGGCCTTCCAAAAGACACTCCCATTCAAATAAGTTATCTTCTGATACGGGGCCAGCAAGAATACCAGGTGGTGGATCTCTGCACAACTGTTGATATTCTTTCAACAACCTTCTCTGAGCTGTAGAACGGGGAGCCATATTTGGGGATGCTGTATTCTTTCGTGAGCTTTCTAGTAACCTGTGTGTAATTTTTTGCCTGCGCTTGCGATCAGGTAATGATGTGATACAATGAGAAGCAAATAGCACTGTAGCACTGATCAAGAATTCTGTTAAACTAGTAAGAATGGCAGTGTTTCGGATGGTTTCTTTCTTTAATATGGACTTTTATTCTAGAGTCTTGCTTCTGGATTGATCCATAAGAGCATGTAGATTTGTTATAAATCAAAGAAATTCACGTGACTTTTGATTGTGACCTCTTGACTTGAGGTAAACTGATAAGCGCTTTTCTTCTATCGCAACCTGCTTGGTTTCTTTTCCACAACATGTCAGAGTTGACATCTTGAATAAAGTGCCATGATGATGCATTCTGCTACAAAGACATTGTTCAATGGACAATCTGTATTCGCTGGCTGACGGTTTCTCGTGGGTTTGCAAGTTCAGTGCAACTTTCTGACGCCTCGCCCCCTTACGACTCACAAAACCTTCGTGTTTGAAAGAAGGACCTGGTTGATCTAAGTCATCTCTTTCATACCTTTCAATCTGCTGGCCCTCCCCGCCAAAATGCCTTCCTTTCGACCACTTTTTTTGATTAGACGCCCATGATTCAAAGCGTGAAACCAAAGAGAGTGATTTATTCCGGTATTTCTGGTTGCGTGCACGTGATTTTAACCATCAAATACCCTCGTATTTGATGGCCATATGGACAGTTTTTATTAATCTCGATGCAGTGGCAAGTGGAAATCGCGAATCTCAACAGTGAACACCATGGAATCTTGATCTCATATTCAAAGCGCCATCGATTTCCTTCCACTGAATGTACTCAATTCGATTGATCATAGAGTTCAAATAACTTAAGGTCATATTTGAAAGTCAAACATTTTTACGAAGATGCCAAAAAATCAAGTCTTGAAAGCAAATGTTAAAAATGTTTTATCGGGAGACAGTTTTGTCTTGGTTCCCTCTACTTTCAAAGGCTCGGTCCCGCCAGAAAGAATATTAACATTGTCTTATGTTAAAGCACCCAGTGTCCAGGCAAATGACGTCCACTCTTTTGAGTCCAAAGAATATGTGACCAACTTGGTTCTTGGAAAAGCTGTTAGTTTTACTGTTCTTTCCAAAAGTGCCACCAATAAGGAGTTTGGAGACGTTTACTCCAGCGGTTCAAACTCATTAATACAGCATTTGGTTGCAAAAGGTATTGTTAAGGTCAAAGAATCATTAAATCCAACATCTGAGGAGGAAGAAGATTTCATCAACAATTTGTACGATTTGGAGAGTAAAGCCAAGTCAGATAATGTTGGTCTCTGGAATCCAAGCGCATCCAAAATCTCAGTTGTCGAGTTAGACAATTCCATCATTGAAAAATCCAAGAACAGTCCAATCACTTCAACAATTGAAAAGGTTATTGCTGGGGACAGGGTCATTGCCAGAATCGTTGTCAATAAAACGACCCATATTGTCACTCCAGTTTTACTTGCCGGTATTAAATCTCCAAGAACTGCTAACGCTAACGATGCCACATCTGAACCTTTTGCTGAAGAGAGTAAATATTTCACTTCCAAACAGATTTTAGGGAAAAAAGTGAAAATTTCAATCATAGGTGCAAACCAAACTGGTACTCCAATTGCTAAAATTTTCAATGAGAAAAATGAAGATGTGTCCGAAAATATCTTGAGTGCAGGTTTTGCAGAAATTGTCGATTGGCAATCATCCTTGATAGGCTCAGACATAATGAGTAAGCTCAGAACCGCTGAAAAGACTGCCAAGGTTAAAGCTTTAGGAATTTGGAAATCAGCAGTAGCAAATCCTATCGTTTCTCCTTCAGCATTTGGTTCCTCCGTTAAGTTGGTACCAGGTAATACTATTGAAGCAGTGATTTCCAGAATAATCTCCCCAGACACTTTGAATGTTTCATTAAAAAATGATGAGGAGCATACTGTCCAATTATCCTCATTGAAAGCTCCACGTCAATCTGACGAGAAAGCCAGTTTTATCCCTCAAGCCAAAGAATTTGTTAGAGCTGCAAGTATTGGTAAATCTGTTAAAGTGTATGTTGATGCTATAAGACCTGAAAATAAAGAGAAGAATTTGCCATCCAGACCATTGGTCACCATCACGTTTGCCAATGGCAAAGATTTGTCAGAGACTATTGTTTCCAATGGTTTTGCTTCTGTTATAAGACATAACAAACAAACTTCCAATGAAAGATCTGGCAATTGGGACAAGTTGATTGAATTGGAAACAATCGCACAAGAAGGTAAAAAGGGAATCCATTCTCCAAAGATCCCAGGGCCAGAAAGAATTGTTGATGCAAGTGAAAACCTTACACGCTCAAAAACATTTTTAAGTGGTTATATCAAAAAGGGTAAGATGACTGGTATTGTAGAACATATCATAAATATCAATAGGTACAGAATTGTTTTGCCAAGAGAGAGTACCAAGTTAACTTTACTTTTAGGTGGTTTGGAAAATTCCAACAATAAGGAATTTTCTCAAGTTAGCGAAATTGGCTTCAAGTTCGTCAATAAAAAAATTTTACAAAGGGAAGTTCAATTTGAAATTTATGGGACAGACAAAACTGGTGGCTTCATTGGTAATTTGTTTGTCGTGGGTCAAGCCTTACCAATCCAATCCATATTGTTGACCAATGGGTTTGTGAAAATACATGATATTTCGATCAACTCGAACAAATTTGCTGCCGAATTTGAAAACGCAGAAGCTACAGCTAAGGAAGGCAAAGTCGGATTGTGGAAAACATATTCTGGCTCTAGCTTTGAAACTGATTTATCGAAACAAACCAATAAGCTCAAGCTTGTTGAAAAGAGCTTTTATGATGTCAAAGTTACTGATATTTCAAATGAGGGTGTGATTTCATTTCAGATCATTGATAGTAAGACTCCAGTTTTCAAATCTTTCAAAAAGTCATTTGAAGAATTCAATTCTTTACCTGCTATATCATCCTCTCCTTCTTCTGCTGAATTAGGGACCTCGCCTGTCACTTTGACAAAGCATGCCAAAGTAGGAGAATTTGTTGCTGTCAAAGATTCACAAGAAGGTACTTTTTTCAGAGCAAAAATTACAGCTTTCGACAAAATTTCAAATAAATACACTGTCAGGGATATTGATTATGGTTTTGTTGATAAAGTTTTTTTGAGGGATTTAAGATATCTTCCCAAGAAATTCAGTACACATGAGATGCCAGGACAAGCACACACTGCTAGTTTACGGGGAGTCAAATTGCCTCCATCCAAACCAACCGATTATCTTTCGAACGCTATTGAATATTTAGATAATATAACCTACGGAAAACAATTGATTTCAATTGCTTACCCAGCTACGAATAAAGAGATTGAATTTGAGGTTACATTGATCGAATCATCTAAAGCAGCTACTCCTGGAGAATCTATCAATAAGGATATGGTTGCAAAGGGTTGGGGTATAGTAGACAAGTCCAATAAAAGCGACACAGATGTTGGTTCATTCTCCGTTTTTGAAGCGAAGGCAAAAGCAGATCGATTAGGTTGCTGGGAGTTTGGTGATATAGATATTGAGGAAGACTAATTCGAGTTGTCTTGGAAGTTGATAGACTATTTACTTGCATTAAAAGTTAGTTGCATTTCAAGAACAATTTCGTAGCTACAAGTAATTCTTTAACCCAAAAACATAACATTCATGCAGACCAATGTGCAACTCCAAAAAATGATATAATTTAACTATAAAAATCGGAAAACGTAAACTGAACTTGATACCAACAATGGTCCTCTTTTTGAAAAACCTTTGTCAGCGTAGCCTACTCAATAACATAATTACTTTCAAGTTGGAACTGATTATCGCTTTTAACTTGAGTAGGAACTTCACTTATCCCGTTTGGATTATCCGTGCTACTGCCATCAGAGGGGTTATCAACCAGACTTCTAGAAGAGCTAGAATCTCCAGCATTAGTTTCTGTTGATTCGTTTTTGTGATTCATATCAATAACAGATAATATTGGTAGTAAGGAACTCCTTCTTTCTGAATTGACCACTCCGAAACTGTTGTGTCTACCATTTGTAGGAAAAATTGGATAATCTTTACTTCTATTTTGCTGAGTAAATGATGATTTTCTCAAATTGATATGTAATGGAGGCCTCTGCGAGTAGTATTTGTTCGTATTAGAAGTGGTATCGGATATCGCGTGCCATATCTCATCTTCTGTGACTCTGTTCGTGGTCAACATAGCAGTGATATCAACAGACTCATTTCTATCCCTATAATCTGTCGGAAGAGCACTGTCATTGAAATTCAGACTAGCATTACTTGCTCTCGAATAAGAGACGGTAGAGACGCTATGGAGTAATGGTTCCATAGGTTCGAATGATGTGTTTGATATTAGAGAGTTTTCAGACCTTAAAGATGATTCTGACGAGTTTCTAGAACGAAAATGAACATCCGGAAAATGTGGTGGTTGAATGTCATCAAGCGATCCAATGGGATTGAAAACATTACCTTCAATACCTGGTGATTCTGCCACATCGCTATCTGGTCGCTCATGTAATACGTTATCATGAGTCACTGTCTCTGCTGAATTCACAGGTACAATTGCATGTGAAGTCTCAAACTCAAGTTGATCACCAGTGTTTAATGAATCCAAACTGTGTCGTGAGTCCTGAACCTCCCTATTGCTGTTGGCCAAGTCTTCTTGTGATAATTCTATAGTGGGCGTTGGTGGAATAATGAGCGTCAGAGGAATATTTGATGCTGTAGATGTATTTCTGTATGAATTGATATGTTCACTATTATAATGGTGGTTGCTACTAGAATCTGGAAGCCTCAAAAAAGAATCAATGTCCGGATAATCGTTCGAGGAGGAATCATCGTTAGTTTCATTGGATATATGATCCAGCAAACTAAGAGGAACGTCTCTTTCTAATTCATCATCAATTGAATGTTGCTGCTCTGTATCCATACTTCTTCTGAATCTAGTTGGTAATGGAGAAGGTGATGAATGTCTAATGACAGAAGAAGGTAAATCAGGGCTCAATCCTCTGAAAGAAAATCTCTCACCGACATCTTCCTCCTCAGCAGTAGGCAACATACCCAGATCGATACTCTCATAAGCGGGTGGTTCGTAGTTAAAAGGAGGAGGAGACATATCTGCATCAAAAGGTGGTGGATTGGTTGAAGGTCTTCTAATCAAATGCATTGGCCTGGATGTTGCTAACATAGGAGATAATGGTAGCAATTGCGGTGAAGTGACTGGAGAAAAAGGAACTGCTTGTGGCGATCGCAACTCATTTGGTATATCCTTTGGTTTATACAAATTTGCATCTAAATGCATATCTATTTGCGATGGATCAACACTTGAATCTAAGTGAGTGAATTGGTCAACCATTGCATCGAGCGAATTATCCACTGGAATCACACCTGGAGATAAAGGTGGAACCTGTAAGTAGTTATGATTCGAGGAACACGCTTGAGGCTGAGTGTTTGAAGAATTGTCATATGCCGGTAATAGGGTATTAGCATGAACTGATAAAGGTGACAAAACATGAATAGGAGAATCAATTGAAATTTCATAATGCTTTCTTTTCTCCGGATTGGTAGGATCAATTCTTGATAATCTTAAACATAATTTGATCCAGTGGTGACATTGAATATTTGTGAATGAAGTGTCAGGATGTATCTTTTGTCTTTCATTCAACCTTTCAGGGACAAACAACTGGAACTCTAATTCTTTGGCACTTATCTCATCTTCGTGACCTGGATCAGTCAAAATAGATTTCCCTGATTCAGCTTTTTGCTCCAAAAGTAGAAATTTTTTTACAGGCTCCATTCTATGCACCTTTTTGTTTCGACAGTAATATTCCAAATTCTCAGTTAAATAAATTCTTATCCTGTGGATTTGTACTTTTGCTAGTGGAGTCAATTTGAAGGCGATGGGTAAATATGTATCTAAAATTATTGATTTTGAGGCAATAACAATGTCATAATGCAATTGGTCCTCCCAATCCCTGCTGATAGCGATTGGTTCACTTTCCTCTATTGAAGTGTCTGATGGGGTTCTGATGACTTTAACAGGAAGTTTTGTATTGATGTTCGATTTGAAAGCTCCCATGCGACTGATGTTTGCTTCTAGGTGATAATGAACTGACCCAAATGTAACACTACATGATTCGGGAGTTGAAGCTGGAATTGGATGTTCGAAATTGTAGATGTAGTCACCTGGATTAAAAAGACCAGGTTTTGAATCAGAATCAGCGGACAACACTGAAGTCAAATCAGAATTAGAGTTCTGTACCGTCAAATTGATTGAGTTTATGGAAGAAATTGACGGAGAAGCCGCCCTTCGAAAAGCATTGGCTGGTGATAGACTTCTTGTGAAAAAATGAGCGGTTGAATCTAAACTGAAATGAGTTATGTCCTCTGTGGTATCAGGCAAATTCTTGAAAATATCAGCATTACCGTTCACGGACTGCATTGAGCTATTGTAAAAAGGCCATGTATGGGAAATCAAATCCTCAACTTCAGCATGTGCAGTTTTTTTAGGGGGTATTCCCTCTGGCCAGTCAGTTCTTTGCTGGCCTTTGAAACTCAAAGATATCGATTTTATCTTGACTGGCTTCAAGATCCGCAAATACAAAGCACCCCGTAATATGGAAGGTGGTCTTTCAGCGTACTCGTGGGGTTCAAACCCTTGCACAAACAAGTTTGGTTCTGTCAACAACAAGAATAGCTGAACTGAAGCTGTCTGAGCTAACGGCTTCTCTGGTAGCTGTGATGTTATATCCAAAACATCGCTAGGGAATATAGGTGAGTTGGGGGGAAGCATATCTCAACAGTACTATTTAGTCCTATCAATCACACAAGCTTTTGGAAGTTGATGAAGAAAAGCAAATAACTGAACCGCAGTACTTTTTTGTAAAATACCGATATTGTGATTTGATCCGTTTCAGTGACGACAGACACCTGACCAATTTAGTTTAGTTGTTAGTTAGCGATGTGTAACCCAAATGTCTGGGAATTAATATTGCAATGAGAGCAACCGTATAGCAGAGGATAACAACCTTGAGTACTACCGATCAAAATAAATATCCAGTATGATAGCTATGCCCGCTGATATATCTCAAATCAATAGATCAATAGGATGAGAAACAGTACTTTTAGCAAGGGTTGAAGTATCAGCGTCTAATTCTGTTCTTCAATATTTTTCTTGAAACTTGGTTTTGTAGGAAGAAGAAAACCTGGATCGGAAAAATCCTGATAAGCCAATAATTACACCGCCACGCGTCACACAACACCCGCCGAGCGGCCAGAACACCCACACCGCATTTTCCTACTACTTATTATGGGTGGTTCACCGCCACTATTTCCGTTTCTGGTATATTGGATCTTCAAAGCTGAAACTAATTTTATCTTACGGTTGGAAAACGGCTTAGATAATAGCAGATAATAGCAGATAATGGGCCTTGAAACCCAAATATTGTGAGGAATAATTACACGTTTATGAGACAGATACAACCTTTCGTTGTGTATGAGCCTGGCTACAAGTAATGACATTCTCCAGAAAAGTTTTTTATTAGTTGCATCTCTTAACGGTAGGGTCTTCTCTCAGTTTTTTTGGGACCTTCCGGGGCCCGTGAGTCAATTTTCCATATATCCCGCCCATACAAAGTGAAATTATCGGGAACACCTTTATATTTATTGGTTGAAGGATCAGCGCAACGGCAATCTATAAAACACGTATCATAATAAGAGAATGTGTTATTCGTTAGCACTACCACAAATTGTATCCAGCTCGGTTCCAGTGTAAGCTGTGTACTTTGGGTGCCCCTGGGAGCCCGCTCGAGTTTGTGGGCGCTACAAGCTTCCAGAGGAGGGCCCCTGGCCTGCAACAAGGTGGATCACCTCCTGATCTTCTGTTTCGACTCATTCAACTGTAAAATCAACACGTCGTGCTCTCCATATTTCAACTTGGACAAAAGTGTTTGGATCTGGTCTGCAGTTTGCGCTGTGATTTTATCTTGGCTTATAAGGGCGCTTATTGAGGAGGCCAACAGCTCCGAGTCCGTAGTGTCCTCGATGGTGTCAGGAAAAGATTGGTCAAACTCGTCGAATATCGATATGGACGCCTTTATTTCATCAAAAGCCTTAGTCATATCTATTTTGGACTCGTTGTTTTGCTCGCCTTCGTCATTCAAGTTGATCAAAATCTGGTTGAGTTTGATCAATTCGTAGTAATTGTTGTATATGATTGATTTGATTTCCGCTTGGTTAGAGTTCAACTCTGTGACCACTTCATTCTCCTTTCTCAATATTTGTGCTATTGAAGACTCCTGTATGAATTTGCTCAATTCATTATCACTCAAAGAATCAGGCGGTTCTGTAAAAATTTCGGGTTCGTGTTCTTGTAGGTCTGGTGTCTGTCCGAGTTCAGCTTTCTGCTTTGATTGAAGTTTGTAGAAATCTTTCAATGCATTTCTCCGTTGTGAGTTCAAGTCGTTACGAATCTTTATGGGCTTTTTGTAGCTAATTGTGTCACTCATATTGTTGATTCTGAATGTTTTCTACTTCCACTTGACTCAGAAAGTTGAAAATAAATACTCGATGATTTTTGGTTTTCGTACGATTCGAATACATAACTACCATACAGTAGGATTGATGATATATAAGACTTATATATTAAAATTTAATTTTTTTACTTATAAAACTAGCAGATCGTCCATGAACTCAAGCCGGCACCTCCAACAAGAGCTATCTCTTTGGTTCCTTTATCTGTTTCAAAGGTTGTCGATGCAGAGCAACCGGTATCAGCAATAGTTGTATATCTACTAGCACTGAGAAGTAATCCTTTCTTGTAATCCCAAACTCTCAAAATTTGATCAACAGATGTTACCAATATCCTGTCCTCAGACAAAGGTGAAATTGAAGTAATAGTTGATGAGGCAGCAGCTTCTACCAATGAAATCAACTTATAGTGTAGTGTTTTGTCGCCAACTGTAAGCGTTGATTTGATCAATGAGTTATCATCACCCCCAGTTACAATAACGATTTCGTTTCCCTTCTTGTAATCGATATGAAATGCCTTTATCCCTGATTGATGTATCTGTTGCTTGATAACTAAAATGTCCAATTCTCCAACTTCAAGATCAAGAGACTCACCACTCAAAACTAAGTAGCTACTCGTACTGTCGAGTTCAAAGTTGGGTGTAACTTTAGATGTAATATTCCATACGGATAAATGACCATCAGTGGCACCAGTAAGAACGTAAATTTGACTGTCCGAAGTCAATACAAATTTGACATTCAATAAGCAGCACGTAGTGTATCTGTCTTGAACTAATAACCTGAAACTTTTACTTGATATATCAAAATACCACAATTTCAACTCGGAATTAGAATAACAGTTGATTATTATAAACCCAATCAATTGATTAGAACTATCGTGCACCTCAAGAGTATCGAAATCCATAATACGTAAATCAGGATTGTCCAGGCTAGGCTTCAAGTTACCAATCTCTGCAATTAATGGGTATTTAGGGTTATTTGATTCAGAAATTTCCCATATCAAAAACTCTTCCCTAGCAGCACTTGAGATGACATATTTACTGGAGATGAACTTAATTTTTTGAAGTCCAGAAGTATGACTTCTGATCGCCCAGAAATTGTCCACGCTTCCATTATCGCTCAACTTTGAAAGTTTTATGGTGGCATCTTCCGAAGCAGTCATTATCAATTTGGATCCATTACTATAATTGCTGGGAGCTATTGTAACGTCTCTTATTTCTCTTCCATGAGTCCCATTATCGATGGCTCCATAAGTTTTATGATCGAAACGACACTTGAATTTTTTGTAGTAAAAATCTGAGTTTTTGATGTATTGAAACTGTGCTGAGAGCCTATCATTTTTGAACGAGTATCTGAAATCCCATTGTCTATGAGATCCTCCACACAATTCGTTCATTACTTCAATTTGCTTGCTTTCGTTCCATAGGTAAAAAAAAGAAGATTTAAAGCCATATAACATCAAATCTCCGTTGAGATTGAGGAAAGATCCTTCCAAAAACCCTTTAGTTAATTTGTTCTTATGTGTCACTTTCAATTTGTAATCGCTTGAAATATCAATATATAAATACATTCCATCTCTAACAGTTACGACGCTCGAAACTGCTCCCGCTGATGATAATATGGTGTTAATACCTGTAATTGTGTCACCAGCGGAAAGCTTTTTGTATATATTGGTCAACTGGCATTGTGAAGTTGCACCCAGGGATTGGGAATTGCTCAAATCATATAAGCAGATACTAACAAATCTAGAACCAATAAACACCCAATTGTTGACTGCATCAATTTCTAAGCAAGTTGATATGAATGATTGATTAGGTTTGGAGAGTTGAGTTGTTCGTATAACTGATAAATCTGAAGAGTCTATTTCACGGAGAAGAAATGGTAACTTCGGGTTAGGAGAATCTGATAAAACGTAAAGTTTTGAATCCTTTCTATGTGTTATTATGTTTGTAATGTTATTGTCATTCAAATGGCTTTCCAACACCTCTTTTTTGAGCATTAAATTACCATCTTCAAACTTCAATAACAATAGATCACCATTTCTTGACGCTAAAAGTGCAATGTCTTCTTCGTGAAACCCATCACAGTAACCAAAGTTTGAAAATTTCAAGTCTTCTAATATGAATGCCCATTTAGTAAAATTTTGGAAAAGAAAAATCTTACCTTGAGAAGTCAAGATTACCAAACCTGACGATATTTCCATAAATTGTTTGATGATTTCATTTTTTTCAAATGAGATTCCAGTTTGATTAGTTATTTCCTTGACTGAGAAGCTCTCCGTTTGTGATTTGTTTAACACGACAGGGTGTAAATCATGTAACCTTACTCTACCGTCAGCACCACCGGAAACCACTAACCCCAACTCTTTACTGACGTCGCCAGACCAAACGTTTTTTCCCAAATGCGCATCCCAAACTTCCATCATCTTCAAATCTTGTCCAGGTATATACTCCCAAATTCTAGAGGTACAATCTTCAGAGCAACTCATTATATAGTTCTCTTCAAAAAATTCTAGATTCCATATTCTTGAAGTATGACCCCATCCAGTCGATAAATTTTTACCGGTTATCATATCCCATAGTTTGATTGATCTATCGTCAGAGCAAGTGACTATTCTCTCACCAGCATCATCAATTTTGACGTTGAAAATGGATCCTTCGTGTCCTAATAAATTATGCAAAATATTTCCACTATACAAATCCCAAATCAACACACCACTCATAACTGTACCCGCTGCAACGTAAATTTTCTCTTTCGATATAACTCTGATCGATCCACTGTACAATATTGAAACTTCTCCACAAATATAGGTTGCATCAATGCTCAATTTTGAAAAATCATCGCTAGTTTTCAAGGAATAAACAGAATTATGAGCGGTCAAAATAAGTAAGTGTGTGGGCGATACAAACTCACATGCCAGGATCCAATCTTTCATAGCTTTTTCTAGAAACTTACTGGATGTAGGATCGCCCGATTTGTGGGAAAGTAATAAGGATAACTTGGTTGCAAGGAATGATCTTCCTCCACTCAAAACAATGTTGTCTCCTAAGAAGGATATGTTATGAATTTTGTTAGATCCGAATAATTTTTCATTGAAAACGATTCTTGATAGTTGAGTATCGTATATCTTTAAAACTGGACCGTTTGCAATAAGCACTAAATTTAAAATGAATTTTGTAGCTGTAATAGGTCCATAATGACTCAAAGGCTTGAGACTGGTTCCTCCCATTATTTAACTCAATTTACAAAAAAAACTTGACCAATACTTCAAGAATTTGTTAGAAATCCATACATGGCTAAACAGATTTTTCACCATCAAAAAAAATTCTTGCGTGTGATACACAATATTTTGTTATAAGTCCATAACACATTTTGAGGGTGTTACTGAAGTTCTTGATAAGACTTCTGAGGCAGCCCATAGTTGAGGAGAAGGTGTGACAATCTAAGCTGGTTCTAATTACATTACTGTCTGTTTGTTTGGTTACCACGTGAGATTCACCTAGGTTTATGTTTGATGTGTTCGTTTTCACGAGACTGGTAGATAAAAATCATTTTGATATCCCTGGGAAGAATAATCTATGGGAATAAGAACACCTCCCAATAATAATAATAATCAACTTATGAGATTATTCCAGTACTCAATGCTAGGATAAAACATTTCAAAACTCAACAAACATTGGAGTAAATATATTATTCATAGTAAATAAAATGATATTAACTATCCGATATAGTGTAACGGCTAGCACGGTTCGCTTTCATTAGAATTTCTAAAAAAGTACCGAGCAGACCCGGGTTCGACTCCCGGTATCGGAATTTTTTTAATTATTCACTTGTGTGTCTCTGCAACTTTCGTCAAATGACGTGAATGAAAAATTACGTTTCTGTCTGTTTTAATCAAGGTTTTTTGACTTTTTTCACTTTGTTTCAGTTGCTTTCTTTGTATATGATTGCAGCTTTGCAGTTGTCTGTTGTGATGGAAATTCTCATCTTGAAAACGTGTGATAGACAGATAAAAAATCACACCACGATTGTGCAGGAAAATAAATGCAACACTTTTAACCCAATTTATTCACATGAATTTTTCACACCACTTTTTCAGTTAAAATGACATGATGAAGCTCATTGTACTACTGCAAAATGAGCTACTCAAATGACCAATTTTCTGTTATACTCTCAAGATGAAAAAAAAACAGCATGATTATCAGTACAGCAGGCGATTCCAGTATACTGATTTACAATTCAGTGATCCTAACTCGCTGCTCGTTGCTACGTCGATTGGGAACCTACTAGGGTAAATATTCATGACATGGTTTTGTAGGGTCATATATAAGTATTGAATATTTCTGGTTTCTGTTAATTCTGATTGTATTATGTTATAATATTTCATTCATACATTGCTAAATTTCCATAATGGCGGTATCAGAACTTTATTCTCGTAACGATGCAACTTCAATCAATTCCTCTCATACGACGTTCAAGTTGACCTCGCATGGTTCAGATTGGTTATGGGCTGTATTCGCAGTGTTTGCGTTGCTTTTACTCATCCACGGGCTTTCCTATTCATTTGGCATCAAAAAATCTCGTGCCAGGAAATTCCTATATGCTACTCCTATTGTGAGTTGTTTTGCTTTAACTTTTGCTTACTACTCGTATGCTTCCAATCTTGGTTGGGCTGGTGTAAGAGCTGAATTTTATCATATCACAACCCATGATGAAACTGAGTTTCCTGGCACCAGACAAATATTCTACTCAAAATTTATTGGTTGGTTTGTTGCTTTTCCTTGTTTCTTATTCACACTTGAATTTGTCAGAACTGCTGAAAAATTCAATTACACCACCTGGGATGACAGTTTGCAGTTGGTTGCTAATATAGCACTTGAGGTCCTTGCATTTGAATCATTCGTCGTAAGTTTGTTAGTTGGTACTTTAATTCACTCTACTTATAAATGGGGTTACTTTACATTTGGCGCTGTTGCATTATTATTTGGCTGCTCTTTAATCATCAGCGACCATTTTTTTGCTTCAAATAGATCCAAATCAGTGCTTTTGAAATTGTTGATACCATTGATCATTATCATATTGATTTTAATGCCAGTGGAGTGGGGTTTATCTGAAGGCGGTAACGTTATACAACCTGATTCAGAAGCTGTGTTTTACGGTGTTTTAGACTTGCTTTTATTTGGTTTTGTGCAAGCCTGCCTAATTTATTTCGTTCCAACTGAAGACCCAGCCCACCTTATTGAGTTTGGTTCAAACTACCGTGAAAAGAATGGCAAAAACTTTTCCTCGCCTGAACCAAGAGCTTCGGGAGACACCGCCGTAGAGGCAACTAGAGAACCGGACTCTAATAAAGCTGGAGTAGTTGACCCTGAAACGCCAACTGATCCTGATCAAACGGTGGCAGGAATCGTTTGATGATAAGACCACAGACTTTTTCACCCCTGCTAATTCCCAGTTCCAACAGCTTTACGATCAACGTTTTAGATGTGGAGTATATATATATATATGTGAGTTTTTATACTTGAACTAATATCAAATCTTAATACTTAATACTATAATTTTTTTCATTTGATTGTAGGAGCTCTTTTAACTATAGTTCATCTTATCTAAGGTCCTTCCCAAGAGGGAATGTTCCATGCTTCCAACTGTAAGTTGCCCTATCGAGCTTTTTTTTCCCATTTTTGAACTTCATGTTCTATATCCACTATATCAGACTTGAATCTCGTATGAAATTTCTTCTCAAACTGATAAGGCTCCAGCAACCAGAAACAAAAAAATATAGTGAAATAGCAAAAAAGACCAACCACCATTCTGAAGTTGGTTATTCATCATAATAGAGTATGTAATACAAAAATTTCCACTTTGGTTGTATGACGCATCAATATGTATATACTGCATAATTTTTCCATTGCTGCATTTAGTCCGAGACTTGGTACACGCACTAAGTTTTTTTGTGCATTGTATCACAGCATAACTTGACGCACGGCGCTATATGCTATTTATAGATTCGAGAGCACTAAAATCGGGCAGCTAATTTTCTAAAGTATGACTCCATCGAGATTTGTTAGCTGTATTATTCCAGTGAAAATTCAAGCCCGATAAAATGAATAAGCTACAGTAAAATGTAAAGATAGTACAGTCAGTGGTATTATTGATTATATAGAAGTTATCAAGCCCGAGGGCCGATTAAAAGATATTGAAATATCCCAATTAGCAAAGCAAACCAGCGAAAAGCTAGCTACTATAGAACGAATAAAATTTAGGGCGGAACAGCAAGCTTTCAAAAACTAGCTGTAGACCCATTGTAAGATATTAAACGAAAACAAAACCAAAAAAATGTTTATGAACCCTTTGAATTAAACCCCAGTTAATTAGTTAATGTGCAAAATGTTTATGATTATTATAAGGTGATTTGACTTTGATTCAAAACACTTATAATAAAGCAGCAGCAAAAGCAACAGCACCAACTAAAGCACCAGCACCAACCTTACCAGCAGCACCTTCGAAAGCAGAGGTGACGACTGGAACAGAAGAGGAAGTGGCAGAAGCAACTTCAGATTTTGGAACGGTGGTGGTGTAGGTGGTTGGGATGGTACATGGACCGGTGACGGTTAAGGTGGTGGCAGCAGTAACAGTGATGGTTTCGTTGTTGATGTGCAAAGTGGTGGCTTCTGGACAGTAGGTGGTGAAGTCAGTGACAACGATGTCAGTGGTGATGGTTTCAACGACAGTGTCATTTGAGTAACTGGCTAAGGCTGAAGCAGCGAAAGTTAAAGCGATGGCAGCGGATGAGAATTGCATTGTAGTGTATTAGTTGGTTGATAAAGCGAAAGTATCAAGATAAGTATCTGAGTGATAATGATGAAATGAAAAATTCCCCAAGAAGGAGGAATTTTAAGGGTTTATATAGTTTTGGAGAGAGACCTAAACTGGTACGGTAGTGTTACATTTACGGCTCAGTTTGTATCTCGAACTAAATTTACACCATACAAAAATAAATAAACAAACAAATAAGAGAAAAAGAAAAACATGCAGAACAACATGGTTACACTGAGAACCAGCCATCGCCCCGGCAACACAACATTGTTTAGTGCTTATATATGCGGTGTACGGCATTACAATTTCCTCTTTTGAATTTGACGCACCTGGATTAAACCAACACTGCATGCATATTGCACTTCCACATGTGGGGCTCTGGTTCAGTGGGATGGAAATACGAAAAAGAAAAGCAACGTCAATTTCAATTTCAATTTCAATTTCAGCAAAAAATGACAAGTCTGAAATCTCATATCTGATAACATTGTATTTCACTTGTTTGCTGACAAAAGTTGCTGTAGTCGGGAACAGATTTTGGAGTGGATCTTGCTTCGGCGTTTATTGCTATCAATAGCATTGTGGAAGCTTGTTTCCTGATTGGGGCAGCAGCCAGACATAGTTTCAATCCTATCTAGTGCGATGGGGTTCAGCGGGTCGTAATGTCTGTACACTACAGCAAGAAGTGAAAATAATGGAATCAACAAACGCCACTAAAAGAGATAGCCGCCACTGACGCTACAACTCGAGCTCCGCGAGAGTTACACTATATATATCGTTTATATGGTGTATATATAGTATATATAGTATATGTATATAGTGTGGTGTTCGCATATATGTGATTGTGTATGTGTGTGTATCAGGAACAGACACTTCGCACTCACAACTTGGACTCGTCGGGATTGAACCAGTCGTTGATGACGCCGATGAAATAGTCTATGTCATGGAATGAGTTTCCGGCGTGTAAACAAACCCTCAATCTTTCCATCCCCCTAGGAACAGTAGGAGACACTATGGGTCTCACCATGATGCCGTTACTTTGACAATAGCTGGCCAAATCACGGGGGTTGGTGTTGCATATCAAAGAGAAGATGGACGACCTTTTGGTGGCATGGTGGGAGACTTGGAGGGCAGATTTTGGGCTCAAGTTTGCCAACGATTGAGCAAAGTAGTCGATCAAGTTCCAAAGATGTGCTCTTTTCTGTTGGAGTTAGTATTTCTGTCCAGGGAGTTATTCGGAACGCTACTTACCTGTGATACGGCCGGGGATGAGAGGTGCTCGTACGACGTCTTGATTGCCGCCAAGGAGTAGTACGATAACGATGTAGTATATATCAAAGGTCTCGCATAGTTGATGAGAAATTGCTTGAGTGTGTCATTACACAAGATGATAGCTACTGGTTAGTATTTTTGACAGATAATATACCCAGAGATCAATATGATAACGTACCCCCATTGCAAGACAACGCCTTGCCAAATGTGTGAACCCTGGCATAAACTTTTTTCTCCAAGTTAAGTTCCGCAACCAAGCCTTTCCCATATGGCCCCACAACGCCCGTAGCGTGTGCTTCGTCGACAATCAAGTATCCATTATCGTACGGAAGGTTCCTCTCGATGCACTCGACGAGTTCTTTCAATGGCGCAATGTCTCCATCCATGCTGTAGACAGATTCAACTGCAATAAATATATTGGGTGTATATCCATCCATGTGGGGGCCTTCCTTGCAAACCTGTTTCAAAATGGCGCTTAAACTTTCAACAGAATTATGGTCAAACTTGAATTTACGCGCAGATCTAGATATCTTCATCCCATCATGGACACTGGCATGGATATATTCATCGTAAACGATAATGTCCCTCTCATTTCTTGCAATATAGCCAAACAAACTCACGTTAGCATCAAACCCAGAATTGAAAATCAATCCAGTATCAGCACCATGAAATTTCGAGATCTGGACTTCAAGAGCTTCCACGTATTGGGAGTTTCCGTCTAGTAACCTAGACCCCCCACTACCCATCAAGCTACCCATATGGAAAATATCATCATCTCCTATATCAGCAACATTTTTGTTGGAGCTGAGTTCTGCGAGATATTTTTCGTGGAAATCGTTATCATGGTTGAGTGAAAGGTAGTCGTTGCTTGAAAAGTCAATTTGGGATGATGCCTTTAACGTTAATTTTCTAAAGGTGGACTTCACCTTTCTCTTTTGAAGTGATTCCCTGATTTGTCTCTCGAGTCCTCTATTTTCCATCTCTGATATGTCTTCCCTAATTTGATACTTGGCTGAATACTTTGAAAAGATCACTTCAACTCGATCAATGATTCTTTCTTGATTCTCGAGTTCTGTTGACTCAGAGTCACCGACAATCGAAAGCGTGCTCTAATAATTTTATAGTAAAAAATATATCAGTACAGCTTTGACATATAAGACCGAATGGTTTGAGACCTACAACAACATGGAACCAGAAGAACAAAACAAATCCAAAGCTTCTCAGGAAATTTCATTCGACATCGACAATAAGTACTTCTGAAAAATCCATAGTGTTGAGGGTGCTTAAGATACCGCGGAGTCTCAGCGACACTCTTTTGGCAAATTTTGTGGACATGACCACTGTCTATACAGCCAAAATTTTGAACATTCCTCAATGACATACAGAAAAATATTACCTTGAACGAGCATAAAGTCTTGTTGCCATTGGTGCATCTTTACTGTTCGCTAGGCACTCGCTTTACTTTTGTGCTTGTGGTGGCTTAGGATGAGTCCTATATAGAGGCTTCAAAATCACCCAAAAGTATCCACTGCACCGTTTAACGCTAAGACTGTGCATGGTAATTGTAGTTTATCTTCAAAACTATTTGAGACATCCAAATGAAGCGCTCGCTTTACCTGAATGGTAAAATCAAACTACGTTATGTTGCTACACTTTTTGAACCGAAAAATAGAAGCAATTATTCTGAGGTCTTCCAAAAGTAACAACCACCCAAAAAAGAAGCTTGAAAATTGGTCGACCCGAACTTTGGGTGCAAATGCAAGTTGCAACATAATAAACATACTGATGCATAGAAGTCGACCCATACGGGGGATTGATAATAACGAATTAAACCAAATTTAATGGTTTTCTAACCAAACCATTCCATAATTCTTATAGTCACCGGAAGAATAGTATTATCAAAGCAGGTTTGTCCATAAAAACAATTTGCAGAAACGAAAAATTATTTCCAGGCTCCAAAAAATCACTTGTTGCGTCAGATAATAACCATGCTGTAAGATTTATATATATCAATCAGCTGTGTGGAAAAGAAAGATCTAGATTGGATTTATAGTTTAGCAGCACCAACATATTTGGTGACAGTCTTGACTTTTTGACACAGACGTATGTCGTGTATATGAAGGGAAGTGTCAACGGCTTCCCGGCGTTGTAGGATGTAAACAGATGTATTTTTTCTGAAGTTCCAACATCAAATTGGAAGAAGTACATGTTTGAGGATGATGATGAGATATTCCGAAACCTCATCTGTGTCTTCTACTTACGAGATTAAAGAATGACTAAAAAAAGAAAAAAAAAGTACTTTTATGTGCTCATAAGTTAGGGTGATTGGTGTCGAACTATATGAAACGGTGACGAGTAATGACACTAATTCTTTTATTGAGCTGCGACAGAACTTGTAACAAAAACTCTTTGGATTTTGAAATTGAAAGCCCATTCTGTATGGTTATAAAGCAGCTACGGCATTAGTACCTTGATCAGTCCCGTTAGAATCGTCGTAGGTTTCAATGACCTCACTTGATCCCATATTCAATGGCACCATATTACCTAGGAGTGGCGATGCATAACCCAATAATATCTCGCTCTCACTTCACTACTTTAGTACACTATCTTTTTTGAGTTACCAGAAATCGAATAGTGAGTATCAATCACATAGTTTGTGGCTCACAATCGCAAGCATCTTTGAGTGATGCAGGACAAGATTATCTTTCCACGTTAGATACTCCTCTGACTGAGGGCCCTGGATATAAAACTATGATCCAGCCTTCTGTTCTCGAAGCTGATTAGTCTATTGACCATATCATATTCAAAGGGAATGTCATGCCTTGACGTTTTTGGATTTGCTTGCGCTTTTTGAGGACAGTGATGTGAAGCAAAAGCGAAACAATTAAAGTTAAGCAAATCCTCAACACTGGTTCTCCCGTGCTCTCAGTGCTTGATATATTACGTCAAATTTTTCAAGTAGAAATGAAAGTGGGACATAGGCTTCTGTGTAGAGCTAAGAGCTCAAAATTTGTAGGAACTGTCTTCTAAACAGACTATTGAAACTCTACAGACAAATAACAAATTAACCACTATACATAATAAAAATTGAAAATATTTAAAAAACAGAAAAACATCCTGATAGAATAAAAAATGACATTAGATTATTCATCTTCTTTTGATTTCAGGTTTTAGTAACTCAAAAGAACATAATAATTTTTTATCGACACACATTACAGCACCATAGTTATCGAATTCTCCACAGTAATTTGGCGCACTGAAAACAGTAACCAACTTTCTTTTGTTGAAAAATTCATAACCATCTTGAACAACCATATGACCCCTAACAATCAAATCAAAATTGAACCGAGAACAAAATTGATCAACCTGTTTTTTCCCGAAACAATACGAGACACCACGATCATTATCGGACCAAGTCTTGACACTAGAATCTGGATCTGACCACAACAAGTCAGCCAAAAGACCAGTTTCTGGTATATCAGTAGGTCTGGAAATTCTAGAGATTTGTTTTAGGTTTGACAAATCTGGCGACAAACCACCATGGATGGCAAAAATTTTATCATTAACAGTAGCTGCTAATGGTAATGTATTGAAAACATCAACGAAGCCTTTCCACATTCTTGCAGATAATCTCCTTTTACACTCATCATAGAAACCGTAGATTTTGGTGATATTGGCAGATTCATGATTACCTCTCAACATGAAGAAGTTTTCGGGATATTTAATTTTGAAACATAACATCAATAAGAAAGTTTCAAGAGACTGTTTACCCCTGTCAACATAGTCTCCTAAAAACAAATAATTACTGGAAGGCGGATACCCACAATTTTCGAATATACGAATCAAATCAGTATACTGTCCGTGAATATCACCGACGACTTTTACTGGAGGAGCTAATCTTAATAAGGTTGGCTGCGACATGAAAATGGACCTCGCCTTTGATAATATGTATTTGATATCTTGATTGGAAATTGGCAAGTTATGATGATAAGTTCTCGTGGTTCCAATTTCAATCAAACTATTGATAATTTCATCAATATTTGTTACACCAGTCACTGATGAATTTGAGTTTGATGAACTTATCGAATTAACAGATGAGTTGGACTGATAAGAAGTTAGCTTGGTTAACTTTTTGATACTGATAGACTTCGAACTTGCGTTCGAAGAAGCCAATGAAGACGAGTTTTTTCTGACAGACCTGGTCCTCGAACTTTTGGGTTCTGGGGTAGTTTCAACGGATCTTTCTAAAATAGGATCTAAACTATTATTCAAACTGTTTGATTTTGAATACTTAGGTGGTGTTGAGTTCATAGACAGCAACGAGCTGGTGCTAAGGAAAGTATGGTCGCTTTCTATTGATGAGCTTATATCGTCGCTAGTGTCATATCTGGCTTTTAATGCTAAGCCTTTGATGCTCAAAGCGTCTTCACTAATTTTACCATCGCTGTCGTACTTCAAGTCCTCGTCACTAGAACTCAAGTTTAAACTTGGTTTCTTATACAAAGACCTTTGATTCTGACTATTAGATGGTGTGTAGTTGGTAGTGAAATTTATACCTGGACTTGGATTCGTTTGAGCATCTGCAACAATATCTTTGTTGCTACTGATTTTGAAGTTTGAGCTATTTACCTTATAGCTGGAAGGGGAGTTTCTTGATAAACTCTTAATATTAATACTTGAACTTTGATGAGATAGCTCACTCTCATCAGGTTCTAATTCAGCACCTGAACTTGAACTTAATGTGGTGGAAGTTGAGTTTGAAGAGGAACTAGTGGCGGTATCATTTTTAGACGGGCTGTTTCCCATTATCTGGTGACAAATACTGGTTTATTAGATTAAAATAATCACAAATGTGATGAAAGCTTGTTTAATTTGAATAAAAATTGTTTGTGATTTCTATTAACACCAATTTGAAAAAGGATATTCGAGTTCGGAGGATGTGCAAAGGAACGTTTGTTTGCCCGAACCAAAAATGACAGCTTTCGCCTTCGGTCATAAGGGTAAATCGCGATGACTAATTGAAAAGCCAGTTCGAACCTCGGGGAAGCACCTATTTTTTACCAACAGAGGTGACTACAATGATATAAGTATAACAACAGATTTAAACATATATAGTACATTGAGTGGAACAAGTAAGCTCACAAGTCAGCACGATAGCTGTCCAAGGCATCCAAAGTTTGAGATAAGTGATCAAACAACGCCGGACATGCTTCGGTACCTGTGAATAACTCCTGCTCAACAACTTTGAAGTCGTCCACTACTGCTTTGTTGGTGGTCAACAAGTTCAACAACGAGCAAACTGACTTATTGAACTCATCAACATCCTTGACTGGGGATTGTGGCAATGGCAAAGGTTCCTGTTGTGGAGGCAAATCGTGATTGATGGAGTTGTTCAAATTGTTTGGATTGGGTAAAGGTTTGGATGCTTCGTAGTGCGCCAAATCGATGTCAACAACAAACTGTCTAGGCTGGATGCCCTTGATGATAAACTTACGGGATCCGTCCGGTAAATTGACCACCATGGCACTCGAATGTGGAAAAGCCTGGTTAACATTTTTGATAAAGTCAACAGCGGGAAGCAATCTTTTGCCTTGATTTATGATTTTCTCAAATTGTTTTTCATAAGATTTCCACAAGGATATTTGGGTCACCTCACCATCATATTGTGATTCGTAGACACACCTCATCCAAGTTGTTGCCCTCAAAGGCTCTTGTAAATCGGATATGATATTGAACAATTCAGGTGTCAATTGTGGAATGGTGGATGGGATGGGTGGTTTGGCCCTTCTAATCAATCTCAAGTATTTACTTTGTTTGGTTGGCACGTCCAACCCAAACAACAAAAGTTTAGGTAACTGAGTTCTCAAAATAATCAATCTGGTTTTATTTTTGATCAAATTCGAGATTCTGATGCCTCCAGGCAAACAATATTGATGGATGAAATCAACAGTTGTTACTAATAAGTCTTCATCGTTGATGAGAAGATACGACACTATCTGGTCCAATAGCGTCTGTGTAATATTTTCTGAACACGAGGGTTCTGTGAGATTGGATCTGACCATCAACCTCGATAACGATCTCAAAATGCTTATCACTGTAGATTTATCTTTGGTTATGATCAAAATTTTCATCAAAGTCAAAAACAAAACATCATCTTTAGGAGCAGGGGAATAAAAGGAGGATAATGATTCTATTAAATCGATAGTATAGTTGAACAATTCTTTCAATTGCTGAAATTTATTGAAACTATTCAAAATTTGTTGATTTATGATCTTGTTATTCAATATCTTCAACAATATGTTTTTTAAATTAGCTACTTGCGATAGTATCTGAGTATTGACAATATCCTGCGACAAGTTTCTCAACGTCAAGATGGCATCTAAGCTAAAGTTTAGGTACTTATCAAAGTCCTCGCTGTTATGCAAAATGAGCCCTTCCATGTTTTCATTTTCATCGGCTTCCTCTTTCACAGTATCATTGCTTGCTTCCATAACCAAATTCAAGTTCTTCTGGCTCAAAATTATCAATGGTTTAACCAAATATTTTTGTAATTCATTGATGAAAAAAGGGTTTTGTTTCAAACTGACCAAAGCAGGGTTGGAGTTGGACAATTGCACCAAGGTGTTCAAGGCCCACTTAATCTCGGAGTCGATACCTGACTTGAGAGAAAACGTTAATCTTGTCAACACATCGGGTCCAGTTATACCACTTCCAATAAGGTTGAATTGACTTGTGTTTACGTTTATTCCATTGCTATTGTTTGGTTTTAAAACCAACTTTGTGTGAGCAATATTTATGGGAGTAGGAAATATACCAAGTTGAAATTCTTGGTGATCTGGGTTCATTTCGTTGATGATTCTCGTTAATGGTGCAAATGTTTTGTTGTTTTGGCCGTGAGATAGATTTTGCTTCTACTTCAAAAAGTAAAACGCGATTATCGCCAAATTCGACGGGTAATAAATTTTATTGTTAATGATACTAATTAACCAAATATCGACCTTCCTGTGTTAAAGATAATTAAGAATGTTGTGATAGCGAAGATTATCAAAGAGAATGGTTCTGCTTTGATACCATACTTGGATGTAAGTATTCAGTGAAAAAAAAAATCGTCAAATTATCACGGAAAACACTACATTTCAATAGTAACCAAGATGGATCACCTGCCACCTATAACCAATGTATTAATGAAACAATATAACTTAACACCCGATATAAAAATCAAACTAAGGATACATGTAGGTAAAGATACTATAAGACAACGGGAACGTTGTTCTGCTCGCTCTTTTGATAATCGTTTTGATCGCTCTTCTGCTCGCTGCTTTCCAACTCTTTTAGTTCCTTCAACCAGTAAGACTTTCTCAAGGATTTAAACAAATCCTTCACCAATGTCCCTGATGGTTTCTTCACGTGCATGAAATTACAATGACCACCTCTGTTACAGTTATCTAACTCATGTTGACGACAATTGGCATCCTGGAAATTGGAAACAGGTGATAACTCAGCGTAAACTGGTTTACTGTTGTACCACTCACCGTTCAAAAAAATGACTGCTTTCGAAGCGTCCTCCTCATACCTATATTTGATGTAGACATTACCATTCAAGTGGTCATTGGTGTTTTCACAAATTATAATGTCCTCCAAATCACCAATTTTGGCAAATTGTAAAAATATGTCTTTGTAAAACAAGTCAAATGATTCCTGCAATTGTCTAGGATTCAAAGTCTCGTTAGGATTCAACTTGGGATTCTGGTAGAAGTTTGGAAGGAGAACTGTCTGGGAAAATGATGGTTTGATATGTTTTCTGGAACACTTTTCACCGTGTCTGCAAGCACCTATTTTATAGTAGAACGAGCAATTCACTTTATCATGTTCGGTCCCGTAGATGGTAGCCAGATATTCCGCCATAATAAAGGTCTGATTACTTTAAAGCTTTGAAGTTTAGTAAAAGATAGTTGATAATAGATTTTAATATTTTTTTTTTGATGGCGACTTCAAAATCCGACTTGCATCAATATTTCAAAATAGAAAGGTTTGTTACATTTTTTGGAAGGTTTTCGAATAAATATGAAATTTCTACAAAGTAACTGTGATTAGACAGTGTAATAGCAGATAATATGGGAGTATGTACACGGAGGTCATCAGCTTTTTTGAGGGAATAGCCAGAACTAACATTTAAAGAATGACGGTGGCACTATAGCTAAGAGGAAGGACTTGGTTAAAACTGAAAGAATAACAAAAGATGATTTAGTTGATAAAGACTCATCTAAATGGGAATTGTGCGCAATATCGCAAACGCCGTTGAAAGATCCGATTGTGAGTGACTACCTAGGAAACGTTTTCAACAAAGAGAGCATAATTGAGTATTTGATAGAGAAGAAGGCTTCAGTTGGGCTGCAGAGTGAAAAATTTAGGTTTGACCATTTGAGTTCCATCAAAGATCTCAAGACATTGAACACAAGCTGGAAATATGGAGCCTTGGTTTGTCCAGTCACGAAGGTGGAGCTATCAAGCAAGAACCAAAAGTTTCTTTATTTGATAGATTGTGGGTGTATCTTGTCATTCAAGTTAATTCACGAGTTGATGGAGAGCAACGATTTCAGCTGTCCAAATTGCTCTGTGACTTACGACCCAGATCATGATATAGTTTTCCTCAATCCAAGTAAGGAGGACCTTCTCAAGAATTTGAATCGGTATGAGTGGATACGAAATGCCAAGTTGTACCACACGAAACTACCTAGAAAAGATAAAAAACGGAAAATCCATGAAGACAAAACACAAAAGCTGCTAAAGAAAAAGAAAAGTGCACCACTTGAATAGTCCGTCTTCTTTACTGGCTTCCGTCCCTGGTCTCTGACTGACTACAGATAATTATAAAATTCAACCATAATTAACCATTCAAGTATTATTATATACAAGCAAACTCCGGCCACCACCAGTAGTATAGACATCGAACAAGCTTCAACTGAAGACCTTTACTCAGTTTTGGTGTCTTCGTCCTTTTTGGGAGCATTTGCACTATCAGCATCGTATAATAATAAATCAGGTTTCTGTGAGTTCCTATACAAAGTGTATGCAATATTACCTGACATATAAAGCGTAGTAAGAACCAACGCTTGGACTGTGAGTCTATGAGCAATATCGGTGGCTCTGACGTACCATGGGTATTTGACCATTTTTTGATTGTGACTTATTGAGATATTGAGAGATTTTAGGGATCCGTTGATTCGAAATCACTGCTGTTTCATTAGTTTGTAGAGGTAAGTGAAAATTCTTGGAAATTAAAATCATTATGGTACGAAGCTTATGTAATTGTCATATAATTGTTGCCGGGGTTTGGTCAGTTATTCGCCATATACCCCCAAATACTTGATAACAAGCAGGTTCTTGTTTCAAAGAGCTATAATAATAGTGGTTTTGATTGCGGGATAGCAAATATGAGCTTCGCCAGTACCTGTAGGGTCTTTTTTACGGAGGTTGAGCTTTATATTTTTGCTTTTTAAGCGATATTTAAATCCGGCAGTGAGTTTTGACATAATATCATCCTCTAGATTACCAGCAGAGAACGTAGCTAGCGAGAAGAGTACTTTCTATACTAGCTACAATTTACCCTTTGACATTCAGCGAAAAATTGCACCACAGGCTCTCATTTGAGGGGCTCGTTGCGATTTGGTTGAAGAGCCCAGTAGTATGTGTTATAAACGAATGGCTCAGGGAAGAGGAAGTCTTTCGTAGATAGATATTCTTGTCAGAAACCAAAGAGCAGTAGTCGAAAAAGCACCCATAGGACTTGTGTATGGTTTTAGGTAGCAGATTCACATCATTTGGGCTCTCCAGCTCAAGTGTACCCAAAAATGTGCGTTTATAGCTACATGCTCTGAAAGGACATGGATGCCACTATCTTGCATTGTTTTTTGCTAACCTCAAACTTCTTTGGAATACCTCAGCAAGATGATAGCTGGCATCCGCTATCAACAAAGATATACAATAGGCGTGAGTTTTCATCGTGGAAGTCAATGGACTTCATTTTATTGAAGGTGAAAGTGATGTTGCACAACTTTTTCAATGTTTTTTCCAAATGAGCTCCACGGCAGGGAGTCCAGTTACTACTCAATTACTTATATTTGATCAACTAACCAGATTCGAAGTTCTTTCACTTTCAAAATTTTATGCTGAATTGAATGTTTTGACAAATCGGTACCCATGCATATAATAGCATTTTTCGATTAGTTCCATGGGAAAAAATTAAAAGAGAAGTATAACAAACTTCAACGTTTTGAATGATTTTTTTTCTCAAAAACCAGTTCTTGAATGTCCAGTAAAATTCTGTCAGGTTCATATGAGAACGAATCGTCTACAGATCTTTTGGAAGGAAGCGGTCTTGGTGCTGACTCAGACATGAGTGTGGTTTCAGAGTCAGTGTTTTCTTCTTTTAGGGACAAACATTTGATACATGCTGAAACTGCACCAGGTTTGGACTTCAAAATACTCACTCAAAGAGCTCACTCATCCTCTTTTAATGATGCTGAAGGCATAAGGACAGATGGAGTAAAAGGGTACAAGCAGAACATGACAATAAATAGTCCGGCCAGTGTTCAATTGACTGAAACTCTGGGAGATGCTCCGTATACTAATACCACGGATTCCTTGAGCTCCAATGATGAGAGAGTAGTGAAAGTGATGAAAAAATTTGGGAAGCGTGCCGTCAAGTTCAAATCATTGTTGAACCTGGCCAATGGTGAAATTTATGTTGGAATCCATCATTGCCCTAAGCAGTTGGAGTATATCAACTGGGCCCAAGAGGAGTATGCTGACTCCAACGACCCAGTCAAAGTTACACCCGAAAAGCTATTTCATTTTTTAGGTGTTTTACAACGAAGAGGTCAATTATTGAAGAAAGATGATATTGTTGTGCCTCACAATTATAGAAGTTTGCGGAATTACATTGATAGAATCGTTAGTCTTTATTACCAACAAGTGTTTGATGAAAAAGAGAAGGGTAAATTCAAAGCTGAGTTATGGCCCAACCCAGAAAACTTTTATAAGATAAGGAACTTGCTTACAAGACTTCAGAATCAACCAAGTGGCCGAAATTCTTCCATTGAGTGTGAAACCAAAGCTTCAGATCACGCGTTCGTTTACAAAGACTTCAATTTTGAAGAGTTTCTGTCTATAAATCTCAAGTTGTTCATTCAGCTTTCTGCAAAAGCTCTATGTACACAACTTGTCACTCATCTGTGTATTACTACAGCCACGGAAGTGAGAAACACCTGTTTTGCAGATTTTAGGGTTGAAACTGTAAAAAGACAAGATTTGAAAAATGTAGAGTGTATTGTATTATCATCTAGACGTGGTTATAAAAAATCAATGACAAAAGAACTGATAATGCTCCGTCATGAGGATGTTTTCAACTGTGGTATTTCTGCTTTGGCCTTCAACTTCTTTGTTCAATATATGGTAAATGAGGAGCCATTCATTGATTTATCTTCTCCTAACTCATTATATAATTTCAAGGTAACCGCGGCCTCTAACGATCCTGAGAAGAGCTACTTTTCCGCAGTTCATCGTTTCAAATTGATAGCAGCTTATAAATCTTATGGTTGGACATTCACCAAATCTATGATTGGAATCAGAGACTCTAAAAATGTTGTTGAAGAGTCTGGTATATCCGCTGAAGATTTAGAAAACTTTTTACTACAGAAAGAGCACAACGTTAAATCAGAGGAGATGCTTTACGACGTCGCAAAAGTCATGGCAGGATTTGGTTTGGACGAAACTTATAAATGCATTAGGGATCAGAATTTGCCTGATGAAGAATTGAGAGGTAAAATTTTTCCTCAACTAAATAAATGGATTGACCGAAGAAAAAAAGGGGACCTTGGAAAATGGATCAAAATGAACGAGGTGATAAAAGTTGACGATGCAGAGATTGTACTTTCCAAGAAAGAAAGAATACGGACAGTTGAAAATTGTATTGACTTATTCTCATATTTAAGAAAAGTCATAATACAAGACTTGGTATATTGGAAGGTGGCTCTCGAGGATGGAACGATTGACATACCAAAAAACCATGATATTATAAACCATGCAATTTTTCGTTCATCTTTATACAACAAGTTTCTCAAGAGGCAACACACACATATGAACCAACAACAATCTAGTCCTACGAAAGTTACGAAGGCTAGGAGTCAAAAGCGATGGGCTACTGCTAAATTTCAAACGGAGAGCTCAATATCAAGTGATGAATATTCGAGCTCCAAAAAGAGGTCGAATCTTGAAATGGAAAGCGAGGAAGATACGGACGAGTTGGCAGTCAAGGTGGGAAAGAAGAATATCAAAGAAACGTCAACTTTGACTCATAGGTTGAGAAGCCGCTCTAGAGACAACGGCACAACCCTGTATCATAATGTCGTCAATGACGCTATCGATGATACTAAAGCTAATGGTAAAATTAATAATGATCTACTCAGGCTTTTCGGTTCGACCTTTACAGAAAGTGAAACAACTGAAGATAAAGAGGATAACGCTGAGAATGAAGATGATAACGATGACGGCCAGGAAGAGGAGGACGATTTGGAATTCGATGATGGATCATCAACGATTCTGAGACAACTTAAGGAGATCAAAAAGTATATTCATAATTTGTCAAAAACGGTTAAAAAGAACAATGATACTGTAAATAAAAGGATTGGAGTTCTTGAAAAAAATATCTTCAACTTACAAAAAAGTTTTTATTACTTTGCAGATTCTATGTATAACAAAGGAGTGATAACTACTGATATCTCTAATTTAATGTCGAGCAAAAATACCACCAATAGTAAGACAACTCAAAATAAGATGCAAGGACGTTCCAATGATAAGAAGAGTACTTCTGCACAAAGTAACGGTAGCACTGATAATGATGAGTCTGAGCAGGAGCTCGGTTCTCCAATGAAAATTCATATTTTGGGAACCCCAGATTCAATCAAGTTGATATACAAGGAATTTAAGTATGGTATAAGAGACAACCCATCGTTATTGAAATTGGATGAGGTGTATGGGGACGAATGGAGAAGATCTCGCACTATAAGTCGGAAGTATGCCACTCGTTTTATCATTTACAGATACATCGAGAATCTAAGCAGAAATATGAGTGAAGAGGAGGCTATAGCAAAGGCTGAAAAATCTAGAATCATTCAAGGAGAGAAAAAAAGCGTTGAATGGCTTGTTGATCACTTGCGCCTTGATGACTATATGTAAGTTGATATTTGGGTGTAAATGTATACATCAATTTTGAAGTTCTTGGGAGGATGTGATTGTTTGGTTCTGTTTTTATCGTTTTTATTGTTTTTGTTGTTGACTGCCTCACGCGATTACGAAGTTGGTTTTAACCGTTTTACTGTTTTTTGTACACTCCAAATGAATTTGATTGATTCTGTTCAACTATATGTAAATTACTCAGTATCATTAGGATCAATTTTGAAAATTTTGTCAGGATTTAAAATCCGTTTTGGATCGAAACTCAATTTTATTTTTCTCATGGCATTAATGGTATTTTCACCCAATTCATTCACCAAATACTCTCTTTTACCAAATCCAACACCGTGTTCCCCAGTACAAGTACCCTCGTAGTCAAGAGCCCTTTGAACCATTCTATCTACTAATCCTTTGGCTTCAGCTGCTTGTTCGTCTTTATATAAAATCAAAAAATGAACGTTACCATCACCTATGTGGCCCATGACAGATTTCAAGAAATTGTGCGAAACAATATCATCTGTAGTTTCTTTAACCATATTGGATAATTTGGAGATAGGAACTGCAACATCCGTGGTCCAAACTTTCATATCAGGATCAATGGATTTACCATAGTCTATTGTTGACCACAATCCCAATTTTCTTGCTTCCCATAAAAGCAAACTTTCTTCTTTACTTCCAGCAAATTCAAACGAAATATTGTTGTTTTCCTTTGCCAACTTTTGAATCTGTTTAATTTGCTCTTTTATAATCAAGCTAGAAGAACCACCAATTTTGAAAAATAGAGTTGGTTTTTCAAGCCACTGTTTCTCAGAGGAGCCACTTCTATTAACGAAATTCATCATGGCTTCATCAACAATTTCAATGGCATTCGGTGCCAAGCCTAACTGTAAAATGTCCTGAGCAGTTTTGGCAGCCTCTTCAATTGTTTTGAAACTGACAACAGAAACGACTTCTTCTGCGGGTTTGATGTGAAGCTTTAAGCTGGCTTCAGTCACAATTCCTAAAGTGCCCTCGCTTCCAATGAATAAATTAGTTAGATTATAACCAGCTGCCGATTTACGAGGTCTCTTTCTGGTTTTTATGATAGTTCCATCCGCCAATACAACCGTCAATCCTAGAACATTTTCTTTGATCGTACCATATTTGAAAGCGTTCGTACCAGAACACGAAGTAGCTATCATTCCACCAATTTGGGCACCTGGGCCTGGATCAGGACCAAATAGGAGTCCTTCTGGCTCCAAGTATTCATTCAAGTCTTGCCAGCCTACTGCCGGTTGAACGACTACGTCTAAATCCTGCTTGTTCAACTGAATTATCTTGTCCATCCTTGTCAAATCCAATGCAAAACCATTTCTCGAGTGGATGTAGTGCCCCTCTAGCGAGGTGAGACCGGATGTTGGCACTACTGGAATGGAGTACTTGTGTAAGATTTTCAATATCTGCGAGACCTCTTCAGTAGAACTTGGGAATAAAATGATTTGAGGTTTTTCATTCGGTTTAGCGTGGTGGGTGTTGAAATAAGAATCCGAATGAGTGATAATCTCGGCTGCAGAGTTCGAAATCTGGTCTGGTTTCAATATTTCATTGATTTCCCTCAAAGCAAATTCCGCATCTTCACGAGAACCATAACTAGGAGGGTCCAAATCTTTCAAGGGAGTAGAGGAAGTAAATGGGAACACATTGTTTGGAGGACTTGATTTGAGTGAGAACTGCTTGTAGTTTGAACCAATTAGGGTTCCGACGCCAATACCGACACCTACCAATGATCCGATAAGAACTCTTGATGTGCTTGATCTGGTTGAATTTGATGCTCCAGCGAACTTCCTAGTGAAAGAGACCAAAGCTCGTCTCCACGATGTTTTGGTGGTCTTGAACATTTCCCTATCGTGTTTTATGGAACCGTAGAATTTCCATTAGTCAGGAGTCTCAGCGATCAGATTGATATTTATATTCATTCAAAATTAGATTAGCAGCCACAGTTGCATAATCTTGTGGTATTCGAGACTGCCATTGTGATTCGATCTCATTAACTGGACTAAGTGGGACAAGAAGATCTAACATCTAACAGATCCCCATCTGAAAGTGGCAAATATCGATATGAACATCCACCAACAAAAATGAACCATTTTTGTCGTACCGAAATGGACACGCTGAGTCTTCCTTCCATATGTGCACCAACTCAACATGAAACCACTATTGCAATCCTAAAGTTGGCTGCCAACGTAGCCTCGTGTCATGAAGTAGACCACAGGAAATCGATTTTTCACCGCTACGAGAGGTCAATGACACAAGCGCCATAAATCATAAGGAAGTGGCACATCTAGTGGGCCAACACTGATACTCGTATATTCGCGATGTGGAAAAGTTGCCAATATAACACCTACAAATATCGACGAAAATCGCCAAAAACTGGACAGAAATGTAACGAAAGTTGTTCTTGTAAACGGCAACTTTCTAGTTGAGCTTCATCCTTATGTGATATATCACGTACTACATGTAATCACCCTTTTTTCAATGAAAAGAAATGTCAACAAACATGGAAAGGCAATTTCCTTCTCCTCTTATAAGAAGCAAATAGTGCCGCGAACAACACGTCCAAATCGGTTCATACGACGAAACGAGAAATCGTCAGATATAAATTATGTTTGTCGCCAGATACAATTCTTTTTTGCAACTATTTCTTCCTTTTCTTCTCACATTTTCAACACAAACTCTCACATAAACTCAAATAATGACATTATCTCGTCCAGAAAACGTTGGTATCAAAGGTATTGAAATATATATTCCTGGCCAAGTATGTATCTCCCAGAAAGTCAACTTTTCACATGTATAACGACATTTCAAGATTGCAACTTTTTCGACCATATAGCAAGAACAAGTAGCAACAAAATTGGACGTCTCGATATTTCTTGATAAATACCATCTCGAATAGTTACTAACAGCTTCAGTGTGTTAATCAAACTGATTTAGAAAAACATGACGGTATCCCAGCTGGGAAATACACCATTGGTTTGGGTCAAACAAACATGGCTTTCGTGAACGACAGGGAAGATATCTATTCCATGTCATTAACAGTTTTGTCCAAATTGATTGCCAACTACAAAATTGACACCTCCAAAGTTGGTAGATTAGAAGTCGGAACTGAAACCTTGTTGGACAAATCCAAATCTGTCAAATCTGTTTTGATGCAACTATTTGGTGAGAACACCGACGTCGAAGGAATTGACACCGTCAATGCTTGTTACGGTGGTACGAACGCTATTTTCAATTCAATCAACTGGATTGAATCCTCTTCATGGGACGGTAGAGATGCAATTGTTGTCTGTGGTGATATTGCTATCTACTCAAAGGGTGCTGCTAGACCAACTGGTGGTGCTGGTACCGTTGCTTTGTTGATAGGTCCTAACGCTCCAATTGTTTTCGAAAACGTCAGAGGATCCTACATGGAACACGCTTACGATTTCTTCAAACCAGATTTCACATCAGAATACCCAGTTGTTGATGGTCATTTTTCATTGAGTTGTTATGTTAAAGCTTTAGACAACTGTTACAAGACCTACTCTGAAAAAGCCTCAAAAGCCAAACTTGTCACTGAGCCAATCTCATCTCATGCAGTCGGTGTTGAACATTTCGATTACAATGCATTCCATGTGCCAACTTGTAAATTGGTTGTTAAATCATATGCTAGATTATTATATAACGACTTCAAAGCTGACCCATCTAAATTCCCAACTATTGACAAATCATTGGCTGAGATTGAATACAACCAATCTTTATCTGATAAAACTATCGAAAAGACTTTCTTGGGTTTAGCTAAAGAATTAACTGCTACTAGAGTTCAACCTTCGTTGATTCTCCCAACAAACACTGGTAACATGTACACTGGTTCAGCATACGCTGCTTTGTCATCTTTGTTATACTATGTTGGTTCTGAAGCTTTACAAAACAAAAGAATCGGTATTTTCTCTTACGGTTCAGGTTTAGCCTCAACTTTATACGGTGTAAAGGTTGTTGGTGATATTTCCCATATCACTAAAGTCTTGGATTTACAACACAAATTGGATTCAAGAAAGACCGCTACCCCAGAAGAATACTTACAAGCTATTGAATTGAGAGAAGCTGCTCATTTACAAAAGAACTTCAAACCTGTTGGTTCTATTGAAAACTTGGTCGTTGGCGCTTACTACTTAGACAATGTCGATGACATGTTCAGAAGAAGCTACCTTGTTAAAAAATAATGTAACACTTGTGTTTTAATACCTTTATAATAACTTATTTCTTTTTTTTTATTGCTATAATTCTCAAAAATGTTGCTAATAAAACCGTGATTGATACAATCATGTCTAGTATAACTATAACACCATAATATCATCTCGAGTCATTCAATTTAATATATCACAGTCTGTTAGATACATTTAGTAGAAGTTCCTGAATTTGAAACGTTTTTTTTTATTCGTTCACGTGACTTGATTTTTCAGATTACAGAATTAATTATTCGGATAAACTGTGGATCAACAGTCGTTGAATTCAAAAGATGAAAAATTGGGTCAACATTTAAGGGCTAACACGTTGAAATTTGTGAAGTTTCACTATAGTCTTTAAGATAATTACAATAGACAACTTTCTGTCAATTCAAATGACTGTACCCTCAATTCAAAGTTTTCAAGTCCCTAAACTTTTTCATAAAACATGGGCAGGAACATTTCAGTGTAAACCACAAGCCTACTTTCAACCTCATAATTTAGAGGAAATAAGGTTATTGGTGAACGAAGCTAGAAAGCAAAAAAAAACCTTGATGGCAGTTGGTTCCGGCCACTCCCCTTCGGACTTGACTATGACCAATGATTGGGTTGTCAACTTGGACAACTTCAACCAAGTGCTTGATGTTCAAAAACACTCTAGTGGTAAATATACTGATGTCACGGTGGAAGCGGGTATCAGAATCTATCAGTTAAACGAGTATTTGAAAACCAAACAATTGGCTATTCAAAACTTGGGTTCTATCTCTGATCAATCTATCGCTGGTATTATTTCCACAGGTACCCACGGATCTTCTCCTTTCCACGGATTGGTTTCACAGCAAATTGTCGATTTGACTTTGATGAGATCCAATGGAGAATTAGTAAAGTGTTCGTCTCATGAAAATGTCAATTTGTTCAAAGCTGCCTTGTTGTCTCTCGGTAAAATTGGTTTGATTGTTCAGGTTACATTGAGAACCATCCCGAGATATCAAATTAAATCGAATCAAGAGATTATCAAGTTCGAGACTTTATTGAAAAATTGGGATGATATTTGGACTTCAAATGAGTTTATCAGGTGTTGGTGGTTTCCTTATACTGAAAAATGTGTTTTGTGGAGGGCTACCAAAACTACTGAACCTTTGTCGGCCCCTAGGACATCCTGGTACGGTACAAAGATTGGCAGATTATTTTATGAGTCGTTGTTATGGGTATCTGTTCACATATTTCCAAAATTAACTCCATATATTGAAAGTTTTGTTTTCCATCAACAGTATGGGAGAGTTGAAACTTTGGGTAAAGGTGACTATGCAGTTCAAGGTTCTGTGGAAGGTTTAAATATGGATTGTCTTTTCTCTCAATTTGTAAATGAGTGGACAGCACCTTTGAGTGATGGTATTGAAGTTTTGAAAAAGTTAGACGAAGAAATCAAGAGAGCTGCTAAAAACAATGAGTATTATGTCCATGCTCCAATGGAGGTTAGATGTTCCAATACAACCTCAACAAACGTTTCCTACACACAAGACGAATTTGAAGAGTTTTTGAGTAATAGAGATTTAATTGCACCAGGTCCAGTTCCAGGTAATAACTTGAAACCATATTTAGACAACACTCCAAATTTACCTTATGAACCATCTCAAGCAGCTATTTCTAATGCCAATTTGACTTTGTATATTAATGCTACTATGTATAGACCATTTGGTACCAATGTCAAGATTCATCAATGGTACAAATATTTTGAAAAAGTTATGGGTGATGTTGGTGGTAAGCCACATTGGGCTAAAAATTTTATAGGTTATGAAAACGATGCTAATAAACATATCGATGATGAAAAATATCAAGTTGATTTTGGAGGTAAAAAAGACTACAAAATGTTTGGGTTCAAAAATCAAATGAATGACTGGTTTGCTAATTTAGATGATTTCAAACAGGCTAGAAGAGAGGTGGATCCTGATGGAGTTTTTCTTAGCTCCAGACAATGGGCTTTGAGAAATGGAATTGTTGATGAAACTGATTAATAAGTCAACTCAAGAGATTCTCCACTGCTCTTTTGTTCAACTGTTTTGAATTATATGTGGTATAGATTTCTTTTTGACATTAAAATGACTTGAAAAACTTATGTTCGTTGTCCTTCGTATTCAAGAATTGACTCTGTAAGCTCGCGCGCTATGGAGATTTCGAAATTTTTGATTCTTGTGTGCTACCAAATATTTTGGTCTGTAATCAGAGTTAGTTTGCAAAATCTTGTTTCAACCTTCGTGGTTTTTGGATGCTCAACACGTTCAATCAGCTGTACTTGTTCTTGGTCGTGATAGTTTAACTAATTTCAAGATTAACACAAGTGTGCAACCATCACTACTCAGTCATCCCTTCATCATCAATCTGATTTGTAGATTGGTTGAATAACAAATTTTGAGATGACTATAACTAATATAATGTGTGTATTTTTGTGGCACCTCTACAGCCATTTATTGATTATTTTCTCAAAAATTTCTTGAGATGCTTCTGCTTCATTGAGTATCATCTTTCATTTTGACTAAGTGAGTTACCAGTTCTCATTTTTTAGGCTTGGAACTGTTACTAGCTTGAAATCCGGGAGACGTCTCTTTTACTGGACTTGCCCAAATGAGGTACGAAGAAAGCCGATGGCTAATCATACCGATTCTTGCTCTTTCAGAATCCGTCAAATGACTAGTGATTGGATACCAGTTTTGTTATTTCAATCTTTTACTATAAAAGCATAGCGCATGGATTTCGATAGAAGATCTACCATATCCTGTCACTCATGATACTACAACTGAAATTCAAAATATATTTGATGAACAAGATCATCATACACATCTTATATTGTGTTAATTTCTCCAATTTTATATTCATTCAAGGACCGGGTAAGAAATTGATAATATATATATGACATAGCTTAGTTCATACCCTACTTTTGGTATATTGATATATCAAAACTTGTTCAAAGACTAATCCATAATTATCGATTTTAAAGATTCAAAAAGTATTTTGGTAAACTAGATTTTTTGTTCTCACATCGATAGGCCTTCCAAAATTTCTGTGTATGTAAAACCTCTATTTGTTAGCTGCTTTGTCTATAACTAAGAGAGAAGTATGATTATAGCAGCTATCGTGGCAGGAAATCATTTCAATGCTGATGATATGTTTATGGCCTATCATGCACAGCGGTGTTGCACGTAAACTCGACCAATTGTTGCAAAATGAAATTGATAAGCGAAATAGCATCGCTCGCAACCAGTATAGCAACACTTATGGTTCAATCCGGAATTAGGTCTGATAAATTTTGGTCCTTTTTCATCAATATATATCTACAACTTAATTTAAACTAAATTCAGCTAGTTTCAATATAAATAATTTTGAATCTGCTTTGCTTTCATCTTTGTTCGTTGATCACAATCTGTTTTTTCAAAGTGCAAGCCAAATTTAGATACTCAAAGATTGTTTGAGTTGTTTATTGAAATCACATTGTGCACGATAGTTTCTTGTTAAACCCTAGAGTAGAACTGGAATTATTACAACATCCAGGTTGTCATTAGTGTTACCTCTTTGGGTGTTTTTGGGTTTTTGGGTTATCTTGAGTTCAATTTGATATTCGGGCTTATTTAAATTCTGCGGATATTTTTCACGAGCTTTGAAGTTTTTTCTCATAGTTTTGTTGAAGCATTTGCTATTAATTTATATTAGCTTTAAAATAACAAAAGAGAATGGCACAAGTCAATGAGATTGAACCAAGTGTCCAGGGATTTTTGGATCCACTGAAAAAGATCAATAATCTTGTTTACCATTCTATAGCAGATACCACAAACACAGATTCCGTAGCCCACAACAACAAAAATAGTACACCAAGAGACTACTGTCCAATTTATAACTTGCCTCCTACTTCTTACAATCTGGCTAACCTAAGAGCAAATCAAAAAGATAGAAATAATCATGAAATACCCATAAAACCTGTTCCAAAATTGAAACTTCCAAGCATAGCTAGTATTTTTCCAACCAGTAATTGTGGTCCATTCAATATAGATAATTCCGAAAAAAACTTGGGAAATAATGGGGCAACTGTCCTTCAGGATACTTCTTCTTTTCACCATGGGGTCTTTCCTAGTGACCCTTGGACTGGATTCAATGGAAAGAGTGATCATAATCCACATTTCTTTACCGATGGACCACATTATCTAAATGTGACACAAGATACAAATGCTCAACATTCAAATTACAACCATCACAATTTGGGTTACTCCCCTTTTTCAAATCCCAAGTTCCAAAACTTCAATAGTTCTCCATATACACATAGTTTGAATACAGAGCCGCGAGAACCATTGATTCCACGAAAACTTTCTGAAGTCAATCATCCATCAACAAACAAGCTAGACATTCTCTCTGGTTTGTGTTCATCTTTGAAAGACCAGCCTCCAAGGGAAGTCGAGCAGTATGTTTCTCTTCTTCTGGCGTATTTACTTTCGTTCAAAGAAAATCATAATAAAATGTGGAACATGATAGACTCAGCAAAAACAGAAATTTTAGTTCTTCCATTTGCGTTAGACCCCAATAACTTTGAAAGAGAATTACACACAGCAAACAAATCAAATATCTCTCAAAGTATCCACACTGGTGAGAGAGTTTTAAGACCAATGAATGAAATTATAAGCGACAACTTCATTTATTCTATCATTGATGCTGCAAATGATCTGAAAGAATGCTTGAAAAAGCTTCAAGATATTGTCAAAACTTTAAGTGCTCTGAGTATATTAGCCAGCCCAAAGAATCGAAACTTCTCAAATGTGGATCCTATGACTCCAACAACAAATTCTATCATGAAAGATTTTGAACTTCCAAGATTTACTGAAAGTAGAACTCAAAGTGCTCTAAGCTTCTCAGACAGTAATCTCACAAGAAGCTCAAGTATAACAATACCAGATCAAAAGAATATAAAAATGGAGCTACACAACACTAATAGAGAGTATAAATATAGCTTACCAATAGAGGATATATCCAAAAAATCGCCTATAACACAAAATGTCTTCCATCTCCCAAAGAGTTCTGCTCAATTGTTCCCTACAACCATCAAAAAACAGTCGAAAAAAAGAAAAATAGGTGGGCCCTGCGGTTCTAAGAAAAGAAAGACAAAAACAACAACAGCTACCGAGTCAGGTGTAATTCTTGAGATCACGAAAATGCTCTCGAATCCTGAAAAGGCACCAGTAGGAACACACGATGAAAATACTCCCATGATTTACAGGTTGAATATAAATCCTCAAAGCGAACCTGAAGAAATTTCAAAAGCTGTGGCAAACTTGTCTCACCTTACTGATAATAATTCCGATAAATTTCTGAAAACAAAAAACAAACCAATCATCAGAAAGAAAAGATGGATCCCCGGAACACCAATGCTTTGTGCTCAGTGCGGCAGAGAACGTACAGTTGGATGCCCTGAATGGAGAACAAGCATTTATGGAGATGGTCTAGTATGTAATGCCTGTGGTATCTTTTCGCTGAAATTGGCCAGTAAAGAAAAACTTTTGGCACCTTTCATCATTGATAGAAGAAGAAGATTAGGTGTTGGCAATTTCAGAGCTCACCCCCGTGAAGATGAAATCAAAGTTTTCAAGGTTTTGCTCGAATCAAATCAAAAATAGGAGAATTAGCGGCCAAATATGGATATAGATTCCTATATATGATATTGTTTACTGTCATCTGGTGAAAATAATGCTAAATGGTGTGTACCAAGCTATTCTCAAATTTCTTTCCTATCTTCATTAACTCGTTTCTTTAAATTAACTTTGTGTCGTAAAAAAAACCACGGACAACCTTTCAATTCTCTACCAACTTTTCGTCACCTTTACATTCAATATATCAGTATATACCAATGATAACTATTGTAGCCAATCTGTTTACGCTATATGCAGGATATGTTGCAACCTGACGAACTATAGAGGGTCCATTTTCAGGTTGATTTTGCCAATACGTACGTTCTAGAGAAAGAAGCTGATGAGATGTTAAACTCTATTGACTAGTAAACCACCTCTGAGTTCTTGGACAGAGCTCCTTTCGAGAGATAATTGAAACAGATGCTCTTCAGACCGAAAATGTCGTTCTATCGTTACAAAATGACTATTTATCTAACCATTTCCAAAAAAAAATTGATCAAAGATCTAGTAGTCCGCACAGGTCACACTACATATTCTACGGTGTCTCTTATAATAAACATTCTTCGTTCAAATGAGCCGAATATATTGGTAATTGATATTTAACTTCTTCTTTGGGAACCAAGATCCGATACCGCCGACTTCCGAGCAGTATTCAAAAATTACATAATATTCATGTATTTATAGATAATATATTATTAAGCGGCGAGATTTTAACCGCCAATAGAATCATGATAATTTTGAATAGCATAATTCAGAGCGCTATAATTACATCTTCAACTCAGATACTTAATGATTCTGACTTTTTCTCTTTAGAGCAGATCACAAGACAACAAGTTCATTGAAGATGTTTAAATTTAAGCCAAAGCCATCCTTCTTTGACAGTTCTTATCCGTATCTCAACCAATACCACTCGCTAACTAAACATAAGGGTCCCTGTAATAATTACCTTTTCATTCATCCCGCTCAGTCAAACAACCTTTATTTTAATGACAACAACAAAAAAAAATTTCACACTGTTGCTGCTAACAACCAAGTGCTTCACAAGCTGATTCTCACGTCACTGGAAGAGGACTTGCTCAAAAAATTGGAGATATTGGAGAAACAGAACAATAAACTCAAGATACACGACAAGGCCGAATTGCAGCATATCATCTCAGATTTAAATAGGAACTATAACAAGAATTTATCCTTGGACAGCCTTAAACAGTTGCAGATAGCTCAGAAGCAGCACTTGATAGATGCAAATGCGAATGAGAAACAACATATTTCTGTGGCCACGGAAGCACCACCAGCAACCAAGTCTCCGGCATTTCATGATGATTTGCTGTTCTTGGAAATAGATGAATCAGATTTATCAGCTATTGCTAAAGCAACTGATCCTTTGATAACGGGAGATGATTTTTATAGATCGCATTGGAAAATAATCAGAAACCTCATAAAAAGAAATGACTACAACATGATATTGCCTGTTTACTGCTCACTTCAAAGAAACAACTATACAGACTTTTTGGACATAGATTTATACAACATACTACTTAAATCGATCAGCAAGAGGACATTGAATGAATCTATAGAGGAAAAATTAACTAACTATTTAAACATTTATAAAGATTTACTCGATTTAAAAATCAAACCAAACCAAATTACTTACAATATCATTTTATACAACTTGTTTGATTCAGCCATAAAGTCTTTCAAATTGAAAGAATCGCTTGCTTCTTCTTATTTTCAGATCGGTTTGGATTTATTCAGCACTGTCTGGTCAGCTAATGTCGAAGTGTTGAAAAGATTGTTGATTTGTTTTAATATGTTCCCAGATCTTACCACTACTAAACCTTTCAAAGATTTGATTTCAAGATGTGAAGGTTCAGTTTTAGATTCGACTGAACTCTTTCAAGTGTCTGTAATAAATTTTTCAAAGTTCATCAATGATCAAAGCCTCTTTGATTTTTATAGAAGGTTCATTTTTAACACTTCTAACCCAAATGTCAATAATATTATTTTAGAATGTTTGATTTTACACAACGATTTACCTCTTGCGGTCAAGCTTCTTGATGATTTGATTGTCAAAGTCAGGGAAACCGACGGTGATGAAACTCAAGTATTGAATTACGTGTTACATTTTGCTAATGGATTAATTGAAACAAACCAACTTGATAAAGCATGGGACATTTTGAAATCCTTTAAAGTTGATTTCGTGACCGGGGGTCAGAGTTTGATTTCAAAAAGTATCTATGAAAAGCTTTACGTCAAGCACTGCTTGAGTGGTGATTTGAATAAGGCTTTCACCATATGGGAGTACGCGCAATTACAAAATCTCAATCGTGATCACATAGATTGGGACAATGATGTGCAGTTCATTGTCAACATGAATCTTTGGGGTTTGGAAGATTCCGAATTTATTTTATTAAAAGCAGCTATCAAGTCTGTAAACAAAACCATGATCTTCAAGCTTTTGAAAAAATTCTTAATGGATGATACAAAGATTGAAATTACAACTCTTAATTCATTAGTCAATTTCTTAGAAAGCATTGACGAGAAAGATTTACTCAGTAAAGTGATTGTTGCACAATCTCGCCACTATAAAAACTTGAACCATTATCTTTCTCTCATAATTGATTCCATACCGAGTGCCATACAAATGAATATCCTAAACTTCAAATTTGTCCGCAAATGTTTTGAGTCATTTAATTTGATTGACGATGAAATTTACGGTATTTCACAAGTTATTGGAATCAACACTAACAAACTCATTGATGAATTATCAATGTTATCATACATTATCAAAGTGTTTCATAATTCTGAATACGTTTACATTGAATTACCAGAAGCTCATGCGAAGCTAAAAGCAGATGCAGAAGAAAAATTCAGAAAACTAATCAACCAGTACATGAATTCGAAGTTACCACCTTACGTTTCAAATCAGATTTATGATGCTTGCGCACTTCTAGGTATTTGTGAATTCGAAAAGACATTATTGAATTATGAGGATAACTGGGATGTTGATTACGAAATCGACTTACTTAATGAGATAAGATCACTCAAAAGTTTGGGACCAGACATGGCCGGTGATGCGGTTTTGGTTATTAATCGTTTCAGTAATGAATTCCAACGATTAACAAAGAAAGGCTACAAGTTCACACCGGCAAGTTGGAAAGAACTATTATCTGTAAACTCGATATCTGACAGTGCAGATTGGATTCATTCTATATCGTTGTTGAAGCTGGAAGATGTCAACGATGTTTTTAACGATTTGGCCCAAAGAAAGTTGCAATCTTCTACCACTGAAAAGGTCATCGAACTTGTCATTTCAAAGGATTTGAATGTTGAAATACCAGTGTTCAATTTGAGGGAGATAGACTTTTCTTTATTGAAAAAATACATTGCATACACTCACAAAAACTTGCACTCAAAAGAATTTACAAGAAGTGTGATCAGCCATTTGGAAGATGAATTAGCAAAGGAAAAAGATTACGCTAAATTATATGAATTGAGATCCTATGATATCTCCTTGAAAAATTTGATCAAAGCTTTGTTATTCGCTGAAGATTTTACGAATCCAAACATTGTTTTGGGGCATATCAATATAGAAGCAATTGACAACATTGACTTGTTGAACGACGCGTTGGAATATTTCATAAAGTGTCGGGACGCCGAAAGAGTACAAGATATCGTCAACAGGTTGTCTTGTCTCCATAACAATAACAAAGGCACGATTTATAATCCAAGAACCAATGATTTATTATCTTTTTGCATGTTGAACTTCAAAAACACCCATCCAGTGTCATTGAGTCAATCAATGTCTCTCACTGAAATATCGAATAACTTACTATCAATGAGTTTCAAGGATCAAATCATTTCAACAAAGCAGTTATTGATGTGTCATGAAAAAGATCAGAGCAATTCCGTATCACTTTCACCCATGCAGTTATGTACTCAAATGTTCGACAACTTGATTTTCATTATTAAATACGGTAATTTGACACCAGAAGAGATAATGATAATGTTACATAATATCTTGAAGTTTATCAAATTTTTTGAGTTGGAGATAAATTTTCCAATAATGTTGAATATTTTAAAAATTTTATCTTTTACTTCAAAAGAAAATTTGACCACAATATGGAATCAATTTCTTGGGTCCAACAATAAAACAGGCTTATCAAATTCTTTGAACTTCTTCTTTTGCAAGATATATTTATCCAACGTTGAGAAGTTCAAAGTTTTTCATTGGTTCAATTCTTTTTGGCTCTTTCAAAAAGACAGTGTCAATATTGAAAAATGCAAATCCATCATTGAAATAGATCTCCCTGATAACGTCACTTTGAATAGCATTCTTGATTTCAAGTGACTTACTGTTCATTGAATCAAGTGCCATTCATCAATATTTATGTGGGTTTATTACTACTATTTATTTGTAATGAGATTTTTTCAATGTGCTGCTTTTCTCAAAACTCAGTTTTTTATTTACTTATTTATTTATTTTTTCAATTATTTATTATTTTTATTTTATTATTAAGGGAATTAAAAAAAAGAACAAATGTTGCTCTACTCAAATTAGAGTGCAATCTAAACGTTGATGAAGTCGGAATACAAAATTTTTTAAAGGTTTACAAAAATACAAAAAAAAAGATATGAAAGTATGTTAATTAATTATTAATGTGAATTTACGTTATTATGATCATTTACAGAAACTGTAGGTTCCTTCGAACGTTTCATTATTGTGAAAAGATGCGTTTCAAGAAAAATTGAATCTATGCTGAAAACTAAAGTATGGCCCCATACTTTCATTTATTGGCCAGCGTATTCAGTCGATAGTAAAATCGCCAATCTCAAGTCCTCTTCCTCCTGAATCTCGGCAGAACTTTTACCTGTATTCATGGTATCATTTTCACTAATAGCCAAAGCTAACAAGAGCTCTTCATCAGCATCACTGTCAATATCATCGAGGTCCCCATTGATTTTCTCTCGTAATTTTTCATCTTCGATACGCTGATGAGCTCTGTTTAAACCATCGGTTATTTCATCATTTATGACTGAATCTTTTTTCTTTTTCACAAAATCATTCTTCTTCTTTTTCATCGTTTTTATATCGCCAAATTCAAAATACTCAACCATATCATTGTTGATAATTATACCACAAGGTTCGTAAATATTGTCGTTCATCGCCAAACCAGTGTAATTAGACAAAACACTATACTTTCTTCTATTAGAGCGAATGGATATCGTCTTCACAAGGCCTCCCGTGAAAATATTGTAAACTTTGATGTTTTGAGGAAATACACCAACGATGAGATATGAGCTATTCATTGTTGTTGGCTGCATTTCATTCTCATCAGAGTAATTATTCAACTGGATACGTGACTGTATAGATAACTCAGTACCGTTATTTTTTCTGACATTCCAAATGATAATTTCCCCCGTATTAAGAACATTAGCACAAAATAAACCATCATTACCAACTACAGAGTAATCCGGTTTAGTCAAAGTTTCTGAACTCTTCACCATTTGATGAGAGTACAGATCTTCTTGTAACAGGATCAGACTAATCATTCCATAATTACTAATAGCAAAGCAAATTTTCACAATTCTGTTCCTATAAGAGATAATTACATTTTCTCCTCCAAAATCGACGTCGAAAAACATAAACTTTTGAATGGAGCGAACTTCATTATATGTTCTAGCATTAACTTCAATGCCAGTTTCGATAGTTTGTAATGAATAGTTATTTGATAGATCAATTATGAAAATTTCACCTTTAGTGTTTAAGGCAATTACTTTTTTCTTGAAATCAGAAAGTACCTTTATGATTGGAAAATTGGATAAAGATAAGGATTTGATCTGAGACCCTAACATCTGTTGGTCCCATAATATTATTTCTCCCTCTATACCGGCAGTAACGAAACCAAACCTATCCCGAGAGACAAAAGAAATTGCATCAACAGCAGTGACAAGTCCTGAGTGTCTGTTACTAAATGTTATGTTTGTTTCGAAGAGTTTCTTGGGTGACAAGTCTTTGCAGGTGATATAACCACTGTCTTTACCAAAGATCAAAAACCTAGTGTTGATCTTATAGCTAGTAAGCGATTCGTCAAAAACAGTAAAATTGATTTCTTTTTTACCGTTTTTGATGTCACAAATTGTGAGTGTACCACTGAGTGAAGAGAGTGCAATAAGTCTACCCAACTTGAAATCAGCAGCTATACTATTGCTAAATTGATTTTGAACTCGATAATTTCTGAACGAAGAAGATTTCGAAGTCCAAATTGCATGAACCTCTTCTCTCTTGAAAAGCTCTGTCTTCCATGACAAGCTCTTGCTCAACGAAGGAAAATTGCTGCTCACATGCAAAGTGTTTTCAAACACTGATTTCCATACTTCTTGGTCCTTTAGCAAAGTTTTCCATTCTTTGCAAACATATTGTAATAAGTCTAATGTGTCAATGTCTAAAAATGAAAAAACGACGAAAAGAATCTCTCTTGGTAAATTATTTATATGTATTGGCTTTCTATACATGTGTTTTGGTGTCGATAAATTTTTTTTTCCAATTAAAGTAAACTGGAGCAGATTTTTGGATAATTTGCTTGATTGGATTGATGAACTTTAAGCAAACTTTGACCTAGATTTTTTTTTTCAGATCCTGATTATGAACTACGTCAGACCCTTCAAAAGCTATTGTAAAATGGTGAGACCAGTATGTTTTGACCACTTGTGAGATAATGATCTCTGACTTCAAATATAAATCATTGGTTCCTTAGTTCTACTCATGGTATTTTTCAGGGCTACCAACCATTTTTCGATATAAGCTCTTCAAATACTCTCAGTTCAGTGAGCAGATGATGAATTATATAATGGATGTATTCTATCAAAGTGGAAAATGTCCCATAAATTTACCATAATCAGAAGGACAAGAAAGATACTTTTGAAACCTATTTTTTGAGCCCGTTTTGGAGAGGTGAGGGACTTTTAGTATACATGTTGATTGTAGACAGGATATTTCTGCTGCACCAGAGAAAAGGTCAGTCAAAACAGGCAAATCAGGAATAGAAAGTATCAGAATGGGAGGTGCAATTACCCTTCAAAGTAAGACTCGAGTGTGAGAGCAAGAAGTAAGTTTCACTGAAGGGGAGATTAATGTGGCACAATACAGGTGGTATCATCAGATATACGGTGATACTCGTCTCTACAACTTTTGATCCATAATACCTGGTATAAGCATCACATTTATGGGCGATGGTATTAAAACATAAAAACATCAGCGTATTCGGAAGTCATTTCAGTCAACATTTTTTTCATAGCTGGAGGACCACATATGTACAATTTATTTTCTGGTTCAGGTTTTGGCAAATACTTCTTAATCATTTCTTCAGTGATGTATCCAGTTTCACCAGTCCAGTTCCCCGGAGCAGTGGTTAAAGTGTAGTGGACATTAAAGTAAGGATATTTATTAGCCAACTCATCAAGCTCGTCCTTTAACAAAATGTCTTGAACAGTTTCATTGGCATAAAGTAAAGTAATCTTGGTCAAATCTTCAGGTGTGGTGATAATGTTTGTAATGACTTGCAAGATGGGAGTAATACCAGAGCCACCGGCAATCAAACCAAGTTCTTTCGCACTGTTTTGAACGTACTTTAATCTTCCGACAGGGCCTCTAAACTTAACAGTTTGACCAACTTTCAACAAGGCAAAATGCTTTGAAACTTTTCCGTTAGGATAAGATTTAACCAATATATCAAAAAATCCAGAATCAAATCTAGAGCTGATTGGGGTATAGTACCTGATTTCGTCTTTTCCATCAAGAGTAACACAACAGGCCAAATGGTGACCAACTGGAATATCTAAAACTTCATCGTCTCTGTTCAACTTGAATCTGTAGATAGCAGAGTTTTTGCTGATAAGGGTTTTGTCAATCAACTCAAAATCCTTCCATTTCACCAGATGAACAGAGTTACGTCTGTTGTAAGCTTCAAGAATTCGGAAAATTATGAAAACAGTCAACAAACCAATAACGTATGGAACATAATGTAATCCAAAAAAAGAAGTACCAAACACAATTAGAGCGCAAGGAATGTAAATCCCGTGTAGTGGCTCTTTTAAAAGATAGGTCTTATCATTGTTATTGGACATTCTCCAATGATTATAACTATAGATATTTCTCAAATTCGAGTCAACTATTAATTTGATAAATTGTCACAGGTAATTTTTTGACCCAACTAATTTTCACATCAAAACTCGTGATACATTTTACACCTTGTTGCGTAAAATGGAAAACAGTTCCGGAGACGCCTTTTATGTTGTCTCCAAGGAGTGAATAATCCCTCTATCATGAAAATGTAGTATAACCAAAGAAGTAACCAAGCACGAGGGTTGCTTGCTATCAAGTAGAGAAAGAATGAATTCAGTTAGAAAAGTGTTTTTACGCTACAGAAGTTAGTGAGAAAATAATCAAGATTAAGAGTACATAAATATGAAACTAAGGATGTACCATAACAAATTTCAACATAAATAAAACGACAATTATTAAAAACAAGGTATCACGGAAGATGAAGGTAAAAGGAGTATGAAGGGGTTGATTTATAAGTTCAAACCTAATACTCTTCTTCTTCTTCTGGGAAGGAATCAGTACCGACTTCGATGTAATCTCTCTCTAAAGCGGCTAAATCTTCTCTGGCTTCAGTGAATTCACCTTCTTCCATACCTTCACCAACGTACCAATGAACGAAAGCTCTTTTGCTGTACATTAAATCGAATTTTCTGTCAATTCTTCTCCAAGCTTCTGCGATGGCAGTAGTGTTTGTTAACATACAAAGAGCTCTGCTGGCATTAGCTAAGTCTGAATTTGGAGTGGAAGTTGGTGGTTGGTAACAAATACCGATTTTGAAACCAGTTGGACACCAATCGACTAATTGAACAGATCTTTTAGCTTTGATTTTAGCAATTGAGTTTTGAACGTCACGATTAACAACGTCACCACGATACAAAAGACACGTGGCCATGTATTTGCCTTGTCTTGGGTCACACTTAACCATTTGATTACCAGGTTCAAAACAGGATTCGGTGATTTCAGCAACTGATGAAGCTTCATGCTTAGCTCTACTCTTGGAGAAAACTGGGGCATATGAGACCAAAGGGAAATGGATTCTTGGATATGGAACCAAGTTGGTTTGGAATTCATTTATATCAACATTCAATGAACCAACAAATCTCAAAGAAGCAGTGACTGATGAAACAACTTGGGCAATCAAGTTGTTTAAGGAGCCTAAACTTGGTCTTGAGATATCTAAGTTTTTGCGGCACATTTCGTAAATAGCTTCATTATCAACCATAAAAGTACAATCGGCATGTTCTAATGTGGTGTGAGTGGTCAAGACAGTGTTGTATGGTTCAACAACTGAAGTAGAAGTTTGTGGAGCTGGATAAACAGCAAATTCTAATTTGGATTTTTTACCATAATCAATAGATAATTGTTCCAATAATAATGAACCTAAACCGGAACCGGTACCACCACCTAAGGAATGAGTGAAAAGAAAACCTTGCAAACCATCACATTGATCTGACATTTTTCTGACTCTATCCAAAATATCGTCCAACAATTCTCTACCAACAGTGTAATGACCTCTGGCATAGTTATTGGCTGCATCTTCCTTACCAGCGATTAATTGTTCTGGGTGGAACAAATCTTTGTAAGCACCAGTACGGACTTCATCAATGACATTTGGCTCCAAATCAACGTATAACGCACGAGGAACGTATTTACCAGAGCCTTTGAAAGCAATTGTTAGTACGTGCGTTGTTACAAGTGATTTGCTCAATCCGGTTCGCAGTATGGCGTCTTCGAGTCTGAAATACGCCAATAGAGATCTCATGGGCTAAAGAAGATACATACCTGTTTCACTAAAAAAAGTTGAAAAGCCTTCTTCACCACCTTTTGGTTTATCTAAACCTTCTGCCAAGTAACCATCAGATTGGATACCGTGTTCTTGTGAATACAATTCCCAGCAAGCGTTACCAATTTGACAACCAGCTGTACCACATCAGATTAATATATGTCTATTTAAAACATGGCAATCCCTTAAAAGACAAAACCACTCATTCACCAACTTGGTTTTTTCTAGCTGGCAAAAAATAGGAATTCCTCAAAAGTAAGAATATGTGTCCAAACGGGGGTTTTACTCACCTTGACCAACTATTAGACGCGTTAGTAATTGCACAAAAAATCCAAAAACATATAATTTAAAAATCTCCATTTTCACCAATTATACATACCGTTAACACTAATAACTTCTCTCATTTTTCAAAAAAGCAATTCAACTTTATAAATTGATATTTGATTTCCAAAACTCAAAGGTTGTATGATTTTTTAAGAAATATCAATCGATTTGTTGAAGTTTGTTTACGTTTCTGTAAATCATACTGACGACACGTGATTTTATTTTTTGACTTCCTAGTTAGGAAATATATAAAGCTAATTTTATGCTTTTGGGGTCGACAAAACACTACAAGATCTGCATCATATTTTAGCAGTTGCTTCTGTATTGAATTTACATTTAAATGGTAACTAAAAAAGAGAATATTAAACCTGAAGTCAGTAGTTTCAATATCTGTGTTATTCTGAAAAAAAAACCCAGTTTACCAGAAACGAAGGGTACAATTGACAAGTTTCATGTGTGGATACTGATACATGGAATAAAATGTCCTGCGAGACGATTGGGGGTCTCATAAGACTCTATTGAAAGGCCAGTATTGAACAAGATAGGAATCAGCACTGTATCTGTAAGACTTCAAGCTTGACAAAAAGCTTTCTTTCCAAGTTTTTGGCTTACTTCCACCGCTGATGAAATACTCAGCATGTTGTTTGGCTAACAGTAACAAGTCATTGTGGTTGTAGCTTGACAAAGACTGGGAGTCATAACCAAAAGACTTCAAGTATCCTACTAAATCGTTCTCAGACCATGAATCAAATGAGTTGAGATAGTTTCTTGTTGCAGCGTACAAATCGGCAGCACCACTCGAGAAGCTACTGGCGTATTCAGAAGCTTTGCTGGAAACATCAGTAGCAAGCTTCTGGGCCTTTGGCTTATTTTCCTTGTATTGTTGGTTCAAGGTTTTGGAGGCATCCTTAACAACCTTTTCAACTTTTGGCTTTTTGTCTTTATAGTGTTTACCCAAAGTATCAGCAGCAGAATTGGCATATTCGCCCGCAACACTAGCATACTCACCAGCAGCATCATAACCAGAGCTGGCAGCATCAGCAACATCAGCAGCAGCTTTTTCAACTTTTGGTTTGTGGTTGTTGAACTGTTCTTCCACGCTCTCCTTGACATTTTGATAAGTATCAATTATGGAGTCTTTTGTAAAAGCAGCATTGGATTGTGCTTTGTTGAAAAATTCGCTGGCACGCTCAACCAAAGTCTCCCTAGCACCATCAACATTTTGCTTGTTCTCTGACAACCAAGATTTGATGTTTTCAGTAGACCAGTTGTCAAACCAAGAAGATTGAGGAGTTTTGAACTTGTCAAATGCAACAGGTGTGTTCTTGTGCTTCTTGACCAATGTGATCAACTCATTCTTGCTGGCAAAATGAGGAACAGGAATATCTCTGGTGTTCAAGAATGATCTCAAACGGTCTTTTGACCAAGCATCGACATTGATTAAGAATGTCTCATTGATGACGTTGTCTGCTTTTCTTTTTGAGTCGATAGCGAAATCTGTTGCTTTAGACAAGAATGGGCTGACTGATTTCGAAGCAACTTCAGACCAGGATTTGATGTCATCTGTCAAGGAATCTTTATTTGACTCCACTAATTTCTCTAATTCGGCTCTATTTTCAGAGAACTTTTCAGGAATAGAAATGTCGTGATACGCTAACCACTCTTTTATTTGAGAATCAGACCATGATGTGACAAAATCATCTTTGATTTGCCCAAGAGTGTTAAAAATTTTCTGGTTGGCCAAATTCAAAGAGTCAAAAAAGGATTTTTTGCTATCTTCATAATCAACAGAGGCAAGGTAAACATGATCACGTACTTTCTTGAGCAATTTTTCTCTTGGTTCGTAATTAGAGTAGCTCAACTTTTGTTTTTTTAACCAGTTTTGTAAATCCTCGGTACTCCAACGTGAGTATAACCAATCACCAGGATACTTTCCAGAGGACTTGTGGTGTTTTGCTATGTAATTGTAATTAGCTTTAGCCAACTTCAACAACTTTTCTCTTGAGTCCTTCTCGTTGTACTTGATTTTGGAGCTTTTCAACAAATTTTTCAAACTGGAACTAGACCACGTATCGAATACCCAGTTGGAAACTTCGTTGTATTTGTCTTCGGCGTTCAAAGTCAAATAGTCCCAATTTGAGGAAGGGGTCAAAGGCAAGCTTTCATACGTTAAGCCAGCTAAATTCAAAACTTTTTGTTTCCCATAACTCAACTTTTCGGAGACTAAATCATTAAATTGACCAATGTAAGATCTACTTAATGAAGGATTTTTAATCTTTTCAAATTCATTTTTGATCAATTGATTGAGCTCTTTACTTGAAGTATCTTTTTTGTATGCAACTTGACGATCTTTGAGAAACTGTTTCAAGTCTTCCGTGTTCCATGATGAATATGGTAAAGATTGAAGAGCGGTGGCACTAAATAATAGGTAACTAATGACTAAAGATGATGAGAACACTTTCATTTCGTAACTTTGTAATTAATTCTCGATTATATATGGGGTCCTTTTCAATCCGATATGTGGTGTTATGAAGCAAGGGGTTTGGTATTTATATGAATACAAAGATGAATCGGACTGTGGAACTTGATTTGAAGTTGTGGTCATGATACTTAAGCAATATATGGATTGCTGTTTCAGTCCCAAAACCACCTTTAGATTTTTGGTTGCACGATTGCTTTATAACATAACATCATGCAGGTTGATACATTGCACGTGAATTATCCCAAATATATAATAAGAATTTTCATAGAAACAATGATATACTCCTAATTTCAATTGCCAACTTATTCACCTAGTAGAACAACAGTGATCATGTGCTATAAAAGGTAGTTTGAACGACTTTTCATGTTGAAAAATTTCTGTCGAGAGATGCTATGAAATTGGGCTTAGATCCACATCGAACGTATCAACGGTATTCAGTTATCCAAATGATCGCTACCTCATGATGTAACACATATCATATTTGCACATAGCGAGACATCTACAGAAAGAAGAACTCCATGTTGTACAACTTACAGGAACAGTGCTAGATTTTCTTACAAAATTATGTTATTTTCAGCTAATTCATATATTACATCAGTTGGTTGGTTTTTTCAATGGATCAATAACGGTCCCTTGTTTGACGATAACCTTAGGCATGGTTAGTTTTTGGTGTGTTGCTCTCGAAGTCCACTCTTGACCAATTGGCATTCTTAAAGCTCTCTCATATTGTTCTCTACTTTCGTAAGGAAACGGAACAGCCGATGACTGGTACTTCAAGTTCTTCTTGTTGGTCTTTTCGTTTATAATGACGTTCTTCAAGTTCTTATCCTTTCTTTTATCCTTCGACATCACCCCTTTGACCTTTTTGACGATCTTCTTCTTCTTGTGTTTTTTGTCACCTCCAGCCCAATCACCCCAACCAGGCAACGTCAAATCCTCTTCTTTATCATCTTCATCCATGATAACTTGCTTCTTTTCTTGCTCAAACTCTGCCACGACATCGTCACTAGCAAAAGCTTCTCTAATCAAATGTTTTTGCTTGAACATGGGCACTGCAGAATCATCGTCATCACCTTGTTCGTTGTCAGATCCAAAAGCGTCCACGACTTTTAAGGTTTCGTTCATATCTATCAAGGAATCTTCATTGTCCATCTCGTTACCAGATCTCTTCTTCGACTTTTTGATCTTCATAGCAGACTTTTCAAACTTCGAGGAGTCTTTATCTACCTTGCTTATCTTTTTGGACTTCTGGGTTTTACTTTCACTGACCAACCAAGGGTTGGATTCAGCATCTTCGGTGGCCTCATCATTTGCATCAACAGCACTATTGGCTTTAGCTTTGATAGACTTTGCACCACTGGCTGCAACAGCAAACTTTTTAGATATTTTATTTTTAAGCGATTTTTCATCATCATATTCTAATTCCTCTAATGTTTTCTTTTGTGAATCAATGACAGATTCTTTGAGAGCAGAAGCACTAGGAGTATAAACTCTTCTACCTTGATTTTTGTTAACATTAGCACTATTGAAATCCTCACTCAATTCATCAACATCCTCACCATTCTCTAAACGACGTAGCAATTCAATTTGTCTGACGTTTTCTTGCTTCTGCTTCTCCTCAGCATTTTTCATGAAGTCCATCGCCAAAACACCTTTGCCTAGCTTACTTCTCTGTACCTCATCGTCTTCCTCATCGATCTCTCGATCATCTCTTTCGATGTCGGAAATATCCTTGTCACTTTGATCACCATCTTCGTGGCCCAAAACTTTTGACCTCAAACGCTCACCTTGTCTAAGCATCTCTTCCAACTCTTCTCTGTTCGAAGCATCTTTAGACAATCCGGATTTGATCATGGATTTTGCCCAGTTCGATTGAGTTTTGTGTTTTAAAGTCATTCTTTCCTTGGCTCTTTTCATGTCATGATCTTCTGCATCTGATTCATCACCTTCAACCAATTGCTGATTTCTCATAGTTTCTCTTTTCTTGATTTTGTGATATAATTTGGACTTGATTTTTTTGACACGTTTGGCTTTCTTCTCTTCCCTGAACATTAATTCCCTCATCATTCTCAACTCGTTAGTTCTTTTCTTTATATCTTCAGCTGACATTTTTGAGGTGGCAATCTCTTCAAAGGTGGCTTCTTTGGTATCGTCAACTAGACTACTTTCTTGTAATAAACTGTGAACTTTCTTCTCTAATTCAGTTGTGGGCTGGACATCTGTTTGAAAACTTGATGCCTCGTTATGCTCGATATTGGGGTTCAAAGGAAATTTCAAAACCTCTGCTCTTCTATTTTGCTTGATTGTATCTTCCCACTTATTCACTTCATCCTTTGTAATTTCATACGCAACTTTTCTTTCGTGTCTATCTTGAATTCTTTTTGGCAAGGGGACTGCTAATGCTTTTGAATCAGCTGAATCCTCTTCCACTTTGTTAGTAATAAGAAGAGAATCTTTTACAACAGATTTGTCAACAGCAGCTAACATATCAGCAAGGGTTGATTTTTTTCCCGTGTTCGGCAATTTGGATTCATGTTCACTAGTTCTTTCATTAATCAATCTCTTTTTCAGTCTTGGCTTTTGCAATTGCTTTCTCAAAGCAGCGACAGTTTGGGTTAACTCAGTTTCTTCATCTCCATCTGAAAGACCAGCAAAAACATCTTGGTCTGACTCCGGCTCTTCTTCATTATCATCCTCACTTTCACTTCCTGTCTCACTTTCACTGTCTTCATCACTTTCACTAGATACAGAATCCCACTTGTCATCAAGCACAATGTCATTATTTTCTGACTTTTTCGATATTTTTGTTTTCACTAAATCTTTGTCGTCCATGTCCCATACTTCTGATAAAGGAACCAATTCGCCTTCATCGATGCTATCATAATCTTCTTCTCCTTCACTCTCATAATCTTTCTTCTTTCTAGCTTTGGATTTATCTCTAAGAGTTTGACTATATTTAGAATTGAGGACGTCGTAATCATCATCTGAGCCCAACGCTTCATCTGAGTCAATTTCTTCGTCTTCGAGTTCAGATTCATCTGAACCGTCGCGTTCTTCCTGGCATAGTAATTTTTTGGCATTGAATACACCTCCACCGTATTCATCATCTGATTCAGAATCAGACTTCCCATTCTTACGGCGTTCTGCTTTCTCTGCGATTTGATAGGCATCCAAAATCTTTTGAGATGTCCTCTTCTTGGAACCTCCTTTATTCTTGCGGGCCATTTGATCTAATAGTAATTATCCAGGAACTTTTGAATGAATCCAGTTGAATCAAAAAAATTCAAATTTATTTATGTATTAAAAAATTTTGATATTTTTTTTTGTGCAGGTCGATGAGTATCACGTGTAAATACGAATACGACAGACACACTCGCTTTCATATAAGAAATAAGATAGAATGGGCGTCAATATATGGGTCTTCGGTGTCAAATTAACACAAAAGATAGCTTACATTATGGTCAGCATGATGGTTTTATTATAAAGTGTGCAGACCTAACTGAAACGGAAGGACAACAAAACAAAAACAAAAGAAGTAAATCAGTAATTTTTTCATGATTTTCAGTTTATTAATTCACAAGGCATCTAATCTATCATTAATCTCATCACTAGATAGTTTTCTATATCTTGGGCCTTCTATGTTCGTGCCTTTGAAGCCTAGTAAATGATCATTTGGATCAGAGATTATGGAGATCTCCAAGTTATCACCAGATAATTCACCGTCGATTGACTCCTTCAATGCCAATAAGGCAATGTGGATGGCGTCTTCTAACTCTAAGTTTTCGTTCCATCTTTTTTCTAAGAAAGTCTTTGCACTCAATGAACTTTTACCGATAGCGGTTGCTTTCCAAGGGAAATAAGAGCCCGATGGATCAACTTGGTACAATTGATAACCATTATTGATATCGTAACCACCGACTAATAAAGATACACCGTAAGGTCTAACCCCACCAGATTGAGTGGACTCTTGCATCACTTTTGCAACTTCTTGGACTAAAATCTTTGTTGGAGGATATTCGTTATATATTCTCATGTATTTACTGTGTGTCACTTTCCTTGCCTTATCGACCAAAACTCTGAAGTCTGGACCCATACCACTGTATGTCATACCAGTGTTTGGCGTAATCAATTCCACTTTCGATTGCAAGTCAGTTTTGATGAGTGTGGAGTTAGATTTTCTTTCTGTTGCCAAAACAATTCCATTTTGCGACTTGATACCAATGGAGGTGACACCCTGCTTGACGGCATTCAACGCATACTCAATTTGAACTAATTTACCACTTGAATATGTTAATATTACGTTCGCTTGAATTGTTCGTCGCAATCACTATATCGATAACGACGCCACCAAACATCTCATGGCAAAAAAAACTTGGTGAACAGGTCATGGCTCGCATGTCTCTTCATACGCTACGTGCCTTCAGCTTCTTCAATTGACACGAAAAATGCTTTGCATTGGTCCAAGATGTTCACCTAAGGAGAGAGGCAAACCACCTTTCCAGATTCAGCGTCTTTTTTGATATGATCGAAGAAGTACGTACCTTGGAGAAAAAGTGGTCAAGGAAAAAGAGTATCTATCAGCCATATCTTTTGTTTATGTTCTTGAAAAGGTTTCCGTGGATTTGATATAAAATAAAACGATATTGAATGTCTTCAAATGGCTGTCAATGATCTGGTTTGTTCAAACCGTCTCATATTAAGATGATTTCGCTTTTTTAAGAATCTCGAAGCCAGATGCGATCAAAAAGTTTGAAGCCCGGATGTGGATTATTACTACACTATAAATGATAAGGGTATCAACAACTACATCGGCCCCAATATTTACAGGAATATGTGGAAAATTGTATTCATTCATCATAAAAGCCAGGAAAGTGTCGTGTAAATCCAGCATTCACAACACTTTGTTTTCGAGGTCTTGCTATGGAGAAACGATTATCTTTCATCGCTCGGGTATCGTTTGTTGTAGATGAAAGGCTCTGTTATTGCATGCTCCAATCTCAGGATCTTTCTCGCACCGAAGCCTTGTAGCGACTCCAAATTCTCAGGATTGACGTTGTTGCATACATTCTTGAAAGAGCCAAAGTTGGCCACCAAGTTGACTGCATCGGTTTTGTTCACGCTGTTTATGGAGGTGAAAGTGTCGACTATCCTGGACTGGTAATCTTCTTTCACTATCCCCTTGATTGTTTTCGAGTTATTGAGTTCAAACTGCTTGAGAAACTGGATATAGGTTCCAGCCTCTGGAAACGACCAGCACAATACCAAGGTAAGGTCATTGTTGACACAGATTTTATTGAGCTCTTGCAAAATTTCGTCGTGGTTTTCAACATCCACAACACACAATAGTATCTTCAAACAGTTATCTCGATTGACAGCGTCGGTGCCCCCCAAATGAATTTTTCTAAATCGCGTGTGTATGTATTCTGGGTGTAACTTGTGGTATTTCAAGCTAAGAAACAAAACCATTATTTTGGGGCTGATCAAATAGTCCACTGATATCTTGTTGTTGTATTCCCAGCTGACATTTGTGACGGACTTCAATAGAGGATTGCCCTTTTGTGACGACGACACCTGAATCGAACTGAAAATGACGCTGCTTTGCTGTTGGTGTCTTACTGCCAAAGCCGATGCCTTTCCAGTACCAGTACTGATTTTGGAATTGGCAGAGCTGTATATAGTCACCTTTTTTACCGTTGTCACACCACTTTTACGTGAGCTGTGATCTGCCAGGTTGGTTTGACTAGGGTATTCACCACTTCCCCCGCCAACTGTCGAATCTGTTTTCGTTTGATTGAGTGTGGAGCTTTTAAGTCGTTTGTTGGAAGCCGCGACAGACGTCAGAGTTGCAGTCGCACCATTATTCGTGTTTGTATCGCCTGAAGAAGAAGAAACTCCCTCTGCTTGATCCCTTAATCTCTTGACACCTGCTAAGATACTTGCAAACGATGTTGAGTCTGTATTGTCCATTTTATCGCTAGAATCAATGGAATTTAGGAGCGATAAAGCTTCATGAAAATAATTTAGTGATCATATCTTCGGAACATTTGGTTTAGGCACCGCCCCGATTGCAACACAGCTTATAAGGATAATCTAGTAACGACTCTTTGATATGAAATTATAGTAGAAACAATTTGAAAGCCCTCTCAAATCTTTCGAAAAAGAATGAATTCATTTTTGTATAAAACGGCTGTTTTTTGCTGGTGTCGCACAGATCAACCTTGGTGAAAGTTTCGATAATTGAAATGACAAGACCGCAACCCAATATCAATGACTTCCCTGAGCAACCAGTCATTGATCCGTGTAATACAAAAGCATTACGACATATGTGCCAAAACTGATGATCATTTGCTCTTTGTTGTCTTTCATCTGTTAATCCTCATTTTTGAGTGCTGTAATTGCATTTTCGGCCATTTGGGCGCAAACCTATGGTCGTAATTAATATGCGCTAAACAGTTATCGATCTGGATTCAAGCCTCAAGGTTCCAGTCCCCAAGCTGGAGGTGAATGAGGAACACCATCTTTTGACACTTCGTGCTACTGTAACTTTTCAAAGTGAGTGTTGCCAATTCGCTCATCGAGTTTCTACTTAAAGGAATATTCGTAAGCGATAGGAGTGCAGAGTTGGGACAGACTATATACACGTTATTGGCATGTGTACAATTAACTAGCTAATGAAGCTGCATAATCAGCCAATGAATTTCAGCTTTGGCACCAGCTCTGCTCATATGGAGCAGTAGAACGCAATAATCCATAAACACACAAAGCTTTGCTTACAAACGTTCCTGTTAGTAAGAGTCTATCCATCGTAAGTAAGATCAATTGGTGGGTTTTTTTTTTCTAATAGTATGATCCAACAATTAGAGCAATAAAAAATTTAGATTCTTTCTTTTTGTTTAAGACAATTTCTATACCCTTGCATGACAAACTTAAACTGGGTGCTCTCTAGAAAGTAAAGCATAATAACTTTGTCCTATGCTCGAAGACTTTATCAAATGAAGCAGATCCATTAGTGCATACTTGTTTACTACTTTCTTATAGTTAATCTTTCATCAATGACTTGGGTTTTCAACAATCAATTTCATTCAAGGTAGCTATAGAAAATCAGAAAATTTTGTATAAAAGGCAGAAGATTTCTTGTAAAGATTTTTTTCTTCTGGCTTATTATGTATTCAATTTGAATAAATCTAGCAATTTCAATTATTTACTCCACTTTTATTACGAAACATGTCTACAGAAAAAATCTCTTTTTTGCTCAATTGGCAAGCCACTCCATACCATATTCCTATATTCATTGCTCAATCAAAAGGATATTTTAAAGACGCTGGCGTCGATGTGGCTATCTTGGAGCCATCAAATCCATCTGATGTAACTGAATTAATTGGTTCGGGTAAAATTGATATGGGCTTGAAAGCAATGATCCATACCTTAGCTGCTTCCGCTCGTGGATATCCCGTCACATCTGTTGGATCTTTATTAGATGAGCCATTTACAGGTGTTTTATACTTAGAAGGCTCTGGTATCACAAGTGATTTCAAGTCATTAAAGGGTAAAAAAATTGGTTATGTTGGAGAATTTGGAAAAATCCAAATTGACGAGTTAACAAAACATTATGGTATGGTACCAAGCGACTATACAGCAGTAAGATGTGGTATGAATGTTGCAAAATACATCATAGAAGGAAAAATAGATGCTGGTGTTGGTATCGAGTGTGTTCAGCAGGTAGAGCTTGAAGAGTACTTGAAATCTCAAGGTCGTAATATCGACGAAGCTAAAATGTTGAGAATTGATAAATTAGCAGAGTTGGGTTGTTGTTGTTTTTGTACAATTTTGTACATTGCTAACGACAAGTTCTTGAAAGAAAATCCTGAAAAGGTTAGAAAATTCTTGACAGCTATAAAACGGGCCACTGATTATGTTATTGTTAATCCAAGTGAGGCCTACTCAGAATACTGTGATTTCAAGTCTCAAATGAATACAGATCTAAACATAAGGATCTTTGAAAGATCATTTGCCTACTTATCGGATTCATTGTACAATGTCCACAGAGACTGGAAAAAAGTTACCAACTATGGAAAAAGGCTTTTGGTTTTACCAGAAAACTTCAAATCGAATTATTCAAATGATTATTTATCTTGGAAAGAGCCTACTGAAGTTGACGACCCATTAAAGGCTCAACAATTGATGAATGTCCACCAGGAGTATTGTAAATGTTATGGAGGGTTCAGAAGATTGGCTCTTCCCAAATCTGTTGCTGCCAATAACTAAGATGGTGAAGTCTTTATGTTAAATATAGTTTTCAGTATGTTTATTTCTATTTGTAGTTGAACGCAAATAAATTTTTTGAGTGAAGCTTTATGTTCAATAGTAGCTCAAAAAAGGAATTCAAGAATAAGATATTTGCAACTTGGAAAAGTATGTGAAACTGCCTCATAATTCTCAGACTTTTCCAGAATTAAGAATGTTTAGGAAGTTCAAGTTAATTTCATTACCTAGAAGATATTTTCTGTATCAACATCTGGTTTCGGAAACAACTATATGTTTGTGTTCTCACTCATTTTACTGGTAATCAAGAAAAATGAAAGATAATCAAAGCTACATTGTACAAATATTATTAATGTGAAAATTAAAATTAAGCAGTTTGATTTGAATTAATTATGGGTATAAATGGAAAACCACATATCGAACTAAAAACCATGAGAAATGACTAGCATCTCAAAAGAAAGGAAAATCACTCAGTGAGTCGAGAATTAATATCATCAATTGTTAATGAATTTAAAGTAATGATGATAAAGATGGTAAGATTGAGGAAACTGAAGATGGAGACAAAGCAGCTGAAGAAGCATCACCTAATAATGAGTTTAAGATATCTTCAACACCATCGATGATAATACCTTCACCAACAGTAAAAACGGAGTCAAACACGGCACCGGCGTTGTCTAACGCACAAACAACAGTACCATCAGTTGGACAATTAACTTTACAACCAGCTTCAGTACAGTCAATTTGGAAACCAGCTAAAACTTCTAACCCGTAGAATACGGAGTCGAAAGCACCAACAAGAGTACAAAGAGCTTGTAAATCATCACCACAGTGAGTTTGACAAACACCCAATTCAGTGGTACAGTAGATAGTACCTCTAGCAGTGGAAGTAAAAGTTGGTAATGAAGCAGTTGAAGTGGAAGTAGCACCAGTTAAAGCGCCAATGATAGCAGCTGGACCTTCACCAGAAATAGCAGTGGCATGAGAACCAGATTCATCTGAGTAAGAGTAAGAGTAAGTGTAAGTGTATTCATCGGCGACAGCAGTTGGAGCAGCTAAGGCACCGGCAACTAAAGCGGAAGCAGCTAAGACAGATTTGAATTGCATTTTTGATTTGTAGATTTAGTAATTTAAGCGAAAGACTTTGATTGAAGAATGAATAAAAATAAGATGGTATAAAAGAGAGATTTGTCGCCTTTATATATAATTCTGGAAAGAGTAGTTAAGACAGAAAAGACTTATCTTGCAATATAGAGAGGAAAACAAAACAGTTGATTGTAAGGAAAATAGATCCTGTGGGTCGTTTAGGGCTGGCTATCTACTTTGAGCAACAAAACAATCCTGGATTGATTGGAAAAAGATTTTATTAGGTGATAACTATGTAACCTCTTCATTGTTTTATGTTGCGGGAGCCTCGAAAGTGTTCAAAGAGGTAAACATCAACACAATTGCTATTGTCCGCAATATTGACATAAAATTGAACACTATACTTGGGTAGTTTCTAGAACTCACCATGTGATATCATTAATTTCATTACTAAATTTATGGACTTAAGAAGTGTTCAATATAGGCACTCAACACTGTACTTGTTTTTGATTTTATAGTACAATCATTATAATCCTTGACATCCTGAAGGCATTCTATTGTCTGCGGCTTCCCAGATGCAACCAAAATGCAACAACAAGGACTGCAAACATGAAGACATGTTTTTTTACTAACTGTACAGCTTCTATCTCATAGCATGGAGTCTCAACTAGGAAGCATAGTAAACAAATTGGGATTGAGTCATGTTTGACTCTCCATGAATAATCAAAAATAAGCAAGAGAATAGAAAGCAGACCGAGGAGTGAAAGCTCGTTAGAAATTTTCACGCATAAACTCGAGATGTTTGACTTCTGCATGGTACATAGATTCGGTACTTTTTCAAAGCTCTTTTCCTACGATAGCTTGGACTACTATAGCAAGTGTTTGGTGCTTCTTTCGAGGAATGCACCATTTAGGCATTTCTAAAATCTGAAAGTGTCTTTTTCTATATATCTTTCAGCTGCTTTGTTCGAAAAAAATAGAATAACATCTCACATAAATCTAATGTAGATCAATATTTTGAAGTGTCTCATCCCCTCTAATCCCCCCGAACCTTCATCTGTTGAATTTGCGAGTACCACTGGTAAAAGAAAACCCTACTTACTTCTTTGTTTCGATGGCGGAAAAAAGTATCAATTTTCACGCATAACGCAGTTACAGCGTATCTATGCACACCATATGCCGATCCTTTTTGATAGCTAAATCACAACCCACAAAAAATACCTCAAGATCCTACCGAACTATAGCACTCAAGATAACCTATAATCTAAAAGGATTTGGCTACCTGTCCCTGGGCATCAAGTCATCGGGCTGATCAAAGAAGTTGTTCCAATCGGTTTATATCGTCGATTTACTATATCATCACTTCAAACAAGTGTCTCATAAATAAGTATCCCACGCGGCCCAGACTTATATTTGGTTCATCTATCATATAGTGCCTTCCATTGAAAGGAAATTAATCAATCGGATTATAAAAAACAAATCGAAAGTGTCATCTCAATTGTTGAGGATATACGTTGTAACAAGATTTTCGGTACTGAAATTGACAAGAATCATGGCGACAAAAATAGTATATCTTTGATAATTTCAGTATTCTGATACGTAACCGTAGATGCAAAACTTTTTGATTTCTTTAACAAATTCGAAACAATGCATTCCTACAATAGCTTAAGAAATCGAGTGATTACACGGCGTTATACTACTCACAAAAAAACATATTCTCTTAGGCAACCTAAATGAAAATTTCAAAACTCCATGATATTGATTTCAAATTCAATAGCAATCGAGCAGAACTAAAAAATATCTTGGAAGTTACCACAGAGAAAACGCATACAATTTCAAAACCACCTCTTAATCGAGTTATTGATGCCAATATCCTTGGGGCTTTTATTTTTGCACCGAGTAGATACCGATTGAAGGAAAACAAACTGCCACTTCTTTTGAATACCAAAGAAATTTATCGCTTGTGGGTAATTCTTCGAAACACAGTATATACTTTCGTAGTCAATACCTTTCCTAATCCTGCATACAAAACAACTACTTCTCCGATGTGGTATCTTTCTCTGCATTGGATTCTCTGGGTCAACTCTTGGATTTGCAGCAATTTGCAACCATTTTGAGCTATACCTAATGGTCCATCGCAACATTTTTCACGCCACAGTAACTGGGTAAAGCCATAATATATATTTGGTTCACATTCACCTATCTATTGGTATAACATTTAGATCAGTGGTAAGGGCCTACAAAAAGGTTCAGAGAATTCTGCATATATTGAATATCCAAAAACCAGCGAAATCAACCATCTTCATAAACCATTTAATACAATCGTAAACTCAAAAACAATAACTACAACCTATCCATATACACCTCCTCAGTAAAAATTCGGATAATTCTTTGAATTATAAATTTGCTCTACCTTGATCTTGCCATCCCCTAATTTTTTCAAGTAAGTGCTCAATTCGTTGGAGTTGAAAAGCTGCTCAATCTTATCAAAATTGGCTATTAGCCTTCCTTTCAAAAAAAGGCCTGGTAAAAATGAGTCTTTTTTTATTGTAGTTGCTTTTATGGATTCATCTGTGACATCTAATTCAGGATCATTGGGATTTCCATCTACAGTGGCGGCTTCACCAAACGAATAAGATTGTTCCATAGATACAGTATTGATATATTGGATTAGTTCTGCTGAGTTTGGATGTTTCATCAAAGAAACTATCGTGGGTTGAGGAATGATTTCTATAAACTGTGTTAAAATTTTTTTAAACTTGAAGTTCTTCAAATCGTAGTTTTCATTTAACAAGAAGATTGTTATTGGTGAGATCGAGACTATCTGTTTGAACTCCCTGCTAGGCTCGAATGCCTCTAAGCTCTGCGACCCGTCTCCAGGCAACTTGAATTTGCTGTAGTATTGGGACAATGATTTGGAATTGAACGAGTTTAACGATTTCAAGTTGTCTATATCATTTGAGTTTTTGAAAAGCAACTCGTTATCGACATTTTCGTTAATGGCATTTTTAGTATTTATCAACAATGAAACCGAATCAACGTCAGTTGAATCACAATGGATTTGGCTGTAACTAGCAACAAAACTGATGAGAATGAACAAGAGGAAGGAAGACGATAACGTGATAATTGCATAATTGGTGATATCGTTGGCGCTCAACCTATCACCCCTACCACCAACAACACTGTGGATTTTCTTCTTCAATATTTTGACTTCAGCGTTGTCTAGTGGGTCCACCAGCTTTTCGATGTCAACATTGAATGATTTTTCATTCTTATAACTACTCATTATCCCGATCTTTATCAAAGATTGATGAAGGCAACAGAGGCGTATGGAGCGATTCGAATGTAACCAACTAGAGGGCGAATTGTGTGAACTTCAAAATATAGTCCTGGTCTAGCGTCAAATAATAGGTGCGGTGTGTTGGATCACTGAATGGATATATCGACTGATTTATAAATTTTTCAGGGAGGGAAATCAATCTAATTATGTTTTTGTGGATGTTCCAGATCCATTTAAGATTTAGGCCAGTTTAAGAATTAAACAATTATTATATAATTATGGAAAAATTAGCATCTTCGCTCCAAATACAAAATCCAAAATCTTAATATTCCATCAATTTCATGTCTTGACAATAAGAGCTAATGTTCAAACCATCATCGATTTCAACTGGGACTCTTCTCCAACAATTCTTTGCCAACCTCAGTGGGACCCAACATCTGGACCTCTTCTACTATTCAACAGTAGAAGAATTATCCAAAGAGGGTTGTTCGAACTCAAAAGCACCGACATGTGCGGCATTTCAATTCTATAAGTGTCGCCAATTTCTTTTAGTGACTATGTAAAACCTGGAAAATTCAAGGTGATGTTAATATTTTGTCACTTTTGTAGGGCCATAAGAGGTCATGACATCATGAAATTCTTGTTGTTACGCGTGATGCCTGTGATGTATACTGGGAGAGGTTCTTCGTTCAATGTGACAAATGGCAGTTGTTTCGACGAAGGAAGCACCGAGTGTCAGTCACATAGATAGCACGGGTCCTCGACATGTGATTTGTACTGCAAGAGTATAGCTGTTGGTCCGGATTCTGAGATGTAGCTTGACACACTACTGAAATATGGAAATGAGACATTAGTTGTGAGAGCATAACGAAAGAATTCCCCGTGTGATTTTGAAGAAAGTTTGTGTGAGCAAAGTTCGACTATGGGGCAAGTTGGGGAAAAGCAGCAAGGAAACATGCTGTTCTGGCAGACCTAATCAGGCCCCTCGCTCCACCCGTTTTCCAGACTGCTTCGCTCCACCACGATCGCGCCCTCGAGGTAGAACAGCTACAAGGGTGATACTAAACACTGCTATTTGCCATCCAGTGTACGCCATCTACAGCACATCAATCGCGATGTGCAAGCAGGCTGCGTTCTCTTGACAAGGAAGCCAAACAACTCCCGGTTAGGAGCACGACACACTTCTCCATCTCCATCTAACTGAGTGCTCATAGAGACCTACCCGCCGTGTGCGAATGGTCGCACCCACCGCTTATCATGGGATATGGACTGGGGACATAGGCTAGACATGTGTCCGGCAATCGAGCCAACTAACCTCTAGTTTGCTAACGCAGACAGCTCCAAGTCGATTGTTGTTACAATCCTTAGCTTTACCAAGCCGAGAGTCCGAAAACCTCTCTATTCTTGCTGCTCGCTTACCATGTTCTCAGTTCCTACGTGAAACTGAGATCACGGAACATGACTGAATGAACCGTAATCACATTGACTGGATTCTTTGAATGGAGAACCCAAGTGGCTTGTTTGGCCTCACGTCTATTTCATGTGTATAGTTGACTGGTCTTGACATGATTTTCAAGCTTTCCAAACTCCACACATTGTTCGCGACAAGATCGCAAGACTCAGCGTCTAGCAGCAAGATTTGTTGCAAAAAGTGCACACTATATTCACACTATGCGATTCAATTTGTCCTGAGGCTAAAATATAAATCCAGATATTTACTTTTTGTTTGTCTGCTTTTCATATCACCATGACAGATATCCAAATTAGCCGCCCATAATTGAACAGGTCAAATACCTCAATTTCTACCTCATACTAGTCTCGATCTGCCTGAACTAGTGCAAATATAAAATTGTTAACTGTTGATCTTTAGCAAAAACCCCAAAGCTAAAGAGGTATAGCCCAAAAATACACAGAAAACATTGTCTGATAAGCAGCTTAACTATACGTCCAGGCTTCTGATTTGTTCATGGTATAGTCACAAATACTGTGTCTGCGATTTACCTCAATTAAGAATCCCTTAATTCCTTGTCTTTATTTATCGTCGTTAGGAGTTTTTCTTCAGTTGAGTCTCTTGAACCTCGAGTGCCGTTGGTGAGACTCTAGCTATTGTGTCTTGTTTTGTCAACAGCAGAAATTACCAAAAAATTGATGAGAACTTCTTGAATGATTCCGTTCGTTTTCAACATCTGTTCTCCAGAATCAATGCTATACCCCCAACTTGCTCTCAAGGCTCCGCTATCGCTATCAACATCTGTCAAACTCTCGTTTGAAAACTTGGATCCAGTTGTTTATTTGAAGGGCATAACTCCTTTGGAGAAAGAACTATCGGCTCCTGCGGTATTGAGAGGCCAGTTACAATTGTCCATCTTGAAGCCATCCGTTGCAATCAAAAATGTTGAGGTCAGATTGATTGGTGAAAACAAAGAAGTCATTTTTGAGAACACATCTAGGAGCTCACATAATCCCAACTTTATCAAAAAAACGAAAAAAAAGGCTGTCATAAATGAACATCATAAGTGGAATTACGATGATTTAGTGCCAGGTTCTGAAAGTCATCCTAGAGATAGTAAGACTATACTTGTTTCTCGTTGTCCCAATGAACCGGCTCCCAATCTAGTCCATAAACAAACACAAAGTACCCTATCAAATTTCAAGAAGCTGCAATCTTGTCCCTCTTTCTTTCAGAGATTAGTTAGTTCGCTCCAATACCAGCAGTTGAGAGATCAGACTAATATGACCACGCAAAGAAAAAATGCTTTATATACTAGTGAAGATTCTAATTTGTCCAACTCAAACAATTTAATTGAAGGTAGTTATGCGCATTCATTCATGTTCGTATTAGATTCATTATTGCCAGAGACTATTGAAAGCAACTGGGGTTCTATTGATTACAGAATAGAAGCAAAAGTCTGTTATTATAACAACACACCTGGATTTAGAAAAAAAATCAAGTCCAAAATTATAAGGAAAAAAATCACAGTTATCAGATGTTTGTCTGAAAGTTCTACAATAATGAACGATTCGACTTTGGCATTTGGTAGTTGGAGAGATAACTTGAATTACCAGTTTTGTCTTCACAGCAAAGTTGTCAACCAGGGTTTTAAGGCAGACGTTTCAATCAAGTTTTTTCCAATTATACCAAACAAAAGGCAGTTCAAAGTATATGCCTTTTCAATAGTTTTGATTCAGCACATATCCTGTGATATGATCAAAAGAAATTATTCTAACAGTGATTCAAGTTCCAAATTTCATAGAACCGAAAAATTTATATTAAAACAAGAAAAGCTCAACCCTGATCATATCTACGAAGAGGATGGTTCTTTTGCTATCGACAGATCAGTTGTTATTCCATTGTCAGAAAATAAGTTACCTGAAATATCGAGTTGCGGCATGACTAACGTTTTTCCTTATACTTGCCATGATTCCAAATCTGGTTTGAAGATTACACACACAATCAAAATAGCCTTGGAACTTGAAGAGATTCCAGACTGCTCTTTACTCAACTCATCAATCAGCTCAGTTAATGATTTGATGATTGACACCAGTATAGACGAACTCATCGATAGCTATAATAGTTCTACACAATCAATTTGTAACGCGAACCTAGAGTCTTCCATAGCACTTTTGAGTGATTCCAAATCAAACATCAACTCAGCATGCGCAGGTTCTAACAATTCAACCAGAACGTCCTCAATTTTTTCATCTCCTTCTCGTTCTTCATCCCACAGATATTCTAACACCACCAGTTTGAATAATCCTAATTCGCATATAGAAGCTGGTGCGGTAACCGGTACGTCGGTCAAGTCCAACAAATTCAAAAAGGTGGAGTTGGCCTTGAATGCTCCCATTTATATTATGAATCCCAACTGTTCGATTGGAAACTCAGCGCCTCCGTTATACAATGTCAATTTCACAGATGATGGAATCACGAGGTCTATGCTGAGCAACATCAACAGTTCGTGGGCCGACAAGACCACTTATTTGACGGATGGTAGTCCGCCCGCTTACAACCTATACTGAGCAACCTCTTCATCTCTGCTAACAACAACTGCATTAGATTTTCAACGAAGCTTTACAATCCACCTTTAGAGAGTTGAAAAAACTTTATAGAATTGCAATCAATTTACTAAAGTACCCACTGTAGAATCATTCTGTATAATTCACAGGGCGCTGTATATCATGGGCCTCTATGTTTTATCGGCCGATGGGTGGCCTATTGAAATTCTTCGCACATGGTAAAAATTAGAGTTGCACTCCGTCGCCGGATTCGCTGCTAAAACGGAGCGCTAATCTTTCGAGGATTTTTAGAGAAAATTTGTTGAGATACACGTGATAGCATATGAAAATTTCAATAATGAATCATAATGAGATTCAGTCCGTTATATCTTTGAAAAAACATCAAAATAATAAGTCACTCAATAATTTTATTAAATTGTTTGGCTTCTTGTTTTCGGAAGAAATTAATTAGTTTAGAAAAAAATTATCAGCCACAACAAACTAGTGGGAATAATAATAATTCAAAACATACATCATCATGAAAATTAATGAAAAAATAGAGAGAGCTCATAGCAACGATTACATCGAGATCAATAACTACAAACATGCTACGTTCTCCTTCGAGTTTTTTCCTCCAAAAACTTCACAGGGGATCCAAAACCTTTACGATAGAATGGATAAAATGTATGATTTGAATCCTCAATTTATTGATATCACTTGGAATGCAGGTGGTAGATTTTCTACATTGACTAACGAGATAGTCGACACTTCCCAGTCAGTTTTAGGTTTGGAAACTTGTATGCATTTGACTTGTACTAACATGCCACTTGAGTTGATAGATCAGGCTTTAAAGTCAGCTTACGAGTCAGGTTGCCAGAACATCTTGGCTTTGAGAGGTGATCCACCAATTGATGGAAGAGAATCAACAGGTGACTTCAAGTATGCCATTGATTTGATCAAACACATCAAAGCAAATTATCAAGATCATTTCAGTATTGGAGTTGCTGCTTATCCAGAAGGTCACCCCGAAGAAGAAGATGATGAGAAAACAATCTCCTATTTGAAAGAGAAATGTGATGCTGGTGCAGATTTTATTGTCACTCAGATGTTTTATGATTCAGGTTTGTTTATTGATTGGTGCAGCAAGGTCAGAAAAGTTGGTATTGATATTCCCATTTTCCCAGGTATCATGCCAATATCTACTTATGCATCTTTCATTAGAAGAGCTAAGTGGTCCGAGATTCACATACCTGACCATTTTTTGAAAACCTTGGATCCTATTAAAGACGATGATTCTGCTGTTAGAGATGCTGGTACAAAATTAGTTATCGAAATGTGTAAGCAGTTGTTGGATTCAGGATTCATAAATCACTTACACTTTTACACTATGAATTTGGAAAAAGCTTCCATCATGATTTTGGAAGGGTTAGGATTAGTAAACTCAACAGACACAATTGACGAATTGCCTTGGAGAAAATCATTAAATCCAAATAGATCAAAAGAATCCATCAGACCCATCTTCTGGCAAAACAGAAAATACTCTTATATTACCAGAACTGCAAATTGGGATGAGTTTCCAAATGGTAGATGGGGTGATTCTAGATCCCCAGCTTTTGGTGAGATTGATTTGAACGATTCTGATTTGTTACGCCAATCACCAAAAAAAGCAATTGACTTATGGGGAACCCCTCTGAGCATCAAAGAGTTATCCTCCATTGTTTTGAACTATATTAATGGGAAGCTCACATCTTTACCTTGGTCAGATGGTCCTCTTGGAAAGGAATCCGACACAATTAAAAAGAACTTAATTGAATTGAACAAGAGAGGATTTATCACTATCAATTCTCAGCCTTGTATCAATGCCACTAGATCTAACGACCCAGTTTACGGTTGGGGTCCACAGAACGGCTATGTCTACCAGAAGCAATACTTAGAGTTTTTCTGTCCTATATCTCATTTATCCAAATTCATTGAGAAAGTTAGCGATTTCAATGACTCGACTTCAGACTACAATGTTTTGACTTATTACGCTGTCACCAAGTGTGGTCAATTAGCAACTAATGCCAACGAAGATGAAATCAATGCGGTAACATGGGGTATTTTCCCAGGTCAAGAAGTTTTACAGCCAACTATTGTTGAGAAAATCTCCTTTTTAGCTTGGAAAGATGAAGCATACAGAATTTTGGAAGAATGGTCTAATATCTTTGACTCTTCTGATGCCGAAAAAATTGAAAATTCAAAGGCCTCTCAAACTTTCTTGAGCTCATGTGGTGACGATTTCGCTTTGGTGAACATTGTCAACAACAATTATCTTGATGACAACAGTGTTATCTTCAGTTTGTTTGAAGGCATGAACGTCATTTGATCACGGGGCACTTGGGCATCGTGCTACCTTTCATTTTTCCTGATCTTTATATTTTTTTCGAGAAGTTGGTTTCCTTGTTGTTTCAGAAGCCTGTTCCTCCTTCGCAGGCTTCTGCTTTCATATCTTTTATTATTCACTTTTTTTGTTTCAAAACGCAGGCATAGACACTCAACTGTCTTTTGTTTTTAATGGTATCAACATACCACAAAATCGCGTATTAACGGTACAGTCATGTTTTGATTTTGGGTTTATTTATTATTGTTGTCGGTTTTTAAAGAAATTTTTTTTGCATTTAATGATTTGCATTGTTATAATATTTCACTGCACTGCATGCTTTGATCTGATTCAGAGTAACTATTTTTTGTTATTTTATAAAAAACTTATTTTTTGTTTACTATTATTAATGGCCTGTGTATAGTATTTGGCATCCTCAACGGAATGGTTATCGTCTTATAAATTATTTAACTTTATTATTTATTGTTGTTCAAAATTCATTCAAAAAAAGGGAATATTGTAGAATATTTGATCCTTCTTGACGCCCAGATCTGGTGTAGTTGAAGACCTCTGAAGATAATGTGTCAAACACGACTTGGACACGGATGCTCTGTTATTTGTCACGTGCATATTTTTCAGAGGTGATTACAGCGTCCTCTATGGACAAGGTCCTCAGAGGAACTCAGGCTGTTGCGACGATGGAGGAAATCTACGGCCTTGGTGGTTCTGGACGAAAGTGTTGAACAATTTCGTGCAAATACGTGTTATTTTTGATGAACAGATAGCTGTGTGGATGCAACCGCCTATAACACTATGTGTTACCCGCCAGTCGTCCACTTAGCTTCTGGCAGTTTCTTTTGGTCTTATCGAACCAAAATTTATTCTATATCTGCTAATTTACAGCTAGACAATCGTGGTTCGTACAAATTCGTTGTGAAATACACATATATCCAAGTAATGATGAATCCAGCTATCTCCAATTTAGTGCTCATGTTAGTCATGATGCAAGTTTCCAGAAAATTGGACTTGGAAGACCCAACCACCAAACTCTACGTCAGAAGTGCCTACTTGGCTTGCACTGGTCTTGTGTTAGGTATATACTTGTTCACTAGACAAAAGATTTTGGCCAAAAATGATTTGACCACAATCAAATACGTCGAGCCAGCCAATCCATTACAAGGTGAGTCTGAGCCAAAGGCTGTTGTCACCACCGTCAAAGAGTACGATTTGGGTCAAGTCCAAAGTCAAATCAAATCCGTTTTCACTGGTTTGGCTATGATGGGTTTCATGCATTTGTACATGAAATACACCAACCCATTGGTCATGCAATCCGTCTCGCCAGTCAAGTCCGCTTTGGAATCCAACATCGTTAAAATCCACTTGTTCAACTACCCAGCTGTTGGCGATTTGAAAAGACCTTTCAAAGCTGCCTCAATGTTTGGTCAAGGTGCTGATGTCAAAACTGATAAACAATCCATTGAAAGTGCCGAAATTAGCGGTGCTGGTGGTATCAAAGAAGAATAGATTTACTGTTTCAATTGGGTTTATTCAATATTTTCTCTTGTCTTAATTCTTGTCTCATCTTTCTTCTATAATTAAATGTTTCTCTATCACTCAGATATATTCCAAATGTACTTTAGGTTAAATAGCGGATATTCGTGTAGTATTTCAGGACTTTGGTTGTTGAAATCCCCTCGAAGTCTGGCTCTGATGCATCGACGTTGGCATCTCTGCACATCCCATTGTGGTTCGTGAAGAGAACACATCACCGTACGATGCGTGGAACCAAAAACCATCTACTCCCAGAAAGCAGTTCAGGTTATCAATTCAAAGGAAAAGCTGAAAGTGAAGTTGTTCCTGGCTACTACAGAAAAAGCTCCTCGCTTGACAGACACAAGTTTTGGGGGGTTGTCTATTAAGTAATACCAGCACTGGATCTGAGGGCTTATAACACACTGGTACATGTTGCAGCATGTTTCGTGTTGCAGCCTAATCAACAGCCAAATTCTGGCACCAGAGCTGTAAGACATCAAGCACGGAACTAGAAGCTGATCGATGAAAACTCATGAAGCATCGTATACCACTTACACTACAAGTGCACTCAGATTTGGCGTGGTGTCTATAGCGTAAAGAAGCCCTGTGCCAACAAATCAGGCGATCTGAGGCGAGTGTTTTTGCGGCGCATTAAAATAATCGTGGCAAGTGTGATTACGTTGTGCGCGAACCAAATCTCTCTCTGATTCTCGAAATGCTTTGTGGTGTCTTCAGAGCTAAAACTTGAGGTATCTTGTTGAATTAACAGAACATTGAGGGGTGGATTCACGCATTCTTTGGAAATCGAGAGAGGAATATATCAATTTTGACTGGAAACTGAAACGCTGAAACTAGCCGGCTGCGTGGAACAAAATTAACGATGAGCTATATGAATATGGAGCAGCCTAAGTACACCTTACCTGGAATCATCCATTACTTGCAAAGTGAATTTACCAAAATTGAGAAATACAAGATATTGAGTGACTTGGAGAAATCAGAGATGATGTACAAGATATCCAAATTGGAGAGTGAGAAGAATTCGCTTCTTTTCATAAATAAGGATTTGAATAAAAGAATACACTTTTTAGAGAAAGAAAATTCAGAATTACAGTCGAAATTGGATATCAAAACAGAGACTAAGCCTAATAAGAAAAAACCTAACCCACCAGGCCTCAATTTCAACGATCTTGAAGTATTGAAGAGCGACTTAGATTTATCGATACTCAAGAAATCCAAACAGAATTTGACTAATTCAATGAAGGAAATCATATATTTGTTCAAAACTCCATCCGTCGATCAATTTGATTATTTGGGATTGCAAGAATCGCTTCCCAAACAGAATTTAATGGATCACGGTGACGACTCGTTACTTGTGACTTCATTGATGCCTCCAGTTCAACACAATGTTCCGAATCAGCAAGCACAACCTCAGCATCAACAGGTTTATCAGCAACAAGCACCACCCCAACAACTACAACAGCTTCCACAACCTCAGTTACAACCACAGGCGCCACTGCAACTGTCGCAGGTTAGAATTTCACCACCATCTTCAGATAAAATAGCAAAACTCAAACTCCAGTCAGACATAGAAGGTGCTTTAAGCCTAGGAAGTATCGAACAAGATAGTGAGACAGAAACAATCATTGATATCAACGAATATCCCCTTGACAAGCCAGATCAGCAAATTATAGAGGAATTGCCATCACCAAATTTACACGATGTGAAATTTGATATTTCAAAGTTGGTAGTTTTGGATGAATCACCTATCAATCAATTTTTGGTCATTGAGGACAAAAAGGTGTTGATGTCTATTAACAGTGACAATCAATATAAAAAGTGGGATATATCGAACTTGTTCTCAGCTGCTGCCATAAATCACACTAAATTAAGTAAGTTCAAAGAGAAACTCCAATCAGAAGAGGAAATATTGTACTTTAACTTCTATGAAAATCATGTTTTCATTGTAACCGACAAGTACCATTTGAAGGTATTGAATGGTGATGCATTTGAATTGGTCGAGGGGTTCAAGAACCACAGCAAGACAAACGGCAAATTGAAATTGAAGTTTGTTTTCCAAGGTAATATGATCATATCTTATGATGCTTCACATGTAAACTTATATTCTATTGAAGGAACTACTAGATTCACAACTAAGGAACTCAAACCCTTTGATAGAAATGCCTTGCAATTAGTTAAAAACGAGAATGTATTACTAGTTAAATTGACTCCTAAATTGGATGAGATGATCGTTATAACAAACAATAGGATAATGCCAGTCATGATCGATAACATTACTAGAGATATACAAGACTACTTTGTATTACAGCAGCATACAGGAGTTTCACCAGGTAAAAAAAAAATTGACTCCAGGAAGAACGATGTGATAACAGGTGCATCTATTTCTGAGAACTTGATCTTGATAACCACCAAGGAGCTCAAAATAATAATTTTTGATATGGATACAAAAAAAACGATAAGTCAAACATTAACGAAATTGGCGGCTGGTTGCGAAATAGTTAATTGGAATCATAACATTTTAATGTCATTTGTGGAGATAGACTCTAATATCATCAAAGTGTTCGACTCAAATATGGATCTCAAGTTTTCAGTCACTTATATTGGAACAATCAAAGATTTTTGTTTTTCTCAAATCAGTGATAAAATGTTCATTGTTACTTCTACCCAGAATGAGATCAAATTTTATCATGTGGATATTTAAATACTTTCCATGTCTACGTTCTACTTAATACTTAATGTCATCGTTCCAATAAATCATGTAAATATTCTGCTATACTGCTCTTTGCTTTCAATTCTCCGCTTTTTGTAAAATACTCACCTTTGAACCACTTTGTATCCTCTATTATTCACGTCAAATTTCATATGACGTAAGCGAATACGAGCTATGGAGCACAGTACCATACCTAACTTCCCTGGAAATCAAGAATTCAATGTCCCATCCATATCAAAGTATCGAAATGTCTGCTCAGATTAAGCATTTTGTTAAACCATCCAACTCACATTTTCCTTAGATTTTCCCATAAGGTATAACCACAATCGCAAGAAGATGTCAATACGACAACCATCAATTTCATCTTTAACAATCTTCTCGCAAGCTCAGGCTATCGTCCCCCCGCTGCAAATATACAACAAAAGACTATACACTACCGCGTTAATTGTATCAGTTGCAGCGATTATAATAGGGTACGATGCAGGCTTCATTGGTGGGTTGATAACATTGAAGTCTTTTCTTGTTGAATTTGATTTGTGGGATAAGCCGGCTTTGGAAGTATCGCTTGTAAAAGAGTTGATTATATCAAATTTTCAGATTGGGGCTATAGTGGGTTCAGGTGGTTTTTACTTCATCAACTGGTACATAGGGAATTACAGGTCACTTTTTTTATCCACCTTTTTTTTACTCTTGGGATCATTTTTACAGGCTTGTGTGTCCAAGGATAATGGGTTGGATCCATTGTTATATGGAAGGTTTTTCTCGGGGGTTGGTGTTGGTGGTGTTTCCAATCTAGCTCCAGTATATATCACTGAAATTTCTCCTTCTGACATTAGGGGTCAATTGATTGGCACATACGAAATATGCTGGCAAGTTGGAGGAATTTTTGGATTTTGGATAAACTTTTTCACCTCTAGTTACTTGACATTTGGCAAAAACCAGTGGTTTGTTCCAATAATTATTCAGCTAGTACCTTGTGTGGTTTTTTTCATTGGACTTTTTTTTATAGTTGAAAGCCCGCGTTGGTTGATTACAAAAGGACAGGAAGAAAAAGCCTTGAAAAACCTATCCATCTTAAGAAACTTACCTTATGACAACGATTATTTGAATCATGAATTCGACCAATTACTCAAACAATCATACTACAATCAAAGTGATATTGGAAATTCAATACTCGATCCGTTCAGGAAGGTTTGGTATACTAGAAATATCAGGAGAAGAGTATTCTTGTCAACTTCACTCTCATTTATTCAAAATATAATGGGTATTAATGCAATTAATTACTACTCTCCCACAATTTTTAAGCAACTAGGTTTATCCTCGCAGTCTGCTACCCTTTTATCTACAGGCGTTTTTGGTTTGATTAAAGGTATTTGCTGCTTTTTATGGGCTTTCTACATCGTGGATAAATATGGAAGGAGAATCCCGAATTTGGTAGGACTTTGTGTGTGTTCCTTTTGCATGTTTTATATTGGATTTTATATTAAATTTTGCCACCTGGACACAGATAAAATGAATCTGTCTACTTCACATGAAAGTAATTTCTGGAAATTATCGGCAATTTCCTTCTTCTACCTTTGGACAGTATCGTATGCTCTTTCATGGTCAGGCTCTCCCTGGGTTTTGTTTTCTGAAATCTTTGAAACAAAAGTGAGAATTGCTACTCAATCCATAAATTCGTCTGTTAACTGGTTTTGGAATTATGTGATGGCAAGGTATACTGAAAGCTTGATAATCAGATTACATTATGGTCTTTTTATAGTGTTTGCTGTTGGGATGCTTATATCTTTGGTGTTTTATTATCAGTTTTATCCAGAAACTAAGGGTATTCCATTGGAAGATATCGACTTACTTTTTGAAGATGGAGTGCATCCAAAGGATTCGCATCTGAGGGCTACTGGAATTATTAATAGTAGGTCCAATGAATGTGGCATTTCTAGATCTGGCGATGAATGTGGATATGACGATAGTACAGTTGGATTGATTCTGCAATCAGATACTAATTACTCTCGCTGATGATGCAGTGGTGGTGACTATTTACGTTAAGTACGTTTGCCAAATCAGAGCGTGCTCTAGTTAATAAACAGAATAGTTATGGACATTGCTCAAAACGTAAGAAGAACTAGACCCCTTCAAAGAGAGACAGAACGTCTTAGTGCTGTGTTCTGTTGCTAATGTGCTTTATTTCGTATTTTTTGATTGATTGATCGTCCATCTTGTCTGAATCAGTAAAGAAAATTCGATTGACCTGAAGTACAGTTGAAAATGAGCCCCCGATCGGCCATAAAGCCAATGCCAATTATGTGATATCTGAATACAGATAAAAAATATGGTATCGATTGGCAATTAGCATCACATCATTCCAAATACCAGATCAAGAGGGTGCTGGAGGGGGCGACAGGAAAGAACAGTTACTAAACGACCATCTGCGATAATTAGTTATCCGCCAAACTCTGCCAATTCAGGTAAATGAAGCAATTGGATTACAACTTCTAGGCAAGGAGCAAAACGGAACAACCTTCTGCGTATCGCAAGAACGAACCCAGTGATGAAATCTGTGTATCTTCTTATTTGCATTTTCACTGGCTTTTTTGCTCTATATTTCGCCAATTCCACTTTACTTCGGCTCGGAACATTTAGTTGCAAATGTCAACCACAGTAACTGTTGTGAGCTGAAGTATATCCAAATCACGTTTCACCTTTGAAGCCAATAAATACACAAAATAGTGTTATCTTGAAGATAAACCTCTTCAAATTAAGTGGATTATCAAAAAATTGTTTCTTTTTTTCATACATCAGTCGTTATTCTGCAACATTGTGTGCAGAGTTGTGATTAATCGACCGTTTTTTGGTATATCTGTTTGGAGATTCCGGTCAGATTTGATATTCCGGGACCTGATTCATTCGGGGAGTTGTCGGGGCTCTTAAAACTAGTCAATTTGATAATAATAGGGAAACCTCCAAATCACATAATAGTGTCGTTGAGCTAGTCTGGTAGATGGCAAAACAAGGCTAAGATGCAACACGAAATTCAGCAAGTAATAATAAGGTGTTCGATATGCTTGAGGCAGCTGTATTTACGAGATGGATGGTCGCGTTCACAGGACAATGATTTTGGCTGATTAGATTTCATTGCGAACAAGAGGTAAAGTTTCCGCTAGCTGAAAAGCCCAATGTCTTAACTACCTGCTGATTTCAGTCGCCTCTTCGAAAATCTACTTGATCCAAAAACTGGATCAGAACAATGGGTTTGTTTAATTGTGAGTTCCATGGCTGGATTTTTCCAAACCTGACTATTGCACTCCTGTTGCGAGCTCTTCAGTGGATCGTAAATCAACAGTCAAACCTGAGCGTTCGAAACTAATCAACGTACTATATATATGGTTCTGCTATTTGTGGTAAATTATTGTAATCAAGGAGAGTACAGACTGGTCTATGGGGGTCACAATGAAGCAGTATTATGTTAGCGACACATGGGGCATACAACAAGCCGTGTATTTTGGGAAGGGGCTGATTATTGGGATCTCAAGGAAGCACTTGATCGTATATTAGATAATATCCGGCAGCATTGCTTGCTACGAACAAAATTTGAATTGGAATAAGTAGATATTTTTTGAATCCCGCATGAAAAAATATCTAGGCCTAACACAAACACTGGTTCTATCTTTTGTTGGAGGTTTAGCCCTGGTTAGGCCCTCACTGCTAACGAGTACTGCTACGGAGCGGGCGATGACGTTGCATCTTCAAAGTTACTTACCGAAGTGTTGGCCTTGGGTTTAATTATCTTACGTACAATAATATTTTCCAGGCCCTACATGTACATAAATACTATCTCAAAAGAACTAAATGCTCTCCTCACTCTTATAATATCTCATGATAGAAACTCTTTAGAAGTCCAAGTCTGGTGTACCCATGGAATAAGCTTTTTACTGTAAGCTTTGTACTTAAACCCTCGAGTCACTTTCATATAATGGTTTTGTACATAATTGGTTTTGCAACCACCACCCACCCATTTGGAAATCGGAAAACTGAAGGCCCGGAAAGCCTTGAAGCCATCAAAACTCGTTCCTCTCCCCGTTGTTTAAGCAACGCCATATGAAGGCCGGTTCTCGGTTTAATGTGTCTGGATGCAACAAGCAGGGCAAATGCACAAACTGTGGAAGCGAAAAAACGCACTTTCCGGAATGGTTTTATTGGACTTCGGATATTGAATTACTTTGAAAACGTGAAAAACTAACTAGATGGTGTACAATAAAGTATATCGATTCTCTAACCAGTTTCCCGAGTAAATTCAATGAAAAGAATATGAATTTGAATTTCATTCTGGGCGGTTATTCATCAGCACATATATTGAGGACATCAGTGGACGCCAGAGACTTGAGTGAGGATCTGCCACATTGGGGACTTGTAGATCTTTTGACAATTTGAAGATGTGTTTGCGACTAATAAGGTAAATCGTACAAGCTGTATATCCAAAAGAACCAATTGACACTATCGCCTTTTAAGTTTCAACTGGAAAAACGCATTTTGCGTAGAGAAGATGCTCGGAAATGTGCATTTTTGCACTTTCAATAAGTGGAATTATTTAGTCGATAAAAGGGTATTGTTCGTGTTGTTGATCGATAAGCATATTCAGTAGATGTTGGCATATAGAGATGAAATTAGTCCATCTCTAGTTACTGATTCGTGAGTATGTTTGCCACAGGTTCGAGCGAGAGTAATTTTAAGTATATCGTATCTTCTTAGTGTCACTTTCCATAATTATCTGCAATCCGCTTCTATTGAGAAGCTAGAGGTGGGCCGTAGCAGAACACCTATCACATCATGTTCTTTTTACAGTATTCGGTTCTCATGGCTTGAAAGGAGCAGCTTTCATCACATAAGACAGAGAGCAATGTTTCATTTCTCAGACAGTTCTGTATTGAGTACTGAATTCTGACCCATTAATTAAGAAGCAACATCTAGTACAAACAAGTCTTCCATACGGTAAGTCATGGGCAATTGGAAAAAAGGCGAGACTCAAACCTCGACGACGCTGAACAACTTGATGCTGCTGGACTCGAAATTTACTGGAAGCATATCTATTCACTGCCATTTAGGCTAATCAAAGATGGATGTGAGCGTGTGAGCTGCCCTGCCTTCTCCCACAACAGATACCTACCAGCTGAAACTCGTGCTTTCGGCTTCCATATTATCTTATCGCTCAATTTCGGGTAAGAAAGGAATGGAGTGATGAATCTCACAGTTATAGGATATCCCTCTAATCTGAGCAGAGGTCACTTGCAAGCCCAAACTCATCGACATTTCGGTTTCTGTTCAACCGAACTGTTGATGATACCGGAAATTGGACGCGTGTGATGCATACTAGCGCATTTGTTAACCGCGCCGCACATGCTGCTAATGTACAAATATGCCAAATTTGTAAAACCTTTTTTCAAAATGCATTTTTCAGCATAGTGGTAAATTTTGGTTAAGAATTGTTATTCATAAGCGTGTTTAGTAGAGCCATCATGTTGAGTACTTTAAAGTTATATTAAGACAGAAATTCCTTCATTTTACAATACATACTTTGAAAGCCTCCTTCACGTACTTCTTTCAAAGGCTCAGGTGTGATAGATTCTTTAATAAGCAAATATAATCTACATTATGAAGGCGTCCACAATCGCTATATTTGCAGCCATCATAAACTTATCGCAAGGTTTTTCCACTTACTCTAATTCTACCACATCTTACTCAAATTCAACTCTCCAATCCACTGACTCTTTTTCCAATGGAGCAACTGACTCATTTTCCAATGGAGCAACTGACTCATTTTCCAATGGAGCAACTGACTCATTGAGTGGTTCTTCTACCGAATTAGCCAGCTCAACACCAACTCTTTCAAATTCATTTGCTGGTTCATCGTCCTTAGCTGCCTCTTCCTCATTAGCTGCCTCCTCTTCCGCTATTTCTGCACCAGTAACTAATGGTACATTCTCAGTTTCTGAAAAGCCAACTTCATTTTTGACTGGCACAACCTCTAGCACGGAGATTACTCAAACCACTGAATTACCAACTTCACCATCATCTTCATCATCTAACTACTATTCTGTTATCGCCCCAAGTGTTGTTTCTTCAGTCGCTTCGTCAATCTTAGCCGCTGCTTCATCATCATCTGCCGCTGCTTCATCATCATCTGCCGCCGCTGCAGCAGCTTCATCTTCTACTGTTTCTGAAGGCTTTACCTCACCAGCTTCTTCTGCTGTGAGTGATGTTGCTTCAAGTATTGCCCCAGTTGAAGGTTCTGCTTCCACCACTACAACTGTTGTCAAAGAACAATCCACCACTATAGTTACTATTACTTCTTGTAGCGATAACGCTTGTTCAGCTAGCGTTATTCCAACTGGTGTCACTGTCATAACTTCAACTGTTAGCGGTGAAGTAACTGAAATCACAACCTACTGCCCAATTACTGCAACCACTACACCAATTGAAACTAGCTCGGTCGCAAATGAAGTCAGCACTGTTGCTGAGACCGTAGGTGGAGAGTCAAGTACATATGCTACTGGTACATTCACCTCTGGTTCTGCTTTAACAGAGTCTGAAGAAATTACGACTAGCACCCCAACTGAAGTCACTTCAATTGCAAATGAAGCCAGTACTGAAACTGCAACTGAAGAGTCATCCACTCAATTCACTGATGCCATTACATCAGTTGCTGCTGCTTCAACTGTTTACACTACTATTACAGCTGAATCTACCACAGAGGTTACAATCACCTCATGTAGCAACGACGCTTGTTCAGCAACTGTTATTTCAACTGGTATCACTGTCATTACATCCACTGTTAGTGGTGTTGTAACTGAATTCACCACATACTGTCCCTTAACAGCTACATCTGCAGTTGCAACTTCCACAAATGTTGCTGCTACTGACTCCACTATAGCTTCATCATCTTCATCAGAAGAGGCTTTGGTGTACCATGGTTCCGCTGTTGAGTTGTCAAGTTACGTTACTCCAGTTGAAACTACTCCAGTTGAAACTACTCCAGTTGAAACTACTCCAGTTCAAACTACTCCAGTTGAAGCCACTTCAGTTGAAGCCACTTCAGTTGAAACTACTCCAGTTGAAACTACTCCAGTTGAAGCCACTCCAGCTGAAGTCACTACCGAAGCCACTACTTCAAGCACTGAAAGTACTATCGTTGAAGAAACACCAGCTACTACTGCTGGTAAAACTGAAAGTACCACACCAATTGAAGCTGCTGAAACTTCCCCAACTTCTGAAGCTCCGGAAACTCTAGTCAACACTGAAGCTGGAATTACTTCAAACGTTCCGGGTGCTACAACAACTTCAACTGCCACATTAGAAGCTGCTGAAGCTCCTACCGTTAGCACCGTCGCTACTTTGTCAACCTCAGCAACTGCCATAAGCTCAGCACCTATCACTGTTTCATCATATGAAGGTGCAGGTTTGAGATTATCTGCAAACACAGGTTTGTTTGGTTCATTGGCTCTTGTTTTTTTGATGTTGTGAGATGATAAAATGTTGACAAATATTTCGAAATTATAAAGCTACTTTTTATCTTTGCTGTTTCACATTTTTACGAGTTCTGCGATAGCTATAGTGTTCTTATTTGTCAAAGAAAGAGACAAAGATCTACAACACTATAGACATATAGTAAGTGACTCGATGATCTTATTTTCTTCATATACCTTAGACTAGTGACACTTAGCGTTGCAGTTTTCTATTCTACTTTTAAATTACCAGTTCATTATAGACCCATAAAGAGGGCTAGATTTTCAAAGATGATTTCCAACAGGCTACAAATATTACCATAGCTTTTAATTCTAAGCTTTTTCTCTTGCTTTTTTGATGCTTCATAGCCAACTTTCGCCGGCTTGTATTACATATAATACTTTTGTATTTCATATTTCATTAAATTATATGATTGTATTTTTGAGCGAAAAAATTGTATATCTCATTTTTGGGATTTTACTTGAAGTGAGGCTCTACGCAGGTTACTATTTGGGTGGATTGTGAGAGACTTTTAATGTCACCTACTTATTCTTAAAAAGCTAATTTTATCAAAATATATACTGAGCAGTACACTTAGAGTTCATCATGCCCAAGGTCTTCGCTGTCATCAATTAGTTCGCGTTCCTTTGAAAAGTCGTCAACAAAATATGAATCATTAAGGATACTTTTCTCTGCCTCTGTTTGTTTCAATTTTTCTATCAATTTTCCTATATCATCATCATATTCTGTCCACTCAGGAACCTGTCTTCTTGCTCTATCAAGTTTTGGTTCCTTCGTCAAAGGATTATTGCATAAATCTATTGTTTTAGCTTTCTTCAAACTCTCATCAGAACACCAAGTCTCACACCACAACCACTCTTGGGGTAACGAATGAATTTTTATGTGTCTCTGGAGATTGTTTGGTAAATCTTGGTCCAAATTAGACAAAGAATTGGGATCAGATGATAGCCTTTGATAGTGATGTCTCAATCTATCACCAGCCATGATCTCTCTAAACCTCTTCAAATCAACCACATATAAAGCACTAATATGATACTTCAAATCGTCACCAAGCATTTTTTCCCAATATCCCTGTTTCCAGAATCGGAAGCCTTCCATCTCCGTTCTTGTGTCACACATAGGCGTATAACCATATGGTGCACCTTCTAAGTCTAAATCCACAAGTTCCTTCAAATCTGTTCTGACTATTTGATCAGCATCAACAAAAATCACTTTGTCCAAATCTTGAGGAAATAAGACATCCAAAAATAGTATCTTGTATCCCCAGATTGTTCTCTGTTTTTCCTTTTGTCCTCTTAACCAATTTGGCCATTTATAGGTCACCAATTCATATTCAAACCCATACTTTTCAGCTAAATGAGGTAACAATTTCTTAAAACTTGGGGACATGTAGTTTTCAATTAACCAGAATTTGACCGTATGTTTCGTGTGTTTCATAACAGAAGCTGTCATAATACCCAAAAATCTTTCGTACAAATGACCTGAAGCAACAGTGAAAATATTTATTTCAGCGCGTTCTGTTTTTCGATGGAAAAGCTTAGACAAGAATCCGGGAGCGGAAGATTCATTATTGGACAAAACCAATGACTGTTCTTCCTTACCAGGTTTCTTCGTTACCCTAGGTCTAATTACCAAACCTTCAAGATTCAAAATACTCAATTCGACTTTATCCAATGGTATAATGTTGGTGTTGAATGGGTTCGAGTCTGCCGATAACAATGAATACACTTCAGAAGTTTTAGAGTTTGTTTTCAACCCAAATTCAAACAAACCAGGGTTACCTTTCAATTGTAAGTAACCTAGATTCGATAAAACATGGGTGTCCGATTGAAGGACAGATTTTTGTCCAATAGGGTATAGTTCAACTGATACACCAGTAGGTGGAACAATATCATGAACGTCTTTGGCGTAGCCTTCTATCAAAATATTTTTGAGCTCGTAAATTCCTTTGACAGAGCCAGAGTTTATTAGTTTGACGTTGTCTAAATCACTAACTGAATCCTTTATCATATAAATCCAAGCTGAAGGGGTGTCTAAATCCAAGGTAAACAACGTATTTACAGGAACATTTGCAAAAAACCCTTTCTGATCGTCATTCAAGATTCCATCTGCGGAAAATGAGATTTTTGATGGATATATGCCTCTATAAAATCTCTTGATCCCAATCTCCTCTATTTTCGACTTTGGTTGTAATAAAATGACAATATTAACGAAAGGTATTTCTTTGATAGAATTGATGATCGATACCAATTTCTGACTATACTCATCAAGAGGGTCGACTATAACTAGTAAGTCAACTTCCTTGTCCGCATTTTCGGTATTCAAAGAGAAAGAAGTTTGATAAGTTAACTTTCCTATCCCAAAATCGTATCTTGCAACATCTGATACAAACATGTTATCGTCCACGTAAAATGACTTCGTGACAGTGGAATAAACCAAATCCAACCAATCATATTTATGAAGGTGTGCAGGATTTTTATCCGCAAGGTAATTCTTAGACAATAATTCATCAATGATGTGTAGCCTATTGCTTAGCTCGTGATCTATCAACAACTCTAAATCTTCTTCACTCAACTTTTCTCCAATTCTGAAATAGCGACTGTTGAATAATAAGAATGAGTTATGGGGCAAATGGTTCTCACCTAGAACTTCAATGATACTTTCATTGATCTCGAATTTTTTTTCATCTATTGTCAAATATTCTTTCGCAGCAAAAATAAGTTCATCAAGTTGTGCGTTGGATATCAAACCCCTCTTCTCCGCTAAAATAGCATCCAAATCAGAAATAACGGTATTGATTATTCTCAAGTGTATGTTTTCATGGTTCTTCATTACACTTAGTAAATTGATTAGCTGTTCAATAACATGTTCCTTTGAGAGATCTCCAACCAACCAAAAAGTGCCTTCATACTCATCACCACCGTCAACAATTTCTGATTCTTTTCTCAATGTAACACCAGAATGAATCAAGTTCTCATTTACTTCTTTGAAAGTATATGCATGAGGATCGTCTGGGACAATTCTCAAATTTCTCTCATTTTTGGCGTCTTGAAACAAAAGATCCTTCAATTTTGAATCACCTGAAGCGATCCCAGCTTCTACGCAATATTTTAAAAACATAATATCAATGTGAAGTTGACGACCTACTGCAAATTGCCATTGTGAAGAAAAATCATGGAATACACCGTTGAAAATAACCGATGGGCTTTCTATGGTATACTTGGAGGCAACAGCTTTGATATCATGCTTGAAATGATAAGTTTCTTTGACTTTAACTGCCGGCTGTTCACCAGCTAGTAACTGGAAAAGATAAGTAAGGCCTTCTTTGGTATCTTCAGTTTCGCTATAAAATAAGAAGTTTTTGGCGTACAATTCATCCAAATCGTTATCAACTAAAGGTATGATTCCGACTTGCTGAGCAATTCCATTATCCAATATGAATTTTGTAATGCGAAAAAATGCTTCCAATTGTTTCCTGTCACTCAAATGGAGAGCAAAGATAATATCGTGAATATTCTCTTTGACTGAAGGAATCTGACCAGGTTTCAAATTGCGCATATATTCTTGTCTATCAGATGAGTAATGAGAATAAGCTTCATTTTGTTCAATGTCATTGAAGAAAATGACATTAGGATCTTTATACAAATTGTATCTTTTGAGTGCTTCTCTGGTTTTGACTGCTGTTACCAACGCAAACTCTTGAATCAACCTTTTCGTCCAACTAGGTGAAGTGAGACCTAATTTCTTTAACTTGTCGATAATGTCTTTTTCTGATTTTATCTTGTTGATTAATTTGAAGATATCCAATTCCAATTTGTTTATTGGTGAACCATTGACATAAATACCGTTTGATTCCTCATTCAAACCTCGTTCCTCGTTAAATTCGACACCGCTTCTCACATTATCTGAAATTTTCTGGTCTTTCATATACGATGCATATTTAGGAAAATCTTGTAGTAAAAGATTGAGCATCTCAAACTTTGTCGCATTGTATTCACCCTCCAAGATGTATGATGCTGTTTTCAAACCTAGATCCTCAATATCTTTCTGGCTAATTGGCTCGATATCTTCCTGATAAACTTCCCAAAAATTTTCTCCCTTGTTGTGAACTTTATGACTATCCACACCGTTGACAAGATTCAAGTTGATATCCCTATCATCAATCACGATATAATCCGTTCTTTTCAAAGTCAAGTCAACACCGTATCCACTCAACCTCTCGTTTTCGGTGACCTTGTGATCAGGTAAGTACCTCCAAACAAACCTCAATTTTCCACTTTGGGAACTTTTGAACAAATTGATGAACATTCTTCTAAATTGATCAGAATTTATATCACCATACAATATCATCAATGGACCGGTAGAACCAATTACTCTATCAAAAGGTGTAAGACTTGATTCCTCAGCAGATGTGTCTGTTTTCAAAGCATAAATCTCATCAGCAGAACAATATATGTTATCATTAAAGTGGAGCCAGGTTTCAGGTTGATCGCTATCTGGACCAATGATTCTAGTGCCAAAAGAGTCAAAAGAACATTGCTTGATTAACTTCCCTCCTAATGCTGGTTTCACAACATTGTTATAATACTGATAATGTGCCTGAATCCTTGGAGAGTGATACTTATTAACCAATGAGAAATCTACTAGAGACTTTGTTGTAGCATCCAACGACGCCGTAACAGTATCGTACAACTGTTGGTCAGATTTTTTGACATCGGAATCGTCTTCCTCATCTTGATCGGAGACTGTAAATCCTATGACTTTGGATAATGTGTCCACATATAACGATTCGTTTTCAAAAGCTACAGCTTCTCTGTAATAGTTAGCATGTGGCACACCGGTGGTTCTTCATAAATGAAAGCTTACTTACATCAAGTGCAATGGAAACGGTGCTTTCAACCAATTGGCTTCCAACAGAATGTCAATATTTGCTAAAGCACCAATGGCCAAGCAGAATAGTATGATCAATTTGATCATTTTCTGTGCAATTTGGTCTCTTGAAACAACTTACTTGGATCTAAAGAAGTTTATATTCTCTGACACGTTCCGATCTTGAGCTGAATATTTAACAGAACATGCCAGAAATACCATTATTGATGCTGAATATTGACTTCGCGAATAAAAAGTAAAATCTTTTTTTAGAATATTAATCAATATGATGAATTAAATTACCATTTGTTGGCAGTGGTAATTGAAGATCCTACGTTGGGAAGTCAAAATGGTTCGCTTGAAAACTCGCTACATACTATTTGATGTCATATATCCAGATGCTGCGAAAAATTCCTACAAAACAAGATCAGAATCGCTAATATCATTGCACCAACTGTCACCATCGACGATCAATACAAAAATTTTGATGAACTTGCTAAAGAACACAATTCAAGAGTATTTTGGCGACTATGGACTGGGGATAACCGGGCTGTCTTTGAACTTGAAGTACTTCAGCAATAAAACTTCAACGGGGATTATACGGGTCACCAGAAATGAATATAGAGTTGTTTGTGCTGCCCTAGCTCTTATCAACAAAATTGATGGGTGCAACGTCGTTGTTAGAGTAATAAGGGTTAGTGGTACCATCAAGAAATGTGAAAACTTTGCAATAACGAGAAACAAAAAGATGATCTCCCAAGTCAGCAACGATGTTTTTGATAGATTCGATGACAAGGATATGATGAAAGTGTCAGATGATGTGGAAAAGATGGATTGAGATTTAAGTCCACTTAGATAACTGTATCTGATTGAGCGATCAGATTCCATCAAATTTCGCAAAAATATAATCATAGTAAACAATCAGTACTCACATATAGCTGTTACCGGAGTTTTGAGGGAAGTTTCAGTGTTTCACCACCTGGTCTATGGATCCCTTTAGTATGACTTCTTTTTGCTGAACCCAAATCGACTGGTTGTCCTGCATTAATTTGCCCTCTGAACTATAGAATCTACGTTAAATATGAAAGACTCGTCATTCGTTCGAACTGTTTTTTGCAAAATTGATAGATTCCAATCCCCAAGTTCATTTAAATTATTTTCCTTATAACGTATCAACAAAACCTGGCTCAACACCATTTGAAGAAAATATTTTAGGAAATTCCTTCACCGAGTAGTCCATAATAATGCTATACGTGTAGTGTATTTACCATATATTTACTTGAAATATAAAAAAGATTTCTATAGCTGATAGAAGAAGAGGTAACAAACAATCAATTAAGAATGAAGTCGTTTAATTCGCTCCTCCCTAAACCAAAACATAGTCCGGAAACCACAGGTAATAGTTTAACCTCTGTACAAGCGAATTCCAGTCTTTTGAATGGCCCCGTTGTTCCTATAAGCAATAAGAATAGCAAAAATACTTTAACAGTGAAATATACCAAAGATGGCCAGATTGATTATAGTGTGATAGCCACTCAAGGACATCTGGAATCTAGAAAGGTGCAATCATCATTTTCTGATACAATACCTATGAACGAGAAAGTTGCTTTGAAGAATGTCAGATTCCCCAAGCCTACAGATGAAGAGGTCAAAGAGTGTGTTGAAAACACAAGAATAGCGCTACAGAAAATAATCGACAGCAAGGTGCTAGCCTCCAAAACTGGGCCTACCAGCAGTAATGCGGTTGAAAACAGAAACGAGCCAACTTATGTGAAATATACATCAAGTAGTTTAGTCAACAACCGAAAACCAAAGGAAAGGATTATCAAGATCATCGACACCCAAGAGGACCCTATGTTACCTCCTAAATTCAAATTGAGAAAAAATAGAGCAAGAACACCTTCACCTCCTCCTCCTGTGTTGAGGTCTCCTCCAAGAGAGATCTCAAAGGAAGAGCAGGATAAATGGAGCATACCCGCTGCTATAAGTAACTGGAAGAACCCACAAGGATTCACAGTTTCGATTGAAAAGCGATTAGCGGCGAACCAGACTGCTCAGCAGATGGATATCAATGAGAACTTTGGAACCTTGAGTGAAGCTTTGGAAGCCGCTGAAAAACAGGCAAGGGAGGAGATAGGTTTGAGAGCTAAATTGAGCCAACAGTTGGCTGAGAACGTCAAGAGAGAGAAGGAAGAGACCTTGAAAAAATTGGCAGAACAGGCCAGAATCGAACGAATGAACCAGAGCGAAGGCAACTCCAGAAAACGCAGATATAGCTAGTATCATCTGTTGGAAGCATATAGCGCTTCTTGCGATAACTTTGGTATCATGAAGCCGGGGCTCGAGTGCAGAGACCATTGTTGCAAAATAGCTGGTGACTGTGGATATTCACTTGGGAAGTACGCGATAACTGACTATTTCTGAGCTTTCGAGCTTGCTTTTTTCTTTTGATCTGTCTCTTTTCTTGAATAGTTTAGCGGTAAATTGTTTTGGTGTCATGGTTGAGTGAAACGACAAAATTCACGTCTGGGGATGCCAGTTGAAAGGTTTCAAAATCATCAAAAAAAATATGATGGCAGTTGAATTCTTGTGCCGAAAGTTCCAATTGATTCTGAGTGTCCTTAACGTCATTTTGTAGATTTTTTGCAATTTAATGACGGCGTGTGAATTTTTGGCAACTTTTTCTGCTTTTCAAATTTGCAAAAAATAATTTGCAGTTTTTGCAACTTTGTCAAAAAGATCGAAAAATGAAGTTTAGCGTCACATTATAAAAGCTGAATTGAATCCCCCCTTTCTGAAAATCTGCCAGGATTCCTTCTAGAACTTGTCATTTATCAATAGAGAGTTTTTTTTTCTAGAGAACTGATTCATATATCAAACACAAAACAATATGAATTTAAAATCAGCAATCACATCGAATCGTGGTATCCAGTTCATCGTTGGTGCAGCCTTGTTGGCTGTTAACGCCAAGTTGATTCATAACAGATCAGCTATTGGTTCCTCCGTTGCCACATTGAACCAATACGCCGCAGATGCCAACATCACCTCCTCAGCCGTATCACCATTATACTCCAACTTGTCCAGCAGAGGGTTGTACGAGCGCGAAGACGTTGATACTGGATACTCACTGTTGGTGTTAGATCGTTCTTCCTGGAAATCAAGCATCGTCGCTTTGACCTCGGGTGCTTTAACCACCGCAAACCAACCAACCTTTTCAATTTTGCCAAAGTTGTTTTTCAAAGATGGTATTGAAATCTCCTACGATGCATTATCAACTAGTTTTTTTGGTATCAGCTCCACACAATTAAGTTATTTAGGGACCTTGATCAGCAGTGAGTTTTCCACTCATATATTATACTTTGTTAGTTTTGTCTACCAGGTTGCAAAAGTGGGTAGCTGGAACTGTGATAGTGTTGAAAATTTATTGGATAGCTACAACTTGACTGGTGGTGTCACTGACTCAATTCTTTCGAACTTCTATGACTTAGGCGATTTGACAGGCTCAAATTCTTCTATTGAAAGCATTATTGGAGACGTGGCCTCTGGTTTGTTCTCCGATATCTCAGGACTGTACAACTTGACTCAATTGCAAGATCAATCCAAATTGTTGATCAATTTGTCCAGCGATTGTAAGACCAAAAAAGCCTCCATATTTTTAGCTGTTTTGGGTTGGTTCACTTATATCTTGTCGACAACTGCCATAACCTCCTCTGCAGTCGCATTGTATACCAAATTGAAGTCTGCCAAAGACGCTAAATTACCTTCCGATGATGAAAGCAAAGATGAGAACAAAGATGAAGATCAAGAAACCCCCGATAGTGGTGAAGAAGCAAAAGCTCCTGCTGTCACTAAGTCTATCAAATTGGTGTTCAACCCATCTTCAGCTTTATTGTTCCCTGAAGTCGTGCAGTCTGAGACCAAAGCCGAGACTGTTTAAGATGTTTGTATTGCTCCTCTTGTGCTCTTTTTTTTGCCTAAACCTGCCTCTATTGATGAGATGATTAGAATTATTGTGTTGCCACTGATTTCTGCATTATATATATATATTTTTAAATGGTATGAAGAATCAAACTTTTGTACTATGATGCGACATCGAGATGTCGAAAAAGCTCGGACCCATTTCAAGAATTATATCGCGTCCTGATAAGTCGACATAATTTTTAATAATTCTGAAGGTCTCAAATTGACAAGTTCAATTACATATTCATATACTTTAGACTGTTCTGTATGTGATTTGTATGGCAAGTTTTCTTTCAAAATCAATATTGACTTGAATATTTTGGTTATCAAATGGTGTTTCAATAACAAGTTGCAAAAATACTTTTTTACATGCACAAAATTACGACCCCGTCACCAGAGAAATTGTTGCAACTTCATGCCGCATATTCGTCTTTACCAAAAGGCGTTAACTATTGAAAGTAAAAGATGAGACTTTACATGAAACAAAACATTTGACGGCTGGAGAATCGACATAAACTATACTGAGGTTTATATAATTAAGAAAATCAAGAGGGTTACCAAAATTATGAGTGGAACCATTTTGGCAATGATCTTCAAGAGAACTGAAACTAAAGAAAGTGTTCCATGAACATTCGAAAGTAAGTTGGGTATCAAAACTAAACAACGAAAGCATCAATTTGTGATATACGTACCCGCATCACCCAAAGAGACATGACTCAAGCTTTATTGTCCGAATTGAGAGCTTTTTTGTGTTCTGAAACCTTTGATCAGACCACAATTGTAACAAAAGTTTAGCGAGAGCTTTTGGATATCTTCGGGAGATCAGGCGGAATGAGGTATTGACTGAGAATCATCGAGTAAATCTGTTATTCTTGCTTTCATTTTTGAATACTTTTTGTCAACCTCCTGATTGAATGAATAAAAGCTAGGTTTTATGGGGTTGGTGATGTCTGTTGAATTTCTGGAACTGTTAGACAAATAAGGCAAGTATTTGACATTCAGAAATTTCGGAGAACAATGACGTGTTTTAGTATGACCAAAACCACTTTTAGGAAGATAATTAGAATATTGTGCCTTAAAAACGTATGGTCGAAATTTTTGGTGTTTTTTTTGACTCTGCACCATTTTCACTGGTCTTGATTTATATACCTCCGAAAGAAGGCCTTCAAATGATTCTATTGCAGGTATTATAGTAGATTCAGTCTCGTATTGGATATCACATTTGATGATGCGTAGTTGAGATATTTCTGTTGAGCTGTGATTATGAAGATTTTTCTGCTCGCTGCTCTTTGACAAACCATCATACAGTTTTTCAACAGTTGGTTCCATTCTTATGGATGAGGAGCTGCAAGGCAGATTTATCATCTTTAGTTCTGACTTCTTATCATCGTGTTCCTTACTGTAAAATTCACTAAATTCTCTGACAGTCTCATCAGAAGATGACTGGCCAGATTGAAGGTTATTTAGATCATAGACAATGACCTTCAGTAAATCTTTGAAGTTATGCCTGGTGCGATTATGATCAAGGTTAACAAATTTTTGATAACTCTTCATGAACCCATCTGAAGTTTCATGAAGTGTCTTCTTTTTAACACACTGCGTAATGTGGGAGACCATAATTTTTCAACCATGGAATGTCAAAAATTGAATCAATTTATCAACAGAAAGAAATTTCACTAGAACATCACAGTGCTTAAGTAGTTTTTTATTCAGACACACTTCATGGTGAAAAAATCAAATTATTATTATATTGTATTGTATATGCAGGATATGTATCAAACTAAAACATATATGAAACATAAATGTTTTCCTGATACATAACACAAAAAATGAGTCAACACTTTTAGGCATGAAGATTCCCCGAACCAGGTTGAATTTTAACTCTTTCGATAAGTTTTACAAATTATCAAAAACATAACTTCTTTCTATGTAGTAATACAAAATATAATAGACGAACTTTTGAAATATCCAGTACTTCAAACAGTCTAATTGAAGAGAATTGAATTTTACTGTAGCTTACCCAAACTACTTAACGACGTAAAAAATCTATAATGTCCATTTCATCACCATCATCAATATCACTAGTACCACCTTCCTCGGTGAAATTGTTTAATCTTATGTCATTGTCCGAATAATGTAAATCATCATTCGAATGAGATATTATATTTGATAAGTGTAATTTTAATCCAATTATGCTTTTTTTTCTTATTGGAAAATTATTATTAGTTTTATTATTGGTTTCCAGGATAGTATTGTTAGAATTGGAAAAGTTCGAGGACTTTCTTCTCTGATTACCATTGCTGTCATCAGAGAAAGGGTTTGTAAGAGTTGGGTTTGTACTCATCATAGAGTTACTTGATTTTCTCGAATTTTGAAGTTTGAAACTCTTAAAAGACTGATCTATATGTTGTTGAGTGTATCCTTCCTTGAATCTATTTGAAAAACCTTCATCTTCCGTGCTCGCATTAGTCGGATCAAAAGCACTTTCAGGTCTTTTAGAATTTCCACCGGCTGGTTTTTTAGTCAAAGGGTCTTCGTCTTCAACCTCATCTTGTTGATCAAAATCATAATCAGTCTCCTTTAGTAAATTCCATGGCCGCTCCTTTATCAAAAAAGCCCACAACACAACAAAAACATCTATACTTTGACTTATTGAAACAATACAAGATAAGGCAAACGGCTCATTTCTAACGTTTATAGTTGTAGGCCACCTGAAACACTGCGCTGCCAATTGAATGAAAGTCAAGAAAAAAAACGCAAGTGGGTATACAAAAATCAAGTTTATTTGATTCATAACATTCTTTCGACGGTTATGCAAGTTTGTACGATTGAACTGATTGATTTCCTTATTCAAATTATCAATGTTATAATTCAACGTCATCTCATTGGAATCTATAATGTTATCATCGGAAACTTTATCCTCCTCGTCTTTCTTGTGAAACGTAGATGTAATATAATTCATCGTGGCATCTATTCTTGAATCTCCCTGTAATTTCAAACTGTTAAAAATGAATCTAAAGCCAAGCATCACCGCTGCCATGAAATTTTTAAATCTGCTACTACTTTCCCTGGTAGACTTGGGCGAGACCTGGGATTGAATCATGACCGATGTTGAAATGCCCGTATCTTTTTTCAAAATCCAATTCAATTCTTGATATTTTAAGGCAATGAAAATGTAAATCAGAAAATATATCAAAATCATTACCAAGAGTATAAAATATTTCATTGCCCAGTTGACTAACATCCTACACCACCATAAATCGGATCTAACATAACAGAACGAGCCATAAGACACAAAGTTGAATTTATCGAGATATATAAATGAAACTTGGACAAACGGTACTATTAATATCAAAGCCACTATTGGATATCTCCATTTATATAACCCACCCTCCAATATCAATACTTTCTTGGTAGGATCATTTTTCCAGTTGAAATAAGAGTTGTAGTACCTTTTTCGATAAAATTTTGTTAGACCTGGTTTGAAAAATAGTAGGAAGATATGAATGCTGAAAATCAAGTTCAAGTAATCAGACATTGTTATGAATGAGTGGATGAAATAACCAATAACAGAACAAGGCAAGGTTTTGAAACCAAATAAATAATGGTCACTGGAAAGGCTGTATATTGGATAAATGGAGCACATGAAAGCCTTCAAGAAATTGATACTGATCCATAAAAATATCAAGTTATGTCTGAAAATCAACTTCTTTTTGACTGCCAAATTGTGGTGAAACTTGACCTTGAACCAGAAATAATAAAACACCAATCCTGAACATATACTAATGCAACTAGCTGTCAAGACGATGATACATAGTATCCGCAATTGTCTTTCTGTGTATCTTGTGTTGTAGTTGTTTGGTCCGAGCGGGAATGGTGTAGGTCTCGATTGCTCATGTAAAAAAATAGTCATTTAATTTATATTGACCATATTAATTCAGTGAATATATATTTTGATGTTGAATTTCTCCACAGAACTCAAGTTTTAATTTTTTTGATCTAAATTTAACTCATGAACATTGCAGAACACATGAAATTGATATAAATATGGTGGATTGCAATCATACAGGTTTATATGGAACAAAGGTTGCGCGCGGGACACACGTCAATTTCCCAATCGGGAAACAAGTACACTGCGGTGCTTAATAATTTCAAAATACGACCATTTTTATTATCAAACATACTTAATAAAAGGATATAAAAATTGAAGAATTGAAATCCCATGAGGGAAGAAATCTTGAGTAATAATCTTGAAATTGATCGATATTAGCTCTAATGATTCCAACAAACGCTCCTTGAAATGAGAAATTAATGGCAACTGAAAATTGCATAATAAAAATATAAATTGAAAAGACTGACGTGTGGAACATCAGTCATTCCAGGAATGAATTAAAATGGGAACCCGACAAAATATATCTTAGTATACATGTAATCTACCTTTAATAATACAGCTAGCCCTGAGAAAAAACGCCATGTGAAAAAAAAAATTATCCTCTTAAAAAATCGACCAAGTTGATGCTTTCATCATCACATGATACAGTGTTTTGAAAATCCAATTGAACGTCAGAGTTTTTGGCATAGTTATTGAGGTCAATTTCCAACATGTCAAAGTTTGAAATTGAAATTGATTTTGAGCTCTCATTCAAAAACTCGTTGAAATTCAAAGCATAGGCCGAGTCATTGGAATTGAAATTGTTATTCTTGGCTAACTTGCTATTGATTATATAATCATTTAGTTGAACCTCATTAATCTCGTTAACTTGATAATCATCATCATACAAATTGTCACCATAAATTTGATTGTTTGCATCACCTCCTAAACCGTTGAATTTCTCAAACTTCTGAAAAGACTGCTCAATATCGTTGTTGCTATTGATACTTTTGCTAATACCAATTGGGTTTTCTTTGATAAGAAATGCTATGAGATAAATAAATACGTCAATGTTCTGGAACATAGTACTCAAAACCTCTATTCCGAATGGTTCCTTGTGATGAAAGGAAGGAAACTTGAAAATCTGGGCGACGAATTGAAAAACCAAAATAAGGAGATAAGCAAACGGATATATTAAAATCAATTTGATTTGTGATAAGTTTTTTGATTTTCTGATTTTTAAGTTTTTGATGTTAAGTTGATTGATCTCGTTGTTCAAGTTGTTTAAATTGTTGAAAACAATTGAATTTTCAATCAAGTATGAGTTTCTGTTCAATGTTTTGTACGCATTTGGAGGAAAACTAATGTTCTTTGGTGAAATCGATGGTTCTAGATTATATGAAGTTGGACTTGAATCATGCTGTTGTTGATAATGTTGAAAGTATGCTGAATTTCTCAATGATTCAATAGGAATTTGCTTGACAACTAAATCTGTGTTTGAATTACCTGTCTCGTTGATTTGAATTGCAGGATTTGCCACTTTTTGTTTGCTTTTCTTGCAAGTGGAGTTCACATATATCAAAATGGTGAGAAAAAAGTTTGACACCTTTGTTTTGAATTTTTTCAAATAGTTTGGTTTATTTAAGGAGCTTGCGTCATTTTTTTGGAAAATGTTTTTGAGCTCATTGTATTTCATTGTGATATAAATATAAATCAGGATATAAATGATTACCATGGAAATCAAAATCAAATATCTGGCAAACCAGTTCATCAACAATCTACACCAAACTTTTGTGGACACATAGCAGAAGGAACCATAAGAAACATAGTTTTGCGAGTCAATATATATTAGACTGGCTTGAATCAAAGGAAGAATGACTATAATGGTCAATAATATATATCTCCACTTGTACAAACCACCTTCATATATGATCAATTTATCATTGTTGTATCTATTATTATTCAAGCGATAATTGAACAACTGATTTGTGGGAGAATTCAAACTTGAATTTAGTCTAGAATTTAGTCTTGAATCCAACTTAGAGTTAAGTCTTGAGTTGGAGAATGTGTTCGTCATAGAACTTTGCTTTGGTTTGGGCCCATAAATCTTCTCAAAAATCAGCTTGATATGTTCACTATAAAAATATTTTTTCTCGAAGACCGTCTCGTATATAGAGTTAAGTTTTGGCTTGAAGAAAAGTAATGCAATATGAATTCCAAAGACAAAGTTGATATAATCGGACATTGAATTCAACGAGTGGATGAAAAAGCCCAAAACTGTACATGTTTCGTCTTTGGCTGTCACAAGGTAATAATCACTGGAGAGACTCAAAGCAGGGTATACAAGCGATAGTATGGATTTCAACATGTTGACTGTTATCAAATAATAAATCAAATCATGACGGAACAAGTGTAAGGCGATTGGGTTGAAGTATTTCGCTTTGTAGTATATGTAATAAAAGAAAAATCCAGACAAAACACTCAATATGGAGGAGACAACAGCTAGTATACACAAGATTCTTATTTGATGGATGGAAAAGGCTCCCAGCTCTAAACCTGTATTAGCTGAGGATCCAATTCTGTTATCATTCATTATATATGTAGCGGGTATTAAGTAACGGGAATACTGACAATGTCTTATTGTTGGAACATGATTTTCAGGTAGTACAGATATTTTTGCGAAGGAGAAGGTGCGATACTTGACTTTTTGGATAACAGACTCGGGATCAAGAAACGACAACCTTATGAAGTGAATTGAACCACAAGTAAAAAAAATTGTGCTGGGCGTCTAATTTCAAAAAAACATCAATAGCAAGATGTGTTGATTTTATTTGAAAAGGTAGTTCAAGCTGAGCTTTGAAGGGGGTTCAAGATCGATCTGGTGGTAGATCTACAGCGGCAAGATACGTCGAGTACCCAATTAGGAAAAGTTTCAATGTTTTCTAGCATCAAATTAGTGGATTACTTTCAAGGATCAAGTCGATCTAGTGAGTAAAGCCTGAGGATGCCCCTCCTTACCAAACCCTCCTCGGATGACTGTTAATTAAATCGACATGGATTTTATTCCAAAAACGTTAAAAAACGCTGAAATTCTGCATCTCATTTATGGTGAAGCGCCATACGAAACTCGAGACTAATCAGTTTTTTCAGGCTGATTAACAAGATCGATACCCGTATGATTTCAAATCAATAACATCTGGCATCAGCGAGAAGAGTCCATAATCCATCAAACAATGACAGACTACTCCCATCTCAAGGACCTCCCATTCACGAAACTCAACTACAAAGATTACCCGATTGTTACGTCCACAAGACTGGTTGTGTTGAAAGATGGTTCTGTCGCCACTTTGCATCCAGTCAATGATGTGGACCAGCTTCCTAAATCGTTGATCAAGTTCATGAATGAGGTATTCAACCAAGAGGTTATCAAGGGAGACACCTATCCACACCACGAGATCCTTGACTTTGAGAGCTTCAAGGACTACTGGTTCCACTATTTTGTGGCAATTTTGGTGAATGGCGAAAGCGAGTTGAACGAGGATGTCGATTGGAAAACCCAGTTCTTGGGTACCTACTACATCAAGCCAAACTACATCGGCAGATGCTCCCATGTTTGCAATGCAGGCTTCATTGTAAACCCCAATACCAGAGGGAAAGGGATTGGAAAAGAGTTGGGAAAATCATACTTGGTTTGGGCTTCTCAATTGGGATATATTTACTCTGTATTCAACTTGGTTTTCGAGACTAATGTGGCTAGTTGGAAGTTATGGGATAGTTTAGGTTTCGAGCGTATCGGATATGTCAAGAATGTAGCCATCTTGGAAGTTAGTGACAAGCCAGTTGGAGCTATTATATTTGGGAAAGATCTATGATGGCACCTTTATTTTTGCTTCTGTAAACTTCATGATTGTTGCATTATTAGTATATGGGTTGTGCAGTTGATTACATGGACACCTTAATTACCAAAGCTATTCCAGTAGAATTACAATCTAGCCCAATTTGGAAGTTAAAACAAAACCTCTTAACTTGTGCTGATTACCCGCAATTGAAGGCAAATTTTATCTTCAACTTCAACATTCTCTGATCTACACCTATACTACTTATTACTATGTTTACATTTTAAACACTAACAATAACATAGAGTACTGTCACTAGAGAGTAAGGAAGACGTTGATTTTGTAAATCTAATTATGCCAGAATTTGATGATGTTACTCAACCACCTCATTTCAGATCGCAATTGGATTGCCAGGTATCTGTAATTGAAAGATACACAGTTTTGTTGAAAGATGGTGAAACAACTGCAACCATTTACCCAATCCACTCGTCGAATGATTTACCTCCTGGGTTGCTAGCTTTCTTGTGTGATGAATTTAACATGGAGATTGAAAGAGGCGACACGTTTCCTTTTTTTGATACGTTACATATCGAAACCTTTCAAAATTATTGGTTTGGCTCCTTCGCGGCTGTCATGGTTCTAGGTGACTCCCCCAATCTTGATAGCTCAAGGCAGTGGGAGAAAGAATGTTTGGGCTCTTTTTTTATCAAGCCCAACTATCCGGGTAGATGCTCCCATATATGTACTGCAGGGTTTTTGGTCAATGCTGGTATTAGGGGTAAAGGTATTGGTAGAACTTTGGCTGAATGTTTCATTGAATGGGCACCAAGGTTAGGCTATACTTATTCAGTTTTCAATTTAGTTTTTGAGAATAACGTTTCCGCAAGAAGAATCTGGGAATCCTTGAATTTCAAAAGAATTGGAAGAATCAAGTCGGCTGGTGTTTTGAAGGGCCACGATAATGCAGTTGATGCGATTATTTATGGTCGTGAATTAGTCCAGAACGTCGACCCAGCTGTTGGTTCCTACAGGTTTGATAAAATCAAGTATTACCTTGAAACTGGTAGATATCCTTCTATGGCTGACAGACAAGAAAAATCCAGATTGAGGTCTTCCGCTTCTCACTATAGAGTTGAAAATGGTAAATTAATGCTCAAAGATCGTGAAGTAGTTTCTGATCCTGCGAGACAGCTTCAAATCTGTACCGAGATTCATATGACCAATCATGGTGGTATCAATAAAACTACTGCGGCAATTACTGAAAGATACCATTGGACAAGAATAAAGGATACCGTTGCAACAGCAATAAGAAATTGTCCTGAATGTCGCGACCCTTCGAAACAAACTATCCCGAAGAGAAATTCCATTCCTGCTACAATCAAAAAAGATTTGGATGCCATCCAATCTAGCCGAGATCACGTTAGCGAAATTGTGTCATCGGCTCAATTGCACAATTTGCCATCTCATCAAATTCACCGCCACTCAAATGTCGATACTTCAGGGTTGTTATCACATGATTTATCAGAATTGGATCCTGATGATCCGTCGGGTATAATAGCTGCTGTTGAGGCGGCTCAGAGAAATCATCATCACCATCATCATCACCACCATCATGACGAAGAAAATAATCAATTTCATCATGATCAATACAAATCGCAGAACGAAAATGACAGCAGTAACCAATTTTCTAGTTACAGCTATAGCAGTGCCCAACAACTAAATCAACATGGAAACCAAGGCGATAACGAAAGTATTCAACAAGTTCAACAGCAACAGCAGCAAGTTCAGCAGCAGCAACAGCAGCGACAACAACAGCAACAGCAAAGCGAAGGCTTCAATGGCGACAGCAATGAAGATATACCTGTGGATCCTCAAGTCAGTGCGTTTGATGAGCACGTTAACGAAGGTGAAGAAATTGAAATAGCTAGAGCTTTGATTCAAGCAAATGAAAGTGTTGATGCTGATAGTAATGATGATAATCTATTCTAGTTTCTTTTCTGGTCTCTATTTTTGTTGTATTTTATTTGTATATTATGTTTCAATTTTCAGATTTGTATAATAATTGATTGTTCATCTGTGTTAGATAATTTGATATTTTTATTTTCCTCTATTATATCAATGGTTTTTGGTCATTATGATTTTAGTTTAGTGTCACTATTTATACCAATAGATATTTGTTTTGATGTTATCGAGGTTTTTTTGTAGCCTTCGAGTAACTGTAAAAGTGTAGTTTCTCAAAAATGATCTGCTATATCAACTAATCTGTTTCAAGCTAATGCTATAAAATGACTCCGTGGCCAAGTTGGCTAAGGCGTGAGACTGTTAATCTCAAGATCGTGAGTTCGACCCTCACCGGGGTCGATGGCTATTTTTTTATTACTTATTTTTCGGTTTAGCAAGTAAGCTGATCTATTTGAAGAGATATCACAAGGTATTTTAAATTCATAGCGGATGGAAATGTGTATTAAAAATTAACAGATCATTTGAACAGTTTAAGTAAAGAATGATATATGCAAGAAGACATGAATAAAAAACAAGATTAAGTATTATTAGAGTAGCTTTTCTAAAAGCTTTCGAACTGAGCGACGGATAAGTATAACAATTAATTGAGAATGAGTGTGAGTGACCTTCTGCATAACAAACCAGTATAAAAAAATATGATTAATAAACAAAATATAGAGCTCTATGGGAAAACACTGAGGAACACATAAAGTATATTCTTGCAAATGGAAACGTGGCAGCTCACCAGTGAAAATAGGTAGAGCTGAAATGAGTTGATAAATAAATCCATAACAAAAATGTATCATTTGTGATGCTAGTGATAATATTGAAACAAACTGAATTAAAAGGAACTTTTTGATGAAGCCGAAATATGAATTTTCATAAAAAATTAGTATTGTACAGATTTTATAGTTATGATTAAAGCAAGACGCAGCAACCTGAATTATTCTTATCGAGAGAGACTAACAAGCTTGTTCTCGTTGCGATTTCGAAAATATCATCAACCCCCTCACCTGTTAAAGCAGAGCTTTCAAGATACTTTCTGGCACCAATAAATTTGGCAACTCTTTCACCTTCATCGAATTGAACAAAATTTTGACGATCCTTCAGGCTTGTCCTTAAATCCTTTTTCAAGCCAACCAAAAGATACGGACAATTTGGACAATATCTTTGTACTTCAGCTACCCATTTGGTCTTCGCATTTTCTAAAGAGTCAGGTACGTTTAAAGCAAACCCAATCAATATAACGTGTGCGTTTGAATAGCTCAACGGTCTCAATCTTTCGTATTCTTCTTGACCTGCTGTGTCCCATAAGCCTAATTGAACAGGTTTACCGTCAACTCTACAATCAGTAACGTAGTTTTCAAAGACTGTAGGATGATATTCTGTGGGGAACTCACCTAGTGTGAAGACATATAACAAAGATGTTTTGCCACAAGCACCGTCTCCAACTATGACTAGTTTACGTTTGATTGCATTTGAAGCCATATTGATATTGAACGTTCAGTTAATAAATTGAGGAGCTTTATGTAATTCTGATATAAATACCGACTAATCTGGGACCCTTAATTGGAAGATGATGTTATGGGAGATGATCTGAGAAATAACAAGGCAATCAATTGTTTATATATGCTTCCAGCAATTGAATATCGAAAAGTAAACAGATATGTATCTAGTTGCTAATAATAGAATTTTGATAAATAAATTAATCAAATGTAATGAAGATCTCTAAAAAAAGAATTTATCTCGAAAACAAACAACACAGTCAATGGTAATTTGTGAATGTAGCGTCCCCATATAATGGCAAGATGGTATTCGCTGAATGTTCACGGGTGAGACTTGTGTACGTCTTACGCTTAGATTGTTAGCGTTCGCTAATTGTTAATCCGCTGCTGAACGGCCATCGTGGTTTATTTCTTTTAATCAGATATTATTTAATCAGAGATTTCTTACATTACCTATAGTCATGTTTCGCACTGTCGATTGGTAATTGTTAAAAATGGGGTTATTGTTCTATAGAACAGCATCTCATTTTGAAATGGAAATCTACATACAAAACAAGCTTCAATTTACAGATTATATTTTGTATCTTCCCACTATCCTCACCAAACATTGTTCTTGAGATTGGTAGGAAAATTGTCATTTCCGATTATTGAGTTATCTCGACTAAACGAGCCAAACATTGAATTTTCGGTGTCTGAAAAGCTGAGATTCTTCATGTTCAAGCCGTTGTGTTGGTGACTCAAATATGAGGATATGACTTTCAAGTGACTCACTGTTCCCAACTCGTCATATTTGAACTCAAACTTGTAACGCGTTAATAACCCTTGGTTTTGACAATAGGATATAAATTTGGGAAAAGTTAATGATCGATTCGATAATAGTGTTTGGGTGATTTCAAATACATTTTGTGCAGGGGCCAATCCATCTCGTAATTGCCCAGTTCTCGCTACCAATTCATATGCGCGGAAAATTTCGTTATGTGCTTTCTCCAACTCAACTGGACTAGGTTCATTGACCTGGGAAGTTGGAATTGAAGGTAGCCAGGTTGAATTGGATGCCGGGGAATTCCAGATGGAGTTGTAAATAGGAGGATTAGTACCAAGTGAGATGTGTGAGGGCACATTATTCCAAACTTTTGATTGAACACCAGTTACGGAAGCAGCGGAATCAAAATCTGGATTGGATAACCTGTTAGGATTCCTGTTTGTTTGATCAAGTTGTGCTAAGCCTATATTATTTTGTGAGGATAGTCCTGTATTTATAGTGTTTATATTACTGATACTTGGACCAGGAGTAGCTTGAGGAAGACCAAATGGGGAAAAGCTTTTTGTAGGAAATAACCCAAATTGATTTGTATTGGTATTTAGAGAGGCACTCGATGCCCAAGGTGATTCAGCTCTAGGAGAAGTGGCCAGCTGAATCGCGGAACCAGCAGGAATTGGAGCATGACCACTGAATAAGGAAGTATTGGTGATAGCAGAGGGCGAAGGAGAAAGTCCAGGGGGTAACATATTAGAAATCGGATTTCTGGGAGATGAGCTAGATAACGTCCTAGGTTTTGCTTGGTACAATTCATCCAAAAGATGGTTTGTATTCGACACTCTTCTGGCATCTTTATTTCTAGAATCAAGTATATCTTGTTTGTGATCGTGGAATCCTTCTAATTGATTCAACGGCAGTATATTTTGATGTTGTTGTTGCTCCTGTTGATGCTGAAGGAAAAGATCTTGGATCTGCAATTGTTGGGTCACTTTTAGTTGTTCTAACTGTTCAAAATCATGCAATCTTTTATCTTCCAATTCCAACTCTTTTCTTCTTCTTTCATCTTCAAGATCTCTCTTTGATTTCTCCTCCTCCTTTAATTTTCTCAAAAGGTCCTTCTCCCGCTTCTCTTCCTCCCTTTTCTTCTTGAGTTCTTCTTTCTGTCTCCTTAATTCTTCCTCCTTCTTACGTTTAGCCTCTTCCTTTTTCTGTTTCTCGAGCTCTTTTCTTTTCAATTCTTCAATTCTTTTTTGTTTTTCTAATTCTTTTTTACGTTTGGCTTCTTCTTTCTTAAGTCTTTGTTTTTCTCTCACGGCCTCTTCTTTCAATTTGGCTTCTTCTTCCTTCATCTTGGCCTCTTCTTCCTTCTTGCGACGTTCTTCCTCTTTTGCTAATTGTTGCAATTTTTTCTTCTCTTTGGCCTTCTCTTTTTGCTTCAACTTTTTCAATTCTTTTTGCCTCTTAGCTTCTTCTTCTTGCTCCAATTCTTCAATCAACAGTTTGGTTCTATCCTCCGCTAACTTTGATTTGTAGGCTTCTTTTAATCTGGCATGAAATAATTTCGTCACTTGTATCAAAAACAACCGGCGAATCTCTTCCACTTTCTGTTCTTCTGAAAAGCCAGATCCCTCGTTACCACTGACATCTTCATCTTCATCTTCCTCTTCTTCCTCCTCATCTTCTTCCTCCTCTTCCCCTTCTTCCTCCTCCTCCTCTTCCTCCTCCTCTTCCAAATCTTCATCACCTTGAGCCTCGTGATCCAGCTCAGCGTCATCCTGTAAGTGAACATTTTTGTACTTCTGAGCTTTTGAATTATCAATAAAAATTTTCTCCCCGGTATCTTTCTGGTCAGATATTGCTGCTTGGTTTTCAATAAATGCGCGATCTAATTTACGTTGTTTTTCGTCTTCTAAATCTTCTTCTTCATCCTCATCTTCATACTCATCTTCATACTCGTCTTCATAATCCTCGTCCTCTTCCTCATAGTCCTCCTCGTCTTCTTCATCACTAGCGTGAGTGCTATGCGACGGCTGAATAAGATTGGGAGGGGATGAAATTTCCTCTATCACATTCAAATTTCCTTGACTATTATCCAGCAGTTTTTGGGTTTCTAAGTCATTCTCTCTGGCCATACGATTGACAGCCAATTTTTCCATCATTGAAATGAAATTTTTTCCCTCATGATTCAAAATATCATCAGCAACAGACATCAAAGCATAACCTGTTTGATTCAAGTTCTTCATAGATTTTGCCTCGTTAGCTTTTTTAGAGAACATCTGCAGTATGACCTCTTTACTACCTATGGTATTCCAAATCTCTTCCTCCGATTTCTTGAAAACTTGCTTTCCATTAGAAGTATACTCTATCATGCCGTCACCATCAAAATGAAAATTTATCTCGTCATTTCCAATTTTCATAGTTGCTTTTTGTTCAATATTGTCGTAGTTTATCCTATCTCGATCTATTATATCTTTCGAAACGTCGTTATGACTTTCGCTAGGCTGCGTATGACTAGGAGTACTGACATTATCAATCGACGAAGACGGTTGCTGTTGAAAAGGCTGCTGGTTATGTTGGTGTATTATTTGACTTTGAGATTGATTGTGAGTACTAGTGCTGTGACTATGGCGGTTTGAATAATGATGAGAATGAGAATGACCTTGGGAATGGGAGTGAGAGTGGGAATGGTTGTCATCGTTGTGCTGGTGATCATGAAGATGTTCATGGTTATTAGAAAATATGTCGTATAAATTTTGATTCTTAGTTTGAGAGTCGATATTATTATCCTTATATCTGTTGTGGAATAAAACACTGGCGATACCATCTTCGTTAGCCAAAGCTTTGGGATCACTGAATAAATCGTCGTAATACTTGTCATAATATTTGTCATAAATCAACTCCAATTCCTCTTCTATAGCATGTTTCTTTCTCCCACAAACGGCACAGGCACAAGCCACCTTTTGCTGATTTTTGAACTGATTGATTATTGAGTCCTTTTCGATATTTATTAGCTTTAGCTTTTCATTTTCAGGGAGTGATTTCCAAAACTCCTTCAATTCATCTCTCTCTTCCATACTTGAGTTATCCCATATACTGGTAATGGGAGCCGGAGGTTTTAGCTTCCTTTCATCTATGCCCTCTATGAGAACATCGCCGTTCGGGCCTTGTTTGATGATTCTGGAAGATGGATATTGAGAGTCGGGATCATTGATCTGAACTTCGCTTGGTTCGAAATTGGACATTTTACTTTTGCTCTTGTTCTTCTTCTTCTTCTTTTTCTTTTTGTTTGTGTGTGTAGACGCTAAATTGGTACCGTTAACATAATCAAAATGGACACTTTCGCCATTAGTATAGTTTGGATCTTGCAAATCGTCATCATCCGATATATTGTTCATCTCATTCATACCTTCGCCCAGAAGCGATGGGGTTACGTTGGGACCTCTGGATGACGAGTCCTGTAACTCATAATTTTCTAAAGACATTGTTAACCTAGATCTTTTTGTTTTGTAGAATGGACTATTTTAGGGTCAGTAAAATTGCTAATATCCCACCAGTATCGTATCTCTCACATGAGATCAACAGGTTCCTGAGTATTACATACCATAACAGAGTTAATGCTTGAATTTGATGGTATACTGGTTACCAGTCGTGCCTGCAATTTGTACAATTTTTTACAAAAATATAACTGCTAATGGAGAAGTGCGGGTAATTATTATTTCGAAGTGATCTTTTCTGATGAGCTTATGCGGCTCCTTTAGACATAACTTCTATATTAAAATGATATTCCTCGAGAAAACAGGATGAAATGAAGACAAGTCTGAGTACCAGGACTTCTGAATTTATGGTTATTGTTACTATAGCAAAGACCCGATATAGGGCTCAAAAAATTGCATTGAATTTGAGGAGCTATAAGGATTCCTGGTTTGAATCTAAGGGTTATCCACAGATCGGGGTCAGTGTTCAATCTTTTCACTCGCCATGTCCCAGTTGATTATTCAATGGAGACCAATAGATAGAACTCACAATTACGCGGCCCTAATGATACCCATTTCAAATTGCAGTCTCTAGACTAAAGCAAAGTTGGCGTAGTCTGATTTCGAGAAAGGAAGAAATTTGAACGGTAGCCCCAAAATGGATGCTCATTTAGCACATGATTGGTGGATTCGAGTCAAAAAGCATGAATAGACCTAGCCACTTGCCTCGTTATGAAAGGGACGGTAACAGATCCAAAGAAAGACGTCTGGAGAACCCTTTCAAAAGTAGGGGCAGCTGCTACACATTATATTTGAACGCAACCGTTGCTTTTGAGGAATCTTCACACTATGCCCTTGCGAGCTATGTTTACCAGACTCGCAACATTACTCCCAAATATCCAGTTATGACACATGTTTTCAGGTGATGACGTGTCTCTTATTACTGATTAGATACACTATCTCCAAGGAACTGAAACTGGGGTGTATCGCTGACACTAGATCATGTAGAGTACACAGGAAGAGCGAGCTGGATTTTCTGCCTATTATGTCTCTTCCATACGAGGCCAATTCATTGGCACTTTGTAGAAAAGCATCTGTAGTATACGGAACATTCATCTAGATCTTGTGACCTGTATTTCAAGTGTGTGTGCTTCTTCTTTTTTGAATGGCTATTTGGAGCTCATGTCGGTGTCCAAGGTTCAAGGTCTGAATCCACCAATGACCTCCACCTATTGGGTCTTCAGGTTCACATTGACTATCACACTGTAATGTGCTAAACCAAGATCCGAGCAAGAGGAAGATTGATATTGGAAGGAAAATATACAATAAATAACTCTAGTTTCGTGTGATGGTACCTACATATGTCAGGACGTAAGGAATTTCTCGTAGATTTTTTGTAATGATTTGGGAATTGCCTTAAGTGATAACCCTCTATCAGTTGAGCAAACCATCTTTTCAACTATATAACCAGCTAGCCTACAATGAGTTTCAAAAAATACACATCAGACTGAGTTTACCTGAAACTGAATAAAAGTATTAATCGGAGAAGGGCCCTTTTTAATGCCAGTAGGGAACCGGGCGGTGAATATATGCACCAAGCGTAGATCAATCAATTTGTATAATCACTTCCTTCGATAACTTGAAATTTACCTCTGAAGTTTCCCTCAAACATTTGTTTTCTTTTACTTTTAAGTTATCCGCTTTAAAAAAGTGATAGATTCAGGGGGCAGGTCAATTGAAAATGTCTGTTGAAAATCAGTTATCACCAATTCTTCCCATAGCAAATAGCATCGACTCAATCGATGACTTGAGCGAGGCCAATCATCCCAACCCAAGACAAGTTTTGAAGATATGTCTCAATTTAAAACGCTTAATTGATAAAGTTATCCCCACTGTATTTTCCAGCGATGAAATATCAGGTCAAAATTCAACGGTCATCAACGCAAAAGTTGTTCAATTAGCATACCAAGCTGCTGGTGGTAAAGGTGATGGAAAACCAAAAACTTCATCTCACAAATATAGAGGTGCCTTGATCTTTTGTTTATTGAAGGTATGTGACTGGTACTGGCAATTGGCAGATACAGAGTTATCTGACACCGAATTGTTCACTATGAGAGCTCAAGTGGCTCAAGAGTTAGCAAAGACAATTATTGAGGAGACGAAGGACGTTCACTATCTATTCATTTCGATGTTGTGTCACAGATATACCATTAATTTGAATGATGTTGATTCATCCCCTTCAAGTGCATTAGAATTGGCTGTTGATATGCATTCGACAACTGTGATAAGTTCATCAGGTTACCAGCGTTGTATTAAATGGTTATGGAGAGGTTGGATTGTTCAATCAAGCAAAAATCCACAGAGCTATGTGTTATACAAGGAAGTGTCGAGTCATAGTTTCTCAGCCCACTTTAAACCATCAAGATTGAAAACACCATTGTATCAAAACACCATTGAAATCATTTTCAGTGTTTGCTATTTGATTTTGTTTACTCTTATGGTTAACATTCACACTGAAGCTGGTGCATCCCTCGGAAAAATCGAATCTTGGTTTTATCTTTTCACCTTGGGTTTGGTTATTGATGAGGTCACTAAATTGTATCACGTAGGAAAGAATTATATTGGCTTCTGGAACGCATTTAATGACACAATGTACGCAATTGTGGGTATTTCAATCATATTTAGACTCATATCACTTCAGCACAGCTACGGTACTGATAAAAGAATTTATTTCGATGAGATTTCATATAGATTTTTGAGTTGTGCATCCCCTTTCATGTGGTCAAGACTCTTGTTGTATTTGGATGCTGAGAAGTTTGTTGGTGCCATGATTGTCGTTATTCAGACCATGATGAAGGAATCTATAATTTTCTTTTTCTTGTTGTCTATAGTCATCTTAGGGTTTGCTCAAGGGTTCTTGGGTTTAGATTCAGCTGATGGTAAGAGAGAAGCAACTGCAAAGATCTTCTTAGTCTTGTCCAAGACAATTATGGGGGATACTGCCTTTGATGTATTTGACTCATTCTCTCCCCCATTTGCATCAGTGTTGTACTACGTATACACATTTACAATTACAGTCATTTTGTTGAACATCTTGGTAGCATTATATTCAACGGCCTATAGTAATATTGTTGATAATGCTACGGATGAGTATTTGGCTTTGGTTGCCCAGAAAACATTGAGATATATCAGAGCCCCTGATGAAAATCTCTACGTCCCTCCATTCAATCTACTCGAGCTCGCTATTACTCCGATTTCAATATTTTTGGACTCCCCAACGTTCGATAAGCTCAATTATTATATCATGGTTGTTATATACTCTCCTTTATTATTATACATTAGTTTCAATGAATTGGTTGACGCTAGAAGAATTCAGTACAACAGATTCAAAGGTGTGCCAGATGATGCCAATGAAAATGACACCGAATGGGACTTGACTGATGGTTATGAAGATAACGCGGATGGAGTATGGGATGGTATACAAGAGAGAAACAGTGCTATCAGAACATCTTTGGAACATCAGAGATTAGCCGAATCAGAAGACCCAGAATTTGCTATCAACGTAGCAGACTTTGACGCCAAAATAGAGGAGGCCACACAGCCCGTTCAAAAAGCCTATGAAAAGGGAGTCAAATGGGAGTTGTACGACTTACATGCTAAACTTGATCAGTTGACTGAATTGGTCAAGGTTGTGGTGAAAGAAAACTCTGAATTGAAAGCCAAACTTGGACCTTGATGTACTTTCTTTTAATATTCAACGGAAAGGCACCACATACTCTTAATCAAAATGTAGGTGTGTATAAATAAAGGTACTATATTCTTCCAACACAGAAGTAGATGCAGTATCAAAGGAGAAGAAGAGCACGTCATGGTCGCGACTGTACATGATGTAGATGACCATCTGTGCTCGCTAGAGTATAGACAGAGCCGTATTTTCAGTTGTTGACCAATCCAACTGGAGGCTGTCCAGTAGACTGTTTTTGAGGTTTCAACAATTGCGGAGCCATATTCCCTGAACAGTCTTGGTATCACTGCGTACGATCGTCTGCTATTGTTGTTTTCTCCAGACTTGGAACACTGCCAAACGCGACAAATGAAACTGAATCATCAAGAAGTGGTGCTCCAACATCATAGTTTGCAAATCCACTTGAAAGCGCTCTGTATTTGGGTCTCCCGAGCTAAACTCCTCCTATGATGTGAATTTGCCATCCATCTTTATTGAAACAACAACTCTTTTTCTTGAAAGAAGATCAATATCCAGACAGCAACGTGTAGCACGTGACTTGACCCCGGCGATTGTATTTTGCTTGGAGGTCATAGGATCCCATTTCAAAACGGAGCAGTGTCCACGACCACCTCAGATAATCATGAAAGGTGAGCCAGTCTGGTTGAGTTTGAGCGGTGCAAAAAAGAGATAACCATTGGTAGAATGTATGTGGAGCCGGCAGCTTTGAGTTGGCCCAAAAGGAACCATGTACTTTTTCACTACGGCCAGACAATGCATTGTATCAGTGTGTCCTGGTGTCCTGGGCTATTGTCAATGCTCTGTCTCACACCGCTAAAACACGGCGGTGCCATTTGCAACAAGATCATAGCCCTCCACTTGCAATATCCTTCCGTCTGCTGAGCAACTTCCTACACCGCAATATCCTCCTTGGTGTAGCCTGTGGTTTGCCCATCCTAAGCCCGAGGAACAGCTTACACCGAACATCAACTGGAGCGCAACTTTAAAAGACTCTCTACAAGGAGCACCGTCGTTGCACCTATAATCTCCAGGAGAGAACCACGTCCCTTCGATCCGCTCCCAGCTCATACGGACAACCAGCCCATCAACCCCATATACAGCTCACGTCTGGCAGCCAGAAATCCACTGTTTCATTAGACATGGAGGTTCTCAACCGCTGGTGGTCACCCGTTGACGTTGGGTTTTTGTTGTGATTGCCAACTCCATAGACCAATCAAGAACGCTTCTCGATGTTGTTGCAAGTTGAAGCTATTTTGCTGCTGAATAATCTGTGTGACGGGATTTCCATGGTCAAAGCGTGTAGATGACAAAACCGAGTTTCCCCGGGGTCGTAGCTAAAGCACACATACTGACCCCACAAAACGGGCCTCAAGTATAAATACCAACCATTTGCCATCCTTCGTCACACAAATGATTTGTTGAATTCTACTCAATTCAAGTTGGCTTCTGTTGTTAATCACTCCTCAACTGATTTTATTTGAAAGCTCTACATCCATTTCGTGTCTTTAGACTCTTCTGATCTTTCACGTCCCGGTTGCAACGTGTATAAAGTCATTTCACGAACTCTGTAAATAACAGCAGTAACTCACAAATTTTGAATACAGTGTTACCAGAAATCGCAAGCTACCAATCTAAATCATTCAAAAGATTTAAAATGTCACATTCGATCAGCGAAGAGTTAAATGTCGAAACTGATATCATAACATTGACCAGGTTCATTTTGGAGGAACAAAAAAAAGTTGGTCCACAAGCAACAGGTGAATTGTCGTTGTTGTTGAACTCCTTGCAATTTGCCTTTAAGTTCATTGCCCATAACATCCGTCGTGCTGAGTTGGTCAACTTGATTGGTTTGACTGGTTCAGGCTCTTCCAACTTCACAGGTGACGTTCAGAAAAAATTGGATGTCATTGGTGATGAAATCTTCATCAATGCTATGAAAGGCTCTGGTAATGTCAAGGTTTTGGTTTCGGAAGAACAAGAAGATTTGATAACTTTTGAAGGCGGTGGTAGATATGCGGTGTGTAATGATCCGATTGATGGTTCCTCAAATATCGATGCCGGTGTTTCTGTTGGTACCATATTCGGTATCTATAGACTTTTGGATGATTCCAAGGGTTCTATTAAAGATGTATTGAGACCAGGTACCGATATGGTTGCTGCAGGTTATACCATGTACGGTGCCTCTGCTCATTTGATGCTTACAACTGGTCAAGGGGTCAATGGATTTACTTTAGATACCCAATTAGGTGAATTCATCTTGACTCACCCAAATTTAAAAATACCAATAACAAGATCGATCTATTCTATCAACGAAGGTAATTCTTATTATTGGTCGGATCACATAAAAAAATATATTGAATCATTGAAACAACCACAAAAAGATACCGGTAAACCATACACGGCCAGATACATTGGTTCCATGGTGGCTGATATTCACAGAACATTGTTATACGGTGGTATATTTGCCTACCCAGCAGACTCAAAGACTAAAAATGGTAAGTTGAGAGTTTTATATGAATGTTTTCCAATGGCTTTCCTTTTAGAGCAAGCTGGTGGAAAAGCCGTCAATGATAAAGGTGAAAGAATCATGGAAATCATTCCAAAGCAAATACATGATAAATCTGGTATCTGGTTAGGCTCCTTAGGTGAGGTTGATAAATATTTAGAGTTTGCTGGTTTGAAGAAATGATACTTTTGGATGTCTATGATGTAAATTTAGTTTATAGCTTTGGTAAAATAAAATACTATTCAAACTGGTTCTGTATATTATAACTCTGATAACCTTCCATCGAATGATAGAGACCTCTATTATTTATGTGATTATCTTCATTATTTGACATGAGGACTGCCTCGGTCGGTTTTGCGAGAAGTGTCTATCACATTTGGTCCGATTTCGAAAGACGTGGAAATACTTCAAGAGCATGCTTTGAGGTTCCTCTAGCATGCTCTCAGTCTTTGTTTTCTGTAAGGTGATCGTGATAATCATGAGCTCGCGTGATTGCTGTCCTCTAGCTCTCTTTTTGAATCTATAAGTTATTCAGGTAACCGAGGGAAGCGATTAAGATGGACTCATTTGGCGGAGAGGGAACAATTCAGTTTCACATAACCCATTTTCAGTAAATCGTTGTTTTTGTTCCAATTGCAACGAGGAATGACAATTGGCCAGTTCCGTACACAACTTTGCTACTGAACTTACATACAAATGGTTGCAAAAATGATTAAGTAATCAAAACACCGCACTTTCTTGGACTCACGCAACTATCATAGCGGAAAAGGAACAGTTAGTTTCCACCAATGCTATTCTGATAGTAAATACATATATTGCTCACGGCTACTTATAGCAACACATTTCAATGACTGACTATAAATGTTTGACAAGTGTAAAAGAATTGTATGAGGTTCGAAATTTTTAGGCTATCTGGGCGTGAGGCGTGTACAGACGTATTTGATCCCCTTCTCTCCTCCATGTTTCACTTGTTGAAGAAGTTTCTCAAACACTATCACTCTTGGGTGGATATCACCAAACACTTAGGAAAAGTTTAATTACTGGTATTGCGTGCTTTTGGTTGCAAGAGATTTTTGGAGTTGAGTGTATAGTTCCTTTTGATAAGGTATGGAGCAATGTGGTCTTTCTCGGGATGTTTATTGTAACGGGGATGTCTCATTTTCCAAAAGCCTTCACTCTTCGAAAACATTGGTTACATTCTACACACACAAAATACATACTGAAGCCTTGGTCTGATATACTGATGTTTGAGTGCTCTTCCTTAAGTTTCTTATCAGTTTCGATGTTCCAGTTTGTTATGTCAACTTAGTCTAAGAATGATTTGTCTCTCATTGTGAGACACATTCATATACAGCTGAAAGCCGTTAAGTATTGTTGTTAGCGGCAAGTTATTTGTCTCAATTCTTTCAGAAGCTCATAGTCAATGTCTTAAACATCGGTTTTGTTTAACATATATAGTTAAACATGGTTTCTTGTTGGTTCAAACAAAAATGTCTGTCAACTTCACTTTCTCAAACAAATTTTGTTAAACACAACCATCTAAAATGTGTTACAATTTGATTCGGGTACTAAAATTGATTCAGTGTTAATATTGTATTTTGAATGTGCCCTGATTGCGGAAGTATGCGAAACTCACCATATGAGTGGGATCTTACATAAGTGACATACTATCTAAACTATCCCCAAAAATATTTCACCCTCAAAAAGGAGCCATAGCTAAAGAGAGCAATTATATGAGTTTCTGTTACATCGATCAGTTTCAGTGATCTGGTTTCTACTCAAAATCAGTAGATGATGTCTGATAGATGATATTTTTTAGATTATAGATTGTTTAAGACATCAAGGAAATCGAAATCAAAGTAAATAAGGAAGTTTTTGACTGTCGTTTTGAATGGTAGTAAGTATTCCCTGGAAATGATAGCTTTTGAAATGTTCTTCTTTGTTAAAGGAACAAAGCTAACTATGAATTTTCTACTTGCTGAAGTGATGAAGCAATCTTCTGGATACATTGAACCATTTCTTTCTCAACTGAAAAGGTAAGGGATTTTTTTGATAACAAACTTCACTCCACTCAACATCTCAATCAGTCACAAAAGAACGTTATAAATACATCATTGGAGCATTACAGATTTTGATAGCTACAGTTTGACCTGCTTGTCGGCTCTCGTAATAACCGCAGATATATATTCCCGATACTGCGATGACTAAATCTTCAAGAAGCACTCTGCTGCCTGGATTTTGATTTAAGCTATATTTATCCAAAAGATGAGAGAGCTTATTCACTTATATGAGTAAATTCTTGGTCAGAGTTGGGCCACATTTTCAGTAGTTTACTTGACTTTCGCTTTGAAGCGAAGACTAAGATTGCAACACAACTCAATCATACATACAAACGCATGTGTCAAATATAATCTTTCAAACATAAGTTACACCAGGTATGATAGCTTTACTAAATGCTGCTGTTGAACTGTGACAATATCCATAGTTTATGATGCTAGCTAGGTTATAATTAACCTTTTTATTCAGCTTCATGCAAACCTACTATACAAAGTCAAATTAAACATCATAGATGGTCCTTTGATTGTGAAACTGCTACCTACTTTTGTTTCTCAATGATCTCTTTGTATATAAATAACTGAAAATCTTCAAATCATTTGTTGAGCACTCATGATAATTTATCAGTTCTTCATATTAAAGCAATCAAATCATAAGCAACATAAAGATCTCTGATAAGTTGTGACGACTTGTTGACAAGAAAATTCATGAGCTCTAACAATCTCTATCCATACCAAACTAGCCAAGATCAAAATGAAATCATATCAGGTCAAAACAGAACAGACAAGTCAGATGATGAAGAAAGGCCTTCTCTTACGAATGCTTCAGCTTCAGTTCCGATTACTGAATTTCAAAGTTTAGATAAGGAAGGGTATTACCCACATGAATTTAATCCCAAAACTTTTGACCCAGATAGATTTGAACCGGAGAGATTTGATCAAGAAAGCATTGATCAAGAAAGTTTTGGTGTGAGCAGTTTTGAATTTGCTAATAAACAATCAAGCTTGAATAGCCTCACTTCTAATATCAGAGATTTTGAGAATTTTGAAAATCAGCAAGTGAGGGACCATGTTCAACATCTCGAAGCTCATATTTCCCAGCAAAAGAGTCACGATCCAACTGAAGAAACTCAAAGAGTTGATGAAATCAACAAAACAGAAGATACCGCTTTCACTGAACTGGCTCTTAGTCCAGACATATACGAAGAGTTTTTGACACACCATAGCATAAAATCATATTCCAAGTCTGGAAAAACTAAAACTTCTAGTCTGCAAAAAGGTAAATCGAGTTACAGTGTTGACGATAAGTTATTTGAAGAAAGTAGTACAAAGAATGAAAGCCAAAAAAAAAATGTTATTGAATCAGATAAAGATGCAATAGAAGTTGCTCAAAACTTTATTAATGAAGTACAAAATCTAATCACAAAAAATCCCAAATTTTCAGGTTTGAAAACCTTTCTTGTTGTCCAAAGTCCAGAATGTGAAAAGTATGACTATGATTCAAATCCGTTCAGATCTATAGATAATTACCAATTTTTTTCAACGAACATATCAAACAATGAAAATTTGAGCTTCCGCAGCTCAGTAATTTCGGTTATCAATGATGGAAGAAGTTCCAATATAAGTTCTAATGCAAGAAAAAGATCAATGGGTCAACTGGAAAATTTGGAGCCAGATATTTTACCTTCGGTAATGATACCCAAACTTTTGGAAGCTCCCAATGTACCATTGAAAAGAATCGATCTAGCTGATATAAATGCTGTAAAAAGACAGTATAAAGATTACTTCTTTCTTATAAACGCAGACCTGCTATTGAAACAATTGGGTGTGCTGATCATGACACAGAAAAAAAACCATGATGTTGCAACCATTGAAAAGAGACTCCCAGAAATCAAAAATCGTTTTAGTTTCACCACCTTGGGTGAGATCGAAGACGAAATAGTTAATCTCGTTTTTAAGGAAGACAAAGAACTTTCAAATAGCTTGATAGCTAAAACTAGAGATTGTTTTCAGTATGAAGTCAAGAGACGTAAAACAAGTGACAATGATTTCTTTGTTGTTGAAAAAAGCGATATGCCTCGGAAACACGACAAAGAATCATATGATGCATTACGTGCTCTGTTGAAGAAAAAGAAAGAAAAACGTAAGTTCATTTTGTCCAAAAGTTGATATTTGTCAGGTATACTATGATCAGAGTTAAAGCAAACATCTTGACAGAATACTAACCAAATAGAGAAAAAAAAAAGGCCCGATTGCTGGCCCAAACGTGTGCCATTCAACGCACCTAACTCTCTCAATGTAGGAGTCCTAAAGACTCTATTATGCAGTATATTCAGAAATCACAAGATTGACATGGATGAAATCTTGGTGGCTGCAACGGACAGTCTCTTCACATCACCTAGTCATAAAGACTCTATAAGGAGAGATAATAACTCAGTACTAAGATCCTTATGGGAACTTACATATTTCTCTATAAGAGTAAGATTGTACTCTTTAACTAAGGATGAAAGATTCAGATATATTAACGTTTCTGATTTGAGAAGACCCAATAACGAAAATGATACAACTAAAAGAAAAAAGAAAAATAGCAATGCTAATATATTCAGAGACAGCATCAAATTCAATCCTGAAGACTCAGAGCCCAAACCTTTCATACGCGAGCAGTATCAAAATATTACTCCACTCTTAAATAAATTTAGCTCAAAGGTAGATGGCCTTGAGTTCTTGAAGGAAGAAGATTATGATTCTGATATGACTTCGGATGATGAAGACGATTATCCTCATTCGGTGAAGAGAAAAGACAGCTATCAAGCTCGTGATAATAACAAGAGCTTTGAAATGTCTTTAGAAGAACAATTTGATCCATTTGCTGAAAATAGAGATAGAGGAGAAGGGTCTTCAAATACATTGACGGGTGCCATTCCTGGCACTTCTTTCAGTGACAGATCAGGAAGTTTTTATCATGAGCAATACCCAAGTTTCGATTTGCAACCAACCTCGTTACCCACTGATTTTGAAACAAATTTGTTTCAGAGTCAAAGTGATCAGTTTCAGCCACAAGTTGCAAATTTTGGTTCTGGTACATCGACGATACCTTATTATGGAAATGTTCAAGTTCAACATCCCATAATAAATTACAACCCTCATGATCAACAAATTGTCTATCCTGAAGATGGCCTTGTATCTGCAATAATTGGACAACATGATCAAAAAAATATGCAATATGAAGAACCATCTACGGAACATGACAATGATGAAGAAAACTTTTTTTGATGTCAAGTTGAGTGGATTCACTACTCATCTGAGTCAACCTGAAATGAACCAAAAATTCATTCTTACTCTTTTTTGAGTGAGCTGATTTTCATTTTGTATACTAATGTAAAATTTACTGTGAAAAAGACTTGTCCATAGGCTGGATAATGTCTTCTATTATATTGTTAAGGAATAGAGAACTGGAATATTTTAATGTAAGCTAAAAGGACTGTATACATTGCGCATGGATTGCGAGTTTCAATTAATCAACTATGACTCAAACAGTCGAACACATCTACTTCAATACTGCCCTTAGTAGAAACTTGGCTGCATCTGATGGACGCTAGTGTTTGCTAAAGACGATGACTGTATATTTTTGAGAGACAAAACCAAACAATCTATGTCTTTATTTTGAGAAGGCTACCCCTTATCTGTTGACCAATCTTTGTAACACAATCCACTCTTACAAGAGTCTCCAGAGATTTTATTATTGTGGTTGATAAACAGTACCTAGAAAGATGCGATGTTCCGACGAAGTTTCCGTTCACATAAATAACCCAATAAGATATTTGGGGATCGTCTTCCCACTCGAGGATCTGGTATGAAGTTCCTGTTTTATCATGAATTTCAAAGTTTTTTACTTCATCAACAGATAATGTAAGACTGGTTGTATTCTCAAAAATATTCTCAGAACTTTGAAGAGCAAGATCACCAATGATTAGCTCGTAAAGAAGCTTCTTTCCACTCTCTGACCCATTGCTTACCAAAAGCCAATCCCCACTCTGGATGTACTTGAAAAAAATGGAAATGCTCTTGATTATACACGTATCTCCCGGTGACAAATCAGGGGTGCTAAAAGTCGTCTCAATATTTTGCCAGTTCAGACTGTTATTGGGTATTCTAACCTTGAAAGTTTGATGGACAAGTTTAGAACTGTTTTTCTTTCTCTTTTCAATAACGTAGTTGATCCCAAGCCCAAACTCTCCCTCAAGATCTAAATTCGGTTTCATATACTTATAATGCATGCATATCAATATATAAGGTTGAAGACATTTACCATTGAAGTTGAATAATATTTTAGGTTCATTGAAATCTTCATCATTATTGTCATACTGTTTGATTGATAATGAGTTTGAGCCATAGTACGACTCTTCAAAGTCAAGACTTATCACGAGTGAGGAGTTGTTCTGTTCTTTATATGTAATAATAGGAATGTTGTTCTGCAAATTTGTGTTAACCCAGTTTCTGTTATACTGTCTTATTCCACACATATTGAAAAATGTACCCTCGCCCTTATTGAAGTCAGTATAAAACTTGAAGCCTGTCAAGTTGTCTTTAGTTTCCAGAACAATGAGCGAAGCAGGTTTTTCTGGAACAGAGGACGCAATACACTGTGTTTGTTGTCTATTTCCAATCCAAAAAGCGCTATCGCTTTTCAGGAAAGACTTTTGTCCAAAATATTCTAAAGTCCAAGCAGGAGCAAAAATAGCTGCATTGGACAGATATCGTTTGATATACTCAACGGCCAAAGAAACCTCAAACCCTCCATTGCCCACTCTTGTTCCCCTACCCCAAACATCACAGCCCACAAAAAGTTTTCTGCTGACTCCAGATAAACCTATGAGTTTAAGGTTTTGCTGAAGATTTTTTTCGTCCCACCAATAATTGGTAAAAAACCAATCGCACTTTTCTAATAAATAGTCATTATCTTTAGAAACGCCATTGATATATTTGACTTTATTTATAGTCGGGATCAACGCATCATACCAAATAAGTTTGGAACCAGGAATAGAGCAATGCAAAGCACTCTTTAAGCACTCCGTAAAATTGAGTAACTCTTGATTTTTGAACTTCACATTAGGAGAGTTGAAGCTGGCCTCAAAGTTTAGTAAAAATCCTTCAAATCGATAATGTTTCGCTAACAATACTAACATTGCAACATATTTGAATTCCCCCAATTCGTTTCTTTTGATTAGTTCATCCAAAACTGGTCCACCACTGTCCCCTTCAACAATAAGGCAGCCATAAATTGATATATTATTCTTATGGCAAAAATTTACCCAGCAAGGAGGTGGAATAGAAATTCTATAATGCGAAAAGTATATGAATTGGTGAATCAAGTGCGGAAACTGAAGATGGTATCTATGACCACTGAAATGAGGAAAGTAACCCTGGGGATTAAGGTCCTCATCATTCAAAAAATTGCCTTTATAATCGTGACACACCATGACATTCGGTCCATGTTCACCTAGTCCAGTGCCAGAATCATAAGTTGATGTCGTATGCGACAAAGAATTAGAATAACCAGAAAGGACCTCACTAGGAATTCTGAACTTATCAAACTTCTTTCTTTTGACCATTTCATCATAGTTGCGATACCATGTTTCAAGATCTTTCAAAGATTTGAAATAGAGGCTCGATAAGGTATCATCTTCCTTTGTTGCATTTGAAGAAAGGATACTCATACCGCTTTCCGTGCTATTTCGTAAACTGTCCATCAAATTATGTGGCCTATCCGTTATTTTGACAGATTCAAGATTGAATCTCCAGTCCTTGTATGAGCGTCTAGTGAATTGAGTGTCTTTTTTTAGAGTCTTATTTACCAATTGGATGTGAGTAGGAAAGCAACCCAACGATGTTGACTTCAAATCAAGATAGTCCAACTTGCAGAGTTTGTTAATATTCCTTTCAATTTTCCTTCGTTTGACATATAAACAAGCCCTTTAAATGTGATTTCAACAAAATAGAAAATCAGAAAGGTTTTGAATATAGGGATCAATATTCAATTTCGGTATTCGAGATTATCTTGCTTATCGTATCATATTATTAGATCATATAATAAGCCGCACCAGCTTATATTATGTTCAACAGCTGTTACACTACAAGTAGGTTGTTACTGAGTCAGCACCTTTCACTACAAGGAAATCTATTTCAATTACTTGTCATTTTGATCAAATAAGCAATAAATAATAAACAATTTGAAAACGTAAATGAGTTTCAAAACTACTTTCAAACCCTCAGACTCCCTCTTAAACAGTTAGTGTATTGTTTTTTTTGGCTTGAGTTATATGAGAGGGATATTGAAATTTCTTTTAGATTTCTTAGCTGATTTGTTTGATTCTCAGCACCTCCTTTTCCTTTCGACTGCTAAGCAGTTTACATCATGTCAGCAAAACCAGTACTAACACTTTTACTGAAACCACCTTCTTTCATAGCCAATTCATAGTAACCGTAAATCGTAGTCACAGCTAATAAAATAGAAGTACCAGAACCTAAGGTACCCAATAAATCGCAAGCAACTGATAAAGCACCTATAGTAGCACCACCAAAAGCAGCAGCAGTTGGGATGATTCTCTTTAATTCCTTGAAAACTGAAGTTTCACGATGACCTGCAATAACTAAACCTTGCTCTTTAAATTGTTTAGCAACATCTCTAGGTGATGTACCTGAGATTTCAATCCATGTTTTGGAGAAAATAGCGCAAATACCCAACATAAATGAAATATAAACAGAAGTCTTTATTGGGTCTAATAAAGCTTCAGTAAATGAAAATGGTGGTTGAATATAATAAGCGATACCACCAACTGCAAATAATTGGGCTGAACCTGGTCTTTTATCCCAGGTACCTAAGAGCTTGATGATTGGATTATTTGGGAATCTACCGAACAACATTTGAGAGATGATGAAGACATTTGAAGTCAAAGCAGATTGTAACATAATAGGAACATTTGAGGTGTAAAACAAACGAATTGGGTACAAGCCATAAGGTCCTCTTGCTCTGGTCGATTTAACAGGAATTTCAACTCTGAATCCTTGCAAGTAAACAACCAAGAAAAAAACACCGATCGTTGAGACTAATTGAAACATATTTGGTAAATTGTTTCTGTAAAAGGCTTCAATCAAAGCTCTCTTTTTGTCTTTTTTGGTACCCAATAAATGAAACAAAGCAACAACAGCACCGTCAAATTCAGTACCACGACCTGTGTTTTGAGTGGTTGGAGCAAAGGCTTTCCAGAAAACTTGTTCACAGACATTTGAAGCGGTAAATAAAGATATACCAGAACCTAAACCATATCCTTTCTGTAACAATTCATCCAATAAAATAACAACGATTCCGGCAAAAACTAATTGTAAAATTAACAATAAACAAACACCAGTACCCAAATCGGATGGTGGTCCATACATTCCAGTCAATACATAAACAGTAGCCTGACCGATTGATAACAAAATAGCAAACAACTTTTGCGCCGTTTGAAATTGTTCTCTATCAGCTTTGACGTCCATATTGATGTCAATCAACTTTGTACCTTGTAATAACTGGAAAACCATACCTGACGAAACTATTGGCGAAATACCTAATTCCATTAAGGTACCTCTATTGGAAGCAAGCATCATACGGAGCCAAAACAAAGGATCCGAAGAGTCTGAGGAGACAATGCCATACAAAGGTATTTCACTCATCACCAAGAAAATAAGTAATGTGACACCAGTCCACATCAAACGTTGGTTGAAGGCAACTTTTCTCTCCGGAGCGATAACCTCTGGGAGAAATGGTGAAAAGGGCTTGACAAGATCTAAAACACGGACTATAGTTTAACGATTAATATACTTTCGTTTATAAAACATTCAATGCTATATGAAACGGGTCTCTGGTTTGTATTTTTGAGCGACTAATACGCAGATTTCCTTCATGTTGATCAATAGATCAAATACAAAATAATGCAAATCTGATATCTGAATCGTTCTCACAAATAAAAACTTATTCCCTATTATAGCCATTATACATACAGCTACTCATTATGAACGCCAGTTGATTATACTAATTGAGAAACCAGAGAAAATTGAGAGCACTTGGATTTTTAATAAGTCAGTGAATGTGTCAGTTCAGCTATTTTTCATGTTAAAAAGGACACGCTGAAACTTAAGAGGAAACCATCGAAATTATTCGCGAACTGTGTCAAGGTGGAAACTTCATCAATTTGAGGTGTCAAGAGGGTAACACAAGCCTGTTGCAATTTATACACTACGTGTACCACGTATAAAAGAGAGGTTTTATAATGATGCTAAAAATACAGAGAGTGATAAGACGGTATCAATCAAAAATTGGAAAAACCTCTTTTGGACCACATCATTTTCCAGATCAAAAACACGATGAGTAACGAAACAAGAAAACTGACAGTAGTCAATGCGAAAAACTGTGACAAACAATTAGTGTACTGGAACGAGGATGGTAAAAGGGAGGCAGAAGGAACCGAACAAACGCTGTCAAATATCTCCCCATAAAACAATGAATATGCAATACTTCCTATTGCTGGCGCGACCATGAAGCTACCCCAGGTTGAGCCCATGATGTCAATACCCCATATGGTTGCGACGATGGTAGGGTATAATGTGAACAACCCGCCATACGAAGATCCGTTCAACAAAGACACAAAGGGAAAGAATTGTCCACTATTTATGGATATAACGTTGATGGAAATAAGAAACTGGCCGACGCTCCCAAAAATAATGACTATTGTTAGTAACCAAACACGGCAGATTTTGAATTTTTGGGATAGGAAATCAGACAAGGCACCAAGAAATAGCCTGGTCAAAGTTGATGAAGCAGCATAAATAGACACCTGTGCTGATACAGAAGGAGAAACAGGCTTAATAATACTGATAAGTGATCCCATGTTATTGTTAAACATTTCTAAAGGGCCTATACTCAAAAACAAAGAAATTAACAAAAGCCAAGCAGACTTATCCGCCAAAAACTCCAAATATCTCTCTTTGTGTTTACGTGGTTCGATAGGTCTTCCATCAAGTTGATCTTCCACATTTTCATTGTCGGCCGTGCTCATAGTTGTTGCACTGGAACCTCCTTCCAACAAAGGGCTTTCTTCATCCGAGGGTCTGAAAACTTTACTGGATTCAAAAACCACATCGCTTTCGATGGAAACAACACTGGAGGCTACCCAATTCAATAAGCCGGTAACAAAGTAAAGCCCACCAAAGAAAATGAATATTTTGTACAAATCCAAATCGATTTCTCCATCGACATCCATACTGTCTTTTTTGAAATAGTCCATTGTCAATAATTGAGCTCCAATCAACGATGACAACCCATAAAATGTAACCGGTGCGCTGATGGATAATCCTTTATATTGTGGGAAAATTTTGGCGCATGTTAATAGAGAACTGAAATATAGCGAAGATGTTGCGCACCCAATAAACATGAATGACCAGGCCATTATCCAATGACCCAAAGTGTTCTGGACGACGTAAGCAGCAATAAGATAGCCAGGACAAAACAAAACCATTGACAAGACAGCCAAAAGAACTGGGCCATGACAGTCTGCCAAATATCCTAATAACGGCAAAAATAGGTACATTCCGATGGAGGATAATGATGCTATTGAATTGATTTGGAGTTGGCTATATTGAAGCTGTTTTTGTAAGGCAGGGGTAAAAATCGAAAAGAGTAGAACTGAACCTGAGCAAACACAGGAGACTAATGCAATAATAAAGGAACATAGCTTGAGGTTTTCTGTTGATATGTATCTGAATAAAAAGCTTCGTATGTTTCTTGTTAACAAAGATTCAATTGACGATAGAGACATCTTTTGCGACAGCGTCAATTCTTCAGTAACTAAATGAAATCGTACCCAAGCGTCTAACTAAAGTTCTGGCAAAAGTGAATGAGAAATATGAGCAGTGATTGCTTTTATAGAAGACTTTGTATATATATCAATGAATGATAGTCGCTTCAATGTTAGTCATCTTTGTGATTGAATCTCATCAATTAGATTCACAAACGATAGGAAAAAGGAAAAAAATTAATAAAGATTATTCGAGATAAAGTCATTGAGAATTTAATTCTTCAACAAAGCTGCACTAGCTCAGTCGGTAGAGCGTCAGTCTCATATTTCCAATATTGGAGTGTGTCATCTGAAGGTCGACAGTTCGAACCTGCCGTGGAGCAGTTTTTTATTTTTTTAATCCATTTTCAATGGAACCTCAGATTAAAAATTAAGCGAAGCACCTAAAATTTGAAGATGTCATTTTTTTTCCTATCTTAAGACACAGATCAATTCAAAGAAGCTCGATGCCATTACAAAAATCAGAAGGCGGAGGTTCTCTTTTACTTGCATGGCAGGTTAGGGGTATGTTTTTCGCACATATCACGCTATACTTACAGAAAACGTTGTTAACTAATATGGCCAGGAAGAAATTGCTTAGTAGTAGGTGGAGGTGAAGTTGCAGCAGGTAGGATCAACCTTTTGTTAGTTGCGGATGCCAGGGTCACAGTAGTAGCACCATCTATCAATGAAGAGATTCAGAATTATCAAGACACTGGAAGGCTTCGTGCGATACATATGAGAGAGTACAAACCTTCAGATTTGACTATGTATGAGTCCAAGAGGGACGACTTGATCGAAAGCTTCCAGAGTTTACAGATAAGCGAGGGGAAGGAAATTGATCAGTCCAGGTTTGAGGAAATTGAAACCTATATCAAGGATGAAAAGTTTGCCATTGTATGCGTGGCCATTGATGACCCGAAGCTATCCAAGGTGATTTACTATCAAGCCAAACTTAACAATTTACAAGTGAATATAGCAGACAAACCTCCACTTTGTGACTTTTATTTTGGTGCTATGTATAGGAATGGGCCATTACAAATCATGGTCTCAACGAATGGAAAGTCTCCTAGATTGGCTAAAACAATAAAAGACAGGGTGAAAGAAACTTTCAAAGATGTCAAAGTTGATAAATCAGTCGAGAATTTAGGTAAATTGAGAGCCCAGTTAAGAATCAAAGTTCCGGAAGAGGATTTGGAAACAATTGCCACGAGAATGGATTGGATCAAAAACGTTACAGATTCGTACAGTTTGGAAGATTGGAGCGAAGATCTAAGTAATACTGTCATTGAGAATCTTTTAAGTTACTACCCGCAATATCCACCAAAAAATACAGAACTAAAAGACTTTTAGATGAAACGAACGTTGTATTGGAAATGTGCTAATTGTTGCTATGTTATCGTGATTTTTTGTACAATCAAATTTCTCAAACACAAATCATACACAATGCTATTGATTTTCTTCAAATTGTATTTTAGACCGTCGAATTTTCTTCTCAAGTTGTCATTCTTTAAATCAAGAGTCTCAAATCCTATCTGCAAATTTTGAATTACAGACTGGTTTACAATACTGAGAGCGTATTGTTTTTGTATGGTCGAATTGTCATACCCATGGTCGTTGTTAGAATTTGAGCTAATAGAAATCAAGATAATCGATTGAGTTGTATAGTTGACAATTTCTTCGATGACCTTCAATAAGCTTAGAAGGTAGTCGTTGTAATTGACTGACGAGATATCTAGAAGAGAACTGATCTCTTCTGGCGTTATGATCAAACCGATCCTTTCACTATCAGAAATAATTGGGTAGGAGATGTCACCTGCCAGTTTCAAAGCCAAGTGAAAAATATTACCCACCGCCTTGAAATATCGATTCAAAAGGATGATCTGAAACACTTCTTCGTTGATTTTGTGAGAAATTCTGTCTTTTAGTATTGATTTGCATTCGATTGAATTCAACTGGAAAACGGAATCATGGTATATCATCTTCAACTCTTTCAACTTGTTAATGTTCGTTTCTTGCACCATTTCACTCCCGGCCATCTCATCTTCAAAGGAAGCTTCCATGAAAGATTCCTCTGCATAATATTCATTAAACAAATCTAACGGTTGTATTTCCGTTAGCTTTGAGTATCTGGACTTTATAAGAGAAAGCTTGGAAACAATTTCATTCTCAAATTCATTGAGTTTTGTCTTGATGTCTGATCTGTAATGTCAGTAACCCCCTCCGTATCCGAACTCAATTTCACAACAGGAACTTACTCTTTCTTAATCTCCACCTTGAAAGATGTGAAAATGCTTTCTATCGACATTTGGCTCAGCGTCTATTCTGGGTATCTCCATCTTCTTTGCGGTGTCTTCAATACATCAAAAACTTCATAGTGATGAGCATCTGCGGCTCACCTACCCACCTACCAGGGATCACAACGCACCAGCGCTCATACCACTTCTCAATACGAATACGATTTCGCGAATAGAAAGAGCGGGTCGTGCACCACACAAACCTACTGTGATTTTCCGTTCTGCTTTCTCATTGGCTGAAAAACGAGAATTTCTCGCAGAAACTTTGGCGCTGGATTTGACACCCACCTTGAAAATCAAAATTAGTGAGCCGAAATTCATGACGGTTTCAATGTCCACAAATTAATTAGTATTGCCAGAATTCTGAAATCGCAAGTTCGCCACCTGATCGTTAAATATATAAACACACGTTTTCGCACTTTTGTAAAATCTCTATATTTTCTTTCTTCTTGATTCCAATACTTAAGCACTTTTTAAAATGGCCAGAACAAAACAAACTGCTAGAAAGTCCACGGGTGGTAAAGCCCCAAGAAAACAATTAGCTTCCAAAGCTGCAAGAAAGTCAGCCCCAACTTCAGGTGGTGTCAAGAAACCACATAGATATAAGCCAGGTACCGTTGCCTTGAGAGAAATTAGAAGATTTCAAAAATCCACTGAATTGTTAATCAGAAAATTACCTTTCCAAAGATTGGTTAGGGAAATCGCTCAAGATTTCAAATCAGACTTGAGATTTCAATCTTCTGCCATTGGTGCTTTGCAAGAATCTGTTGAAGCTTACTTAGTTTCCTTATTCGAAGACACCAATTTATGTGCTATCCACGCCAAACGTGTTACTATCCAAAAGAAGGATATCCAATTAGCTCGTCGTTTGAGAGGTGAAAGATCATAGGGTGCTCTTTAAGTGATGATAAGCTTCTTAACCAAGCTATGCTAGTATTGACTCTTTCTTTCATTTTTTTAAAGTATTATATTGTTAGCGCTTTTTGATGAGTATGGGATGGAGGTTTTTTTTTATATATACTTTGTGTTAACTAGGTTAATATTGGTAAATGGTACGATTTATTTTTGAGATGCGTTGTAGCACCCCATTGTCGATGGTGTAGGCTATTTGAATTGTTTGAAACTTTTGAAAAGGACGGGTACCGATCGGATTACAGTTATCTCAGCTCGCTACAGATTTATTAAGTCTTTCCAATTTAACGTAAATTTCATACATACAACAAACAAAACAACAAAAAAGCTAGAAACAGAACAACTAACTAGAATAAAGTAAAGCAAAAATATAATGGGAAATTAGTATAAATATAAAACGAAGAAAAAATATCACAGACATCAATTATAGTAAATATTGATGAGGTAATATTTATAATAGTGGTAATAAATAATAGTAATAATAATAATAAATAAATCATTGAAGTTGAAAAATCAAATCTGAATAATATAATAACATTTAAAGAACTTATAACTTTTATATTTTTAAATTCACTAAAAATAGAACTTTTTCTTTTCACAATCACAATCATAATTCCAAAAAGAAAAATTGTAATTCATTTTCAAAAATATATCATTTAAAAACAATATAAACAATAAAAATTTTCTTCCCATTGAATAACAAATTTAAAATAAAACCTCCTTGATAAATTTTAAAAAACCATGTTTAACAGATAAATAAATATTTAATTTATCATTGTCATTAAAAAAAAACAAAATGGAAAAAACAAGAAACAGGATTTCCTCTTTTTTTTTTTACTTTTCAACAAAACCTACCCAAATTTCAAATGCAACATTTGTGAAAAAAAGATGGAATGAAAACATTTTTCACTTAATTCAATGATTCCATTCTACCAATGGCAGCAGCTCTGTACATATCTTGCAATTTGGAGTCTTCGCCATTATCACTTATACCATTTGAGTCATTTTCATTACTACCATTGTGATCGTTGTGTAAACTTCCGTTTGAGCCTGTATTTATCATATCACTTGATATAATCTGAAGTGGATGAGATTGTGAATTGCCAGAATTCAACATAGAAGAAGGAACATCACCCACTGACAAATTATTCATTAATTCAGGTAAACCACCAACACCATTATTCATATGTGGAGGTGGAGGTGGATAAAACAAAGAAGGTTGAACATAGTCGTTCATTGGATATCCTCCTGTAGCAGCTGCCACAGCAGCTGCTACTTGAGGATTCGATCTTATTGAGTTTTGAGCACGTCCCCAACTCAATCTAACCCTTGAACCACCTATAGTGAAACCTTGCATTCCAGCAATTGCTCTTTCAGCATCTTCTCTTTTCTCAAATCGAACAAAGCCACAACCTTTACCTGGTGGAATTTTAACATTAACAATTGCACCAAATGGTTGGAACAACGACAACAATGTTGCTTCAGGTATCCCTGAGGCTAAACCACCAACAAAAACGGTTGTATTTGTTGGATCAGTGAATGGTTGTGGTGGAGGAGGTGGTGGATAGAAAGTTGGAAATGGAACTCCCGGAGGCGGTGGGCCCATGTACATGATATTATTTGGATCAAGACCATTACTTCCTTGTGATTGAAGTTGCTGTTGTTGAGTTGAATTTACAATACTTAAACCATTACTTCCACTATTATTTGGAATGAGACCATTGCTACCCATCATTGGAGTTCCCAAACCACTTTGCTGTAAGATCGGACCACTTGATGATGACAAGTTGGAACCATTAGTCAATGAGGCCAAGTTTCTTGGTGTGGCTAAAGCAACTCTTAAAGGTCTGCCGGCCAACCATGCACCTTGCATTTCCACTAAAGCTCTTCTTCTTTCTTCTTCATCACTGAATCTGACAAATCCGAAACATCTGGATGCACCAGTGACAGGATCAGTCATAACTCTAACGGTTTTGACAGAGTTGAAATGTGACTGGAATAAAGCCAATAAATGAGCTTCCGTAGTGTTGGCTGATAAATCACCGACAAACAATGAAAACTCGGGAGTTTGGGGGATAGGTGACGACAAAGTTGCACCTGAAGCCCAATTCAATCTGAAAACTCTATTTGAGTTGGGGATTTGTGAACCATTCAATGACAAAGCATGCTGGGCATCTTCATACGTTTCGAACTCAACAAAGCAATAACCAGCATGTCCAGTATTCAAGTTTGCTGCTGGTGTACCTCTTTTAGCTTTAATCACTTTTACTAATACTCGTTTGTTCAACGAGTTCCATAATTGAACGATCGTGTCTTCATCTGACCAAGGATCAAGGTCACCCATCCATAAAGTTCTGGGTGGAGTAGACGAATTGTTGTCTGGAGGATTTGGTAACGGAAAATTATTCAATAATTCGGACCCTGGCAATTGTTGCTGTTGTGGTTGTTGGGAAGATTGAGATGAAGTTGCAACATTGACCGAATCTCCTGATTGCTGCGATGAATTTAACTGTGACTGTGAATCGTTGGTCAAGTTGCTTTCTTGATTCAAATAAGACATTATTGGATATAGTTGTAATTTGTTATTTAAATGATTGGAAAAATTTCAAGTACTATTCAGAAAAATTGGAATGATAATGACGAACGGTTTGATAACAGTAACTGGTGATAACTAATAAACGTGAAAAGGCAAATTTAATTTCCAAAAAACTAGGTACAAAACACGAACAAAATACGTAAAAAAACTGAAAACTGAAACAACTAAACTAAACTAAATGAATAAACAACAAATAATAAAAGCAAATTGTCAAAAAGTTAATTTTTGAAGTAGGTTGTTGAGATATATTTGATGATACCGGGATTTCTCTTGAGTAAGAATAACACTAATATACTAGTTATAATAACAATAACGGACTATATGGAAATTGGTTTGAAGAAAAGTTGAAATTAATTTCCCTAGGTAATCTCCAGATTCAAAATTGGCTGATATTGATGTGTTATACTAGCTAAAATGTGATATGTGGCACGGTGGTGTTCAATTAGTAATTTGCAATTTTGAACTTGAAAACTGATGACAGTTTGCTGTTGGACAATGAGATTCAATGAAATATCAAAAGGAAATATCAGTAACACAGAAATAGAGGGTTCTAAGATCAATTCAAACGTGATGCATCTAATTGTAATCAAATGACAATAAACTTGAACGCCTAATACTTGTTGTATAGAGATGGATTATGAAAACTGAATTTCAGTAAAAGAAGATTGTAAAATTTTGAACAATTAAAAATTGAAATTGTGAAAATGTTGAAGAGTCAAATACATTGAGAAATAGGAATAGATTCACTTTTGCTAGTTTTCTTTTAACAGTCAAAAACTGATGAAAATCTGGAAAGTAAAATGGCCCAGTGCAAGTTGGCAGACAGCCGCCAGCACCAGAGCGACGCTGCGACGCAGAGACGGATCATGGCTAATGTCGTCGATGAGTAGCGTGCGCGGTGGTGCAGTGCCGCCGCGCTTAGAACAGGAACACAAGCGGGCAAAAAGTCGAAGACGTGTGTCGCGCTGTCCTTTCCACCACCCTCTAAGCTGACCTCGTTCAATGGTAGTACGTTCTTGTATGGTGTAACTTCTCACTACTTCTGATTCATAAGTATCAAAGATGGTATACTTTCTTCAGTTAGTGCCTGATGTAGCTCGCGTATATGTTTCGGATATTGGTGCAGAACCAACAGCCTTGCAAATCAGGCTAGCTAGCAGCATCAAAAAAGCAGGCTTCAGTTGGGAAAGTAGAACGGCTTCAAGCGCTCAAAATTGACATGCCAGTAATCATAATACGCCTTGCTATAGGAGTCATGACTCATAATGCCCTAATTTACAACCACGATAAATTTTGCTACATTATTGCTTTGCTTTGCAATTTAGGGAATATGGCAAATCTCACAGGGCAGTTTTGGGTTGGGAATTCAACAAAAGAGCGTGATGTATGGATTGTCTCTTGAAAGCGAGAAGATCTAGTGAAGAGAAAATGAATTTTCCACGCTTGAATGCTGCTAACTCTGAAATTTCATCACTTCACTTAGGAGATGAAAAGACGGATACGGCATCATTGACTACGCTTGCTCACTTTAATTCCGTCATCAAGATCCTTTTCAAATATGTCATCAGGAGGATTAAATAGGAGCGCTCAGATATGCCATACCTGTGACTTGTCCAATTTTTCGTCCTTGCTCAGCTAACGTCAGCTTGACATGGCTTTATTACCTGTACGAGCATAAGAGACATTCACAACAAAATGTTTGGAAGCCATGGCGAAGACTATAGAATCTAATCCAAGGAGCCCATTCCGTCGGCGTCGTTCAAATGTCGCGACATTTATCTCTGGGAGGCGTTGTTCGTCGCGAAAAATATAAGTTCCGACCATCCAGGATCGGTTTAGTAAGCATCGATGTGTGCTCCAGTTTATCGGAGTTGGCAATTACAAGTGAATCGTGATAAAACATTATATCCTGGTAAAAACAAAGAAGGACTAACCCAGTCGATCGAAACTTGCTTTTTGCTTTGTGACAAATAATTGAAATTTCAGTGTGTTTCAGCAACTTTAATGACTATTGTGAAAGCACTGTACCAGCTCTCATCAAAAACTGGTACATGTTAGCCATATTAATATATCGCCCTGTAGATATCGACACATGACTAAGGTACAACATCAACAAGTCCCCAGTTCTCTATGTAGACACTATCTGCAACAAAATCTTTAAACAGTTCATGAATCTCTGCTGGGAGATTATCAATACATATCGAGCTACTAAGTCACCTCACAGGCCTAACTTGTCTCAAAATGCTAAAAAATATTCGAAGTGCTGAAAAACTTTTTTCAATCCACGGTGGATAATGTGACTTTTGAGGAATATATCTTGAGTCGCAAGCCTTGACTCGACTCGTATAATGAGGTCCTGGCTTGAAAGGAAGAGATGTCTTACTTAGTTTGAAACAAGTATTGCACCTCCCAGATAATTCTCCTAAACGTATTGATTCCACACTCATTTGTCAGTTAAGAGTAATCAACAAACATTCAGCTGCCAACTATTCATTTGCACGATCGAAACTGAGTTAAGGCTTGAGCTTGAGCTTGAGCTTAAAGTCAAAGGCATGAATTTTCCGTTAAATCTATATACTAAGCAAAAACAGCCCTAGGTCGGAATTCGTTCACGGAACGGTACTACATAGTGCGGTGTGAATCTCTGGGAAACATCCTCAGACAAATAAATGAAAGCATAAGAAAGAAATTCAATTATCGAAAAAGTGTATGTTACAATCAAGAGGTCTCCGACAAAACGCTTACTTGGGAAGGATTTACTTAAGAACATGGAAAATATAGTCGCAATTATAAGATAGATGTGTCTGTTCAAAATGCCGAGTAGCCCAACAACCAAGTGGAAAATAATTTTAAAGCGAACACTATAGAACTAATTTTAGATTTTCACACTTTTCGTTTTCGTCGATTTTAATGGTGAATGCGACATCTCATACAAGGCATTCTCACTAATAATCCCGTGGAAGTTAGCATGGAAACCGTGAAACACTCACTACGCATGGCCACTCTCATGGCTAAACTGGCAACTTTTTGATTAGTGAGGTGCGATGGAGTGAGAAGGCCTAGTATATAGTAAGGCACATATTGTTTTCACTTTGTCGCTGCGTAGTTTGGACTATCACTAGTTTAATTTAGCCTTTGCTTGCTCTATAGGAGGTGCTTCACGTGCAAACCCACGTCGAACATTTTCAATAATATGTTGGTGGAATAACGTGGATTTATGTTAGTACTCTTATAATTCGATTGCTGTAATTTTGCAAAATTTTTTGTGTGTCCCCGTCCTATTCTCCAAACAAAAAAAAAATCATACCCACAAATTGATGTTGTACCGTACAACTGTCCTCTGTCTTGCACAGAGCATGAAGCAATTACTTTTTGGGTCACAATTGCAACCAACACACTTGTCCACACAACCACCGAACTCCTCTGCCACTCTGCGACGCTCATCGTGTTGGCATCGACTTTGGCTGTGGCACCTCAACAAAAGTGCTTTGGTCCTTACTCCTTAGAAGTAGGACCTCTAGTGCCGGCTTTGATTGTACTTTGACACCCCCGTCGTCGTCTCTGCTCTAGTTCTGATCCTAAACTCGAAATCACAAGGCAGCAACCTGCGACATTGCCGAACCGGGAGTTCCATTATTACCCGAAGACACACCTCGAAATTCAAGAGACGAAAGTGTCAACGACGAGTGGTGGGACGCGACATGTGGGACGCGACCTTTTCCACCATATAAGCCCTACGTCTACCTCGCCAGATCGACAGTCCAACACTCTAGGCCTGTCTACGCAGAGACTACAGACGCTTTCCACTGTAAGGGAACAAACACCATGGGACTACCAATAATAGGCCAGCTTACATCAGCCATCTTATATCAGCTGCTCACTAAAAATAACCACAATACAACATGGCTGTACTTGGAGAACTTTTAGGTGTGCTCTCTGTATCTCTCAAAGCGTCCATATGATGGAGCGAAGAATGCAAAAGAGAAGGCGAGGTGCGGACGAAGTGGTGTGGCCGATAATAAATCTCGGTGAAAAGAACACACATCAGTCACACATTGTGATTGTGTCCATATCTCAAGCACATATCAGAGCCCCAGTGGAAGTTTGGAGGAAGTTAGAAGGGAACTTTAAACTGCTGTAAATTCCGCTCGAGTTTCACCAACGGATCCTTTTCGCTGGCGACAGCAAGATTTACTTGTGGTTAGATGTACCACACCAAAGTACCAGCTACAATAATCTACAGTGTTATGCCAGGGGGACACACACAGTGCGAGGTGATAGGTTTTAGAGTGTTGGCTTAGAATTAAAGTCTCGAGCTCTGGCCATGGCTTCACTGATAAGCAAAACATGGCGGTTAGCTGTGATGGGGTGAGAAAAGCACTGTGGAATAGTTTTGCCTATTGTGTGGGATGGAGCGAGAGGATCTGTTCACTGATCGTATGTCTGATGGCTTGTGCTCTCTGTGCTAAAAAAAAAACCCTTTTTCAGCTATATGGGTCAACTATGTTTCTGTTGAAACGGTTGTTTACACTAAGTATTCATTAATGGTTCTGGTGGAAGCCATGGGCTGTGGACGCGATTGCAGAACTGTCATTGGGTTGATACGTGCGATCATATGAGCCCCTTATTTTTTGAAGTACCAAATTCGCGTAGCAAAATTGACCTCAGAGTCCATACAAGTGTTGAGCTACAACGGCTTTGCCTCTTTTCCTACAATTGACGACAAAGAAGCTGGCATTATACCAGGCCCAGGAACCACGCTGAACAGAATCAAAAGAAACCCAATTAAAACCAGGCGGTTAATCTTCGTTTCATCTCATATATCTGGGTAATGTTCATCATGCACCAAAAATTCCACGTTTTTTTTTGGGTGATCAAGATCTACCTATGAATCGACCGCAACTTTACGTTTTGTAACAGTCAAGCAATACAGGTTCCTTCAGCTGTCCTTAATCAACTAATGAACATAAAAGTACTACACATCTGAATAAATCAGTCGAACATTTGCAATGAGGAGGATGATAACACTAAGGTCGTGTACTCGGGACCAAATCTAAGATATAAACACTGAACTCATAATATGTCAAAAAACATAAACAATCATGATAATCAAGTAAATAACAAGTCTGAACACAATTCACAGAGCATTTTGAACCATCGGAACTATAAGCGTTGCTATGAAAGAATAAATTTATATTATCCTTGAAAAATCAGTCAATTTGCAATAACAGAAACAAAATCATCATGGATAGAGAGATCAAAAAACGGCTGAGACTAAGAGGTGCAGCGTGAGTATTTGGTCAAGAGATCCTACATGGCTTATACCAAGATCCATACTGACATTTTAGAAAACGAGAGATATTAACGGATGAGTTAAACATTGCTGGAAGCCCTGCAAGGGAAAACACTGACGGTCACAACTTCAGCGATGAGGATATTGTGATACCAAAAAATTTACATTCTGCGTTGAACACCCCCAAATTATTGAAAGAAGATTTTGCAAACGATAGGAAAGAAACGAAAAATAGAAGGAAGAGCTTGAGAAACAGCACCAGGGTACAAAAAGTCAATTATACTGGGCACAGTGACGTTGACGAGCGAAGTGACGAGGAGGACGATAAATATGCTCGCACTGGGGCCAATGATGCTTTCAGTGAAAATGAAGAAGACAATGACTTCGAATTCAAAAGAGTTGGTAATACAAATAATGTGAGGAAAAGAAGAAAGAGTCTGGTTGCGTCTGCTAACCAGTTGCGCGACGAAACTGCTCAGAATAACTATGAGCCAATATTACTAGCATCACACCAAGACAGGACAAATAACGAGACAAAAAAGACATCTAAAAGCCGAAAGAAGACTCCAACTCAACTCACACAGCAGCCTGTGACTCCCCAGTTTAAAGCATCAAAATCCTCTAAGGTATCTAAACCGAAAAATTTACAATTAATTCCAACCACGACTAAAGTAAGGACGAAAACAAGGCCACCATCTAATATTTCAAACCCAGCAGCATCATTGATCCCTCACAAGCAAAAGCAAAAACTCAAACAAAAGCAAACTTCCAATGAACAACATAGTCAACAACATCATTTTCAGCGAGATTTGAAAACTATCACAACGACTACATTTTTGTCTTCTCTTGACAGGTCGAAATCTAACTCGAGTTCGATAGAAATTCAAGTAAATAGGCTAATCAACAATCTTTCCAACAAACCGCCTATAAAGATCAACACGTTGGATGTTATCTCAACAATTTTAAAAGAGTTCATCATGGTATACATCAAAAAAATTGATGACAAAGACCGGGTTCACGATCTTGAAAGTGGAACAGTAGAGTTGATTTCCAATTATTTCAGAAATGTTGAAAATCACTTGCGAATTGTTTTGGATTTGAATCTCTGCATCGAAAATTTGAACAAGTCTTTGTACCAATTGAACAGAGAAAAAAACAACATCAGAGGTGAATTTTATCAAGTTAGGGAAAATCACCGTGAAGTAGGAGTCAAATTAGAGAAATTGCGAGATAACTTCAAAGAGAAAAAGAAGCAATTTGAAAAAGACTCCACTATTGACCGAAATTTGGGTCAACTAATTTTGAACGAGGCAAATGGGAAATCTCGCACAAATGATGTGTGCATCAACAAGATGCCTAATATGGTGGACTTGAGTCTTTTCAAATTGAACAGCATTGCGAACTCCAGTTACGGTCTCATTGAAAAACTTAAAAATTTCAATCAGAGTTTGCAAAACTTGGATGAAAGATTGAATACGGATGTGGTTAACTAATGTGTGTTTTGAGTGTAAATAGATAAAATTTCCTATATAGAGATGATAGAGTAGATATACAATTATTGTCTGAAAAAGATCAGTAGAAACTCAATTACATTAACTACTATACTCAAATTAGATGAAAGGGCTATAAAATCAATAATTTTATAATCAAAGAAAATTAACTATAATGGCAAAAAATTCAGTAGTATTAACAAAAAAAAAAAGAAATCAGAAAAATAGAAAAGGAAAATTAGTTGGTGTTTTGAAATATTATTCCCAGATTGATAAAACTGAGTCCCTTTGTGGGCTTACAATCTTGATCTTGAATAAATACCTTTACTTATACTAATAAAAGCTTAACTTAGTGATTAAAGAAAAAATGAATGAAATGATTGGGTAGCGTGTGGGACAGTGTGATGATAAGTATGTGAATTGGCATGAGTGAATCTGACTTGCAACAAGAAAAGTAATCAGAACTTCAGGTTGTTACGTAATAAGAAAATTTTTGAGTAATCGCAGACCTCTTGTGGTGCCATCAAAAAAACAAACTCATGACAGTGATGTTCAAATTTGAAATGACCAAGTTTCAGTGATTAACGAAATGATCTTATTATCTTGTTATTCTTTCATTTAAGCTTCATCGGCAATCAAAGCCATAATCATTCTGTATAAGTAAAAGAAGAAGATCAATAAGCAGAAACCCAATTTTATGAATGATTCTTTCTTGTGTTTTGACAAAGTTCTGAAGATTTCGGTGGCATCTAATAAATGGTTTTTGTTGTAGATCTTATTGAAATTGAATGCAAACAATGGCAAATTCAAGAGGAAAACAAACCAATAGCCATTGATTAAAAACAAAATGGTTAAAAAACCGTGAATACCAGCTTCTGGGATGATGTAATTGTTCAATCTATTACACAATTCAATTGGATTGATATAATCACATTCCAAATCTGAGTACATGATTGTAAAAAAAACTTGCGAGAACAAGTTAATTGCATTGACCACAACGGCAAAAATAAAAAGCCTGGAGTCTGATTAGAATTCTAGCCCACGTAAAGCCCACCCATTCGATCACTCTTCTCCTTCCAAGCACTTCCCACTTGGTTCATGGAAAAGATGGTTTAGAATAACCTGAGAAAAAAAAACACATACCAAGCTTCACCAGACATTTTATACTAAATCAAGAGTTTGTGATTAATAAAACACAACTAGAGGCAATGAGAAACAAGAATGATTAATTCTGACAATAATCAAACCAGAAAAGTTTTAAGAATTAATTTTTCTTTTATTCTTTAGAGTTCTGTTCTGTTCGTTATCACTGATGGTTTTGATTCGATTCGACAAGGAAATTCTGCTGGAATTGCCGACTTCCTATTTAAGAAGTAAATTAAAATGGGCGATTATAATTACGGGATGTGGCTGCAATATACCAATTCAGTGGTTTTAATATAAACTATACGATTTCTATGGACTAATAACTCAGCTCAACACATTCCCATTCCAATTCACCATGCTTGAACAGGTCACCTTCCTTACCTGCAAAAGATGTGGGAAATTCGATGGTTCCAATGGAAATTGAAGTGACCCATTTGGAGGACTTTTCATCGAGTACAGCACGGATAATATGAAGGGGACTATCATCCACTTCAGTATCATGAACCATAGCCTGAACCCAGTTGCCAACACGGACCAACTTTCCAACATACCTCAAAGATCCAGTAACCTTCAACGCATAGCAAAGTTCAGCATCTGGGTCCCTGGTCTCTCTGGTTCTCTCCGTCATAGTGGCCGTAACAGGATCAAGACTTCTCCATGTTTCAATGTAATCTTGAACTTTACCAGTCTCAGCATTGTACAAGACTCCAGTTTCCTTTCTGTCCCCGTTACCCATATCAGAAAAGTATCCTCGGTCGGGACCACTTAGTTGGGGTTTTGGGCCTTTGCTACCATTGCGCTTGTATTTGATCAACTCAACAACATCGTTGGAGTCCAATTCATGGTGGAAAACTATCTCATCAATATCTTTGTTTGGCTGTTCAATTACTTCCTCTCTACCGTTTACAGCCCAGTCCCATTGATCTGATTCAAATGTGGCATTTTTTGCGTGATTATCACTGTAGATTGATTTAAGTGGTCTCAAGTCAACAAAATGTCCCTTAGGAGTACTAAGTACAATTGTGTCTGTCTCCTCTGAAGCAGGTTCTGGTGGCCATTGAAGGGAAAGTCTGATTGATAAAACCATGTTAGTGTGATTCTTGTACTAGGGAGATTGGTATTGCTATCAAAGCCTTATATTCAAGCTCATTTATACTGTGAATGTGTCTCAATATGATAATCGTTTTTCGTCTGAAAACATAGATAAAGATAGAGATCGATTTTATATGTTCCGCTGGCGCAAAATACAAATTTGTCTATTTTTCCTTAATTACATATTCCAGCTAAAGAAGTCATAATTCATAAATTGATATCTAATGTACATCTATAATCATCCACCATCACATATAAACAATATATAACGAAAAGCAGAGTAGAAAAAAATCTATAATAATTTAGTCAAATGGAGAAAGCAGCTCATACCTGCTTGGATTCTGTGGTATGTATGAACTCAAAGAATTCACCCAAATTGCAGCTATTATATTCTCCCTTATATTCTTCGGTAAACGTACCAATTTTCAGGACTCTTAAATTTTGATGTAGCGACCCTAGTATCTGATAAATTTCCGCCTAGGAAAATCAATCTCCCTGGCATCACACTATATGGGTCATCTGACTTGAGTATCATTGTACGACAGGTACTCTCACGTTAATATAAAACCCCACTCAACACACGGGAAATTGAAAGTAATTGAAAGAACTCTGAAAAACTATAGCAAGGTAAAAATTCCATTGAAATGTTAAAACAACATCTTCAACTTTCAAGAATTTACTTCGCAATAAGTACAAACGAAACAAAGAACTTTTTCATATTTTGTCTTTTCTCCGCAGAAAAAACACAGTTTAATCATCTCGTCTTATGTAGAATATGTATCGTAAACAAAGTAAACAACACACATTTCAACATTCCTTTTTCATTTTACTTCCTCTTCAAACCACAACAAATCAGAAAACATGACAAAGCAAGCATAACCTATCCAAAAAAAAACATAAAACAAAGAGAACACAAAAATTTCAAAAGCAAATAACACCAAAGAGATTATCTTAAAAATCAGTTAGAAAATGAAACATAAAAACAGATAGCTGACAAAAACAAAAAGAGAGTTAAGAATGAACCATAATCAATATACAAAGAAATAACTTATATTTCATCAAGTGTGATGGAATTCTTTGAAATCATATCTTGAAGAAGTTGTCATCTTTCAAGTTATCAGGTAAATCTAAGAAGTTATCGAATTCATCTAGATTATTATTCATGAAAAACTCATTGTGATTTGTATTGTTGTTAACTATGTTTGAACTCATTTGTTTATTGATATGTGGCTCTGGGATAGAATTATCTATTATATTTATTTTGTTGTAATTCAGGTTTATGTTGGGAGTTGCATTTGTATTTGAAATATTGGCAGTATTAATATAATTGTCATTAACATTGCCGAAGTTTGGATTTGATTCCATATTTGATAAGCTATTGATTCTTTCATCATTTTCAATAGTCTGGTATCTGGAATCTATAAAACCGTCAAAGTTCAAGTCAATGTCATTCCCCACACCAAGTGACTTATTGTCCATTAAACACTCTTGTTTGCTCGTTTGAGCCTGAGGTTTAGGTTTCACATCGCCAGTCCAAGAATCAAGAAAGTCGATGGGTAAATTACCAATAACGTCCCAATCGTTATTCAACGAGTAAGTCAATCCGTTTGCATTTCCTTCCTCCTGTTTGAGATTAGCAACAGAAGCTTTGCGAGAACCATCGACACCATTCATACCGGGATCTGTAATGCTATGATCTACGGGTATCAAACCAGGCGCTCCACTACGAGTAGGAGCAGTATCAAAATACCCGTTTTCGTTGATACCAAGACTCAAATCAACATTACTCAAATTACCTCTGCCATTGCCATCAGTCTCTCGAGTTGAGCCATGATTTTGACCAAGATAATGACCACGCCCAAGTATGGATGAGGAATGATGGCGCTGCTGCTTCGAATGATTGAGAGAAACCGCTGAATTAGAAAATGGGACAGTCTCATCGATCAACCCCCCATTTGAGGCAAGATGCGATGGAATAAAATTATGAAAACTGCCCAATGATTCCAAACTTCTATTCATGTCCATAAAATTTGAGTTCGAGCCACCTCCATTAGTTGTATTTCCAAGACCAGTAGTTGAGGAAATTGAAGTGACCGATGCCGCAACTGAATTTGGAGTATTTTGCACATTGTGATGAAAATTGGTGTTATGATGATTACTGGAATGGTGGTTCAAATAATAGTTTGTGTCAAAATGGGAGTTAGAAATTGGATTGAAATGGTGAGCTAAATTTGTAGACGAATTGTTTTGTGCAAAGGAAGAAATACTCGAAGTTGATTGGAAACTTTGAGTCCTACCGTTATTGATGACACCATTGTTATTGCTATTGTTGTTATTGATGTTGTTATTGCTTGTAGCGTTCGGAATATTAGATTGGGAGGAGTTGTGAGTTCCTGAATTAACGAAATGAAAATTACGACCTTCTGGGGAAGAAACAGTAGAAGGACCAACTAAAGGGTTCAACGGAAAGATACCACTAATTTCGTCACTATCATGGGCAGGTTCAGGAGAAACAGATTGATTGATATTTTTATTCTGAAAAGAGCCCTTTTGTTGGTAATTGTTGCCATTATGTTTGTTTATGACATTTTCATTACCGTCAGGAGTAGCATTACTAACGAAGTTGTTGCTGTTACTATTGCTATTTACGGTGCCGGCATCAATGTTGCCGTTATTGTTATTTGCTATAATATCCAATAAACCGGAAGATGATTCAAATAGATCATCTTGATATGTGTAGGGAAGCAAAGGTTGTTCATCTAGTGGAATTGATACCTCACCGACTCTGGTTCTGGTGTTTATTGTAACTGGTCTAGCATCATTGAGGTATTCGGTACCGATTTGTCTGAATTTTGAAAAATTTGATATCGAATTTGAGTTCGATAGGTCAGAAATTGGAGAATTCAAAAAATTTGGAGAATCTGGTGGGTCATGATCATCAATCAAAGGTATGAAGTTGTTGTTTGAAGAATCAGAATCAGCAGAATCCATGATCATATCATTTTTTCTTGGATTGCTGTTGATAATGTTCATATTTAAAGCACTCACTTCCTTATTGGCTTCCTCCTTTTTCAAAAACAAGTCCTTCTCTTTTTCATCACTTTTCTTCTTCTTCTTCAAACATGTACAGTGGCTAGTCTTGTTGCAAATACAATTTGACAAATGTTTACCGCTGGCAGTTTTTTTACCACAAGTACACAAAGTATGACTATTCTTATTCTTTCTCAAGTCTCTACAATGCTGACACTGAGTTGCTGGTCTTCCTTTTGGTTTGATCATCATCAAAGGCTGATCAGTATGGGTACAAGTTGTCACCCTATGACCTCTGATACACCTTTCACATGCATATTTAGTACCATTAATTAAAACCATTTTTAGCTTTTGGAATTTCTCTCTGGGTTTCCACTGTGCTGTTAGTGTTTTCTTTCTTTCTTTCTTTCTTTCTTTCGTTCTTTCCTTGCTTTCAAGCTGACTTCAATTTTTTTTTTCTTTTTCTTTTTCTGTTGTTATAATGGTTGGTGAAGTAATTGGAGTAATTTGCGAACTGGAACACCGTTAATTTTTAAATGAGTTTCCTCAACCTTTCTTGTGCTAACTAATGTGATGAATATTGAAATCTCCAAAGTAACAAAACAACCTATAAATCGTATCGATTGCAGTACTCGTGGAATGAAGGAAGCGAATAAAACGCAAAAAAAAAGTCCTAATATAGGAAATAAGAGCTGTAAGAAGCTTGCGGGATCAATACAATGATGACGGTGGATAAGTACTGGGATGGGAACAAATATGAAATGAAGAAACAAATGTTGGGCGGGAAAAGACAAGATTTTAAAATTAAGAATTGAAAGTGAAGGATAAATTGATTGTAATTTAAGTGAAATCGATAAATTCGAATCGCCATGTCAGAAATGCCCACCCGGGTAACTGTGTCTTGTGTGGTTGCGTTGAGTTATGTTGAGGAAATTTTTCTGTCCAATAATGAGACTCACTTACAATTATACAGCTTGGTTACTTACATGTTCCCTCCTCCATCATCAGGTTATGGCTGTTCTGTGTGATTCGTTGTCTGCGAGAAACAGCGCTTTTCAACTACACACTTCGCTGCAAGCCCGTAGCGCCAGCTCTCAAATAAGAGGATGAAACTAAAATATTGCGATTGGGGTCAACGAGCGTAGATTGAAGCACGCCCACGAGCACTCGCTGTTTGTGGGATCAACAGCCTATGTGCCAGTGTATCGATCCCACCCACCTGCTATGCTTGGGTGGGATCAGTGTGTTGTCAAGGTGGTCGGAAAAGCTGTGGGTTCGTATCGATCCCCCATGGGCCATTTTCTGGCCTGAAATTCAGATTATAGTTGTAGCCACAAATAAACAACGGAACTAGCTAGCTGCGTGCAGCACCATAATTGTACGAACTACAGCCTCGCTATAACTCATCTTGTTTTCGGACTAGATTTACTGAGAACATCATTGCACACCATCGTTTCCGTGGGTGGTGGAGAGGAACCAGACAGCTGAGCGCCATGTCGGCGGCCAACAACTAGGACCAGATGAAATTGGAGTTTTCTCTGTGTGTTATCAAGCTTTACTGTTTGAACACGAATTGTGGAGCGTTCCCCCAACGGGAGCACGACGTCAGCGGAGAGCTGGCAGGTGATGTAGTGTTGCAAACACTACAACTCCTCGACTTCCCTTGGCACTGCTTTGGGGAGAGAAGTCACGCATTTATATGCAGGATATGTTTTCACAGTATTCTGCAGACCATCATCGGTAGTTCTCAGAACGATGCTTGAGCTGTTGCGGAGTGACTCACCGTGACTCGCAAGGGCTGAAAATGGTGCCCGAGTCACGTTGACTCCTGGACATGTATATATCTATATGTGTGTAAGCGTGCGGAACACAATTACTTTTGTCACCACCAAACCGCATGGGGCTCGCAACCCGGAAGGTACGCCAGGACGGGTGAGCGGTGAGTAGAGCGTGCGACCAGGTTGGCGCTCATGGTTGCGCTACTGGTCTGGCATGTGAACGTGGTAAAGCACAGCGGAGGAGGTGTTGTGCTGAAGGAAGCGGTTTGGTTCTCGAGCCGCTACAACATCCATCCCGGTAGATAGTTGGAGGGCATCTTCTGGAGAGCCTTGTCCAAGGGGGTCTCATGGTGCGGCGGAGGAAGGTCAAGGCGAGGGATCCGGCCGCCTCTTTTCGGCGGCGCTTCGTTGCACGTCCTCAACATTTTTTTAAGCGGCCATCAGTGGTTTTTTAGGAGAGGATATGGTGGAAAGAGGTTGTTATAGTCATAGGAAGTTCACGAGCTGGGTCAGTTGTGTCGTCTTGGTGGCCAGGGCCGTGACCGTGGCCCTTCCAGCAACTTGTTGGTGGAGCTCGGAGCGGAGCAGCTTGTACAGGAGTATTAGATAGTCAAAAACCTTATACCTGGAGCATAGCCAGAAGTACGGTTTATGGTACCCATGCATGGGATGGACATGCTAACTTTGCACCAGTGGAAGTCTATTTTGGTGATGTGCGACCTTTAACACTGTTTCACACACTTTGGCTCTCGACTGAACCCACCATGGCGTCCTGGGCCGGCAGTGCGAGAAGTTGTTGCAGAGAAACCAGGTTTCCTGGTTTCTGACGGCGGATGACATCGATAGAATAGCTCAGTGTCCTGTTGCTTGTGTGGTTTTTCTATATGAAGACTCGTAGACAAGCAGTGCAACACTGGAACTGAATTTCATCGTTGATCACTACTGGAGAGTTTGCGTCAGCGTCAACTGAAAAAGTAGTCATGGGCTCTGGCAAAGCCTTTTGGAAGTGATGATGATGGGATACGAACGTACGTTTATGTTGCAATTTGTTTCACTGATACCTTTTCGCAATTGAACCGTAAGACAAGTCAATAGATTTGCAATTCCAGTGAATGAGACTCCAGAAGTGAAGTCATCGTGTCCGTAAACTACAATGTTGATTAGAGTTAAGACAGCCCGGTCTCAACAAGTGATGATTTTTGAGCCTAGCTAATGACATTTCTTTGGCGATCGGATTGTTATGTTGATTGCGGCTGTAATTTGATTTTGACTCAAAGAAAGTCTCCTTTTATTGTCGGTTCATACCCCAAATTGACAGATCAATTAAAAGCTTCAGTATGTAAAGAAGTCAGCGTCTTTTTCATTTCGATTTATATTTCTCTTTTGACGTTTGTATTGCTTGAAAAAACTATTAGAGGGCGTGAATCAATCGCTTTTCCTTGAATTAAATTAGACATTTATCAAGGTACTTCTTACGGTACGATTAATTCCTAGCCTGTGCAAACCTTTCACCAAGATATTGAAATTCAGGGGTCGGAAGTTTGCTCAGGAATATGCAGTGGACTTGAGCTCAGACTGCGTTTCAGATATACAGTAGATTATAGCTTTCTTCAACGGTGCCAATTTTAACAAACATCCATAACTTGAAATTCTTTGTTTTGCCGCTATATCCTTTCCTCAATTTTTTTGGAATCAATGTTGCATTAAAATTGGATCATTACAATAAATTCCTGGTAAACAGTATTGTGAATAATCTTGTTTATTGTGTACGATTCATGCTCAGAAAGTGTATCATTTCCTCATTTGTTCGTACCATTCTCACATATACATATGAACTACGTATTTTTCAAACCACATTATTTGGTTGCATGCTACCAAATAACAACTGATTGCGATATTTCATGAGTTTAATAAAATATAGTGGTGGTGTATAGCTCTTAAGGTAGAGTTTTTACTTGTTATGCAACGATTCCTCGAAAATTCTGTTGTGCTGAACTCAGGGTCCTATGCTATCAACGAACCGAGGAAAAATAGTAATACTGGTAGTGAAAACTGTCCCATAGATGAGTTAACAGAAATGAAGCCGCTGTGATAGTTAAAGCACACGCTTTTATCTTATTGTGACCGCCATTTGATTCTTTAAATTGAAGATTAGCAGGAGCTAGCTACCTCTGAGAGGTGGCAAGTTTAAGATACGGCTCTCGTCACATCTCTACCAAACATCGAGTCTACATTGCAGGGACAGATTGTTTGAATAACTGAATCTAGAAAGTTGACATAAATCATTTGGGAAAAAAATTGTGTTCCTGGTATTTACGATGAAATATCGGTAAGGTACGTTCCCCGTGATATCAGCTACAAATACATTCGCCTCAAATGGAAGTCCATCATATGATAATACGTTTCGAGCGATAGCACGACTCATACATTCCAGGCAATCTCAAAGCAAAACAAATATTGAATTGCAGTCAACAACTTCCCTAATAAAATCGGTGCAAAATTTATTGGGTATAACACCAAATGGTTAATGCTTACTTTGATTCCCAAAAGTGGAACGGTCTGCCAAAATTGCCAAAAGTAATGTACAGATTACCACAATATGATATACAATCGGTAGTTAAACTATTGCCAAGTAAGTACTTTGGTTATCTGCAAGTGTTAGCCAGATTAGCAGTAACATAAACCACACATAACGGGTTATGTTTTATATCACTAATATAAAATGTGCCGTATAAAGTTCCCACGATTTTAACTATAGATCGTTAGCCGATTTAGGACATTACTATTTGATCATTAAAAAGCATAGTGGCCAGAGAAATTTAGCACGATGTCGTTTCAGTTGAGGTATTAATGATCACTTGATGACCTGTAGCGATTCAAATGTTAAATATGGTCTACAATCAATTCCATGAATATCTGCGACAAACAAGGATGTCGATTTTTTCTAATTAGGTATTGAATCAACTCGTGTTAAGCTCAAGTGCGATATTGTTGTATTTGAGTAACTATCCAGGCCTAAATCCAACGCTTGATCAGATCTAACTTTAGGCTTGTAATCATACTAGTGAAAATTACGATACAAAAAAAAAGAAGCTTGTTCTTGCTACAGCGTGTCAGGCACCATCTATATCACCAGTCCTACAGCTTTTGAGTAAGAACTTAGATGAATGAGCATTAAAATATTCACTGTAGAGCTACAACGAAGAAAGACTTCATGGAAAAATCAAAATCAAAATCGAAAAACAATGAGAAAATAGAAAGCAGATAACAATAACTCTTGGAAGTAGCATAATCGAAGAGGGACGATTCACATAATCACACAGCACGAGTTAGTTTTCTTCGCTTGCTTGTAAAACATTCTGGAGCTGGCAGACAAAGCTTCTGACTTGTCAACCAAGGAGTCTAATTTTTCGCCTCTTTGCAAAACACTTTCAATAGTTTTGTGTAAAACAATTTTGGTTTCGTCTAATTCTTGTTGAACCTTCATGATTGAATCAGCTTGACTAGGATCCTGATACTTTTTGAGGTAGCTTTCCAATTCCGCATAGTGCAAAGCAGGAGTCGTAACAGCGAGTTTATTCCATTCAGTTGGAGGATGTAAAGATAAGTACTCATCTAAAATCTTGTTCAATAATGTGTATGCTGGACGAACAGGGTACTCTTTATCTGTGATCAAAACACCAGCAACACCTTCACTTCTGGCATACACATGCCCGATGTATTTGCCTTCTTCAATACTTTGTCTTTGCGAAGCTTTAGTTCTGCTTGAAACGGTTTCTGAGAAGAAGGTCATGAATTGCGAAACCCCGTTTCTTTCAAAGAATGAGAACTCGGATAAGTCTCTAGCACTAGTCAATTCTACTGCCTTTTCAGAATTATTTTTTAATATCCCAATGTAGTAAATCTTCATATCTTTATAAGTTGTTGTTGGTAAAGTGGCCAATTTGCTTCTGTCTTGCTGTCGTTATAAATATTTATTCGTTACTTTGTTATCTAAAACGACCAACCGTCAAAAATCGAACTTCACAACTTGAAACTTCGTGCCTAAGATAATTTTGAAATATCGATTTTGAATCTTTACAAATAATTGGAATGAATGGCAATCAGAAGGATTTGAAGGACACCTTTTCCAATCAATGCTAATAACATAGTTAAATATGGATGAACAAACATCGTCGTTGAAAGTTCTTCTTTTGGGCGATTCAGGTGTGGGAAAAACCTGTCTACGTTCGCAATTCATCCACCACATCTTCTCCAACGCTTATCGTGCCACAATAGGCGGCGATTATCTCACGACGACTGTCAGCACGTCCACCAAGGAAAAAGTTATCTTGCAAGTGTGGGACACTGCGGGACAAGAGAGATTTAACTCCATATCCAACTCTTTTTATAGGGGCACAGATGTGGCCATATTGGTTTTCGACTTGACGAATTTTGAGAGTTTTGATAACTTGCGTAACTGGTTGAAGCGGTTCTTGGACAACTGTTTTGTGTCGAGACCTGGGATCATGATTGTGGGAAACAAGAGCGATAAAGACGTGTTGAGAAAAATCTCAGCCAGACAAGCGGTAGAGTTTGCCCTGGACTTGGACGTGGGGTTGATAGATAATATAGATTTAGATGTTTTGGAAACTAGTGCTAAAGTCCATGAAGATGTACAGAAGTTGTTTATAAGAGCTGCAGAGTTGGGGATCTCAAGGGTTGATGACAACCACACCCACCAGATGATGTCTTTTGACAACATTGACATAAGCGAGATGAACCAGGGTCTTTCCAGGAGTAGTTGTTGTTGAGATAGAAGTTCTAGAATATTGTTTTTCCACTTTTTTTTTTAGTTTACGAGTCTGCTTTTGTTTTGAGGTGTTGTGTCAGCTTTTTCGTTTCATGATTATACCAACAGTTATAAATTTTATGGTTTGATATTCATTTCTTTTAATTCCTTTTTGATTTTATATGGTTGTCTACTGATAAACGGTTTAGACCCTTTTTGGCCAATTGTAGCCGCGTTTTACTTAATATTTAGAACTATCTACTCATCACCCTTGACTCGTTCCTTTACTCTACTTAGACCTAGTGAAATTTTCGAAGGACTTGATCCAAAATTGACTGTCTATAACTTTGAACTCATACACACACAGCCACATCACGGATATACGACGCCACTTATAACCTCCATTAGGCGACGGATTCCAGGATTACTAATCTAATTGTGGCAAAGTCAATGTGAAAAATCTATTTTATTCTTTACCATATTTATACTTCACTTGATTGCAATTTCAACAACATCAGGTTTATTCACTAGAAAAAGAAGTATCTGGCGATGTTGAGAAGAACGATACTTACCAGTGGTTTACGTCAATTACGTGCATCCAGAGGACCAACTGCGAGATTCCATTCTACGCTTTCAAACTCCCATATAGGAAATGTCAGAAAATATGTCATAGGTTTTTCAACTTTATCGTTAGTTGGTTTGTACTTATCACAGCAAAATAAAATCGATTTGGACTCCAACAAGGACAATAGCGGAGAAGATATTTTTACATACAACTCTGAACAATTGGATATCGACCATGAAGCTGAAATTTTGAAGAGGCAATCCGAAGAAGCTTTACCTGAAATCGAGGCTGATTTAGCCTCGAAGGAAAAGAGCACCATCTCCGAAAGCGAAGAAGAAACCACCCCCCAACCTCAGGGTGCTTACAACCCCGAAACTGGTGAAATCAATTGGGATTGTCCTTGCTTAGGTGGTATGGCCCACGGCCCATGTGGTGAAGAATTTAAAGAAGCATTCGCATGTTTTGTTTACTCCGAAGCTGAACCTAAAGGTATCGACTGTATCAAAAAATTTGAAAATATGAAAACTTGTTTTAGAAAGTATCCAGATATTTATGAAGCTGAATTAGCTGATGATGAAGATTATGAACAACAACCACAAAGACAAGAACCCCAAGAAGTTTCTGAGATTATCGTAGTTGAGACTCAAGATGAAAATAATCAACCTGAAATAATCGAGATAGTTGAAACCACATCTCCTGTTCAAGGAACTAACTAAACATCAACAACATGGTACAATGTGACATAGGCTAAACTTGTATATAGAGCCTATAAACAAACTTTAAACTTGAAATTAGTAGTAATTACTTATTAGGCGAATTGAGACATCATAACATTCTCTATCTATTTTACAATTATATCAACAATTTCTCCAACTCAACCAACCCAGTCGGACTGTACCCATCTTCCTGTTTGACCCACAATACGTCACCAGAAATGTAACACCACAAATATTTTCTGCCCTCCAGCGGCTTACTAATTTTGTATAAGGGGAAACCCTCCGTGGGATGTGATTGTTCTTGAGGAATGAGAAACAAATCATTAGCTGAACAGTAATCCTCTACTACATCCTTGAAAGTGGTCGAGAGGTTTAAGGTTGGAACACCATTTGAAGTTTCTTGCTGTGGTTTAATTGGTCGTATGTCCATATTCAAAACAAATTTGTATACCAACTCAGGTGGTGGAAACTGATCATCATTCAATGACGGTAATTTCAAACTCTTGAAGCTTGATCCCTCTATCAGATTTTGAATCACCACCGCAGCGATTTTGAAATTGGCATCAATTATCGGTGCGTGATACTCTTTGAACCAATAAATCCAATTTTTGACCCACAAAGCAATTTCAACAAAATTTGAATGCAGATCCGTTAACCAGATCCAAAGAACCTTCAACCATCGATTGAAAAAGCTGAATTGTAAAATAACTTCTAAAATTGAAGGAGATATAACTTTCTTCAAATTCAAGATTTTTTTCAACGGTTTTGTAGATTGATTTTCCACATCTATCTTGAGTGAGCGGTTCAAGTAATACAACAATGATAGTAAGTTCTTTTCAATCAATCTTTTGAATGGTAACTCACTCACATACTCACTCCATACCTCTAATCCTTCTGGAATTTCAAAATCAAATTCGTTCCAATGCAGTAAAAAGTTTTCATATTTTTCGTATATTTTGCTGGTTAAGGTTTCGCTTATATGTGATGGTAAAATAGACAACCAGTCAAGCATCCATAAATGTGGAGCCAAAATTTTTTTTTCGTTGATTTGCCATTGTGTTATCCCTTCAATTAATTGAGGCAATATTATGTCAGAATAAATAAACTCAACGACAATAGGATGAAAAATGATTTTGCTGTAATCCATCAGATCTCTTATTTGATCAAAATCAACTTGTTCCCAGTTCAATATCATTTGTTTGATTTTAGGATATATATACTTTGTTATCAAGGAGTCCCAATAATTGAGCTCATCTGGTAGCCTTGGAAAAATTTGATTCATCGAGATGGACCACTCTGCCAATAGTTGTGCTACTTTTGAAGAATCATTCTTGTTCAGAAAGTCCCAATTCAGAATCATCTCAACGAACAAAGGCTCAAGCACGGAAACAACTACTTCTTCGACATTCATTATTGTGAAGTGTTTGGTGCCTACGAGTTCTTTCAATTTGAAATCTGTTTGCGTTAGCTTGTTCTCCAAACCGTCGTCGTTTTCAACAATTCCTTGTATATTAGTTACAATGGCATAAATCTCAGTCAATTGGTTCAACGATTCAGTGGTATGTTCAAATTCTGACGATAACTGCTGCTGTTTAAGATCGAGTGCACTTTTTTGTGCTTCCATGGCTTGCCATTTGCTTCCAAAATTTTCCAATGTTTCAATTAGTTCATCTATTTTTTCCTGGTCAAATAGATCAGGTTTTTGTATAAGGGAATCTGAAGTTTCTTTGTAAGATATTGGAACCTCCAAACCCATGCTCTCCAACTCTTCGATAATTGTGAATAAATCCTTTTTGGGTTCGTCATCAATCATTTCATCCTCCAGATCTTCAAAATAGTGGTCCTGCATTCTTTCTTGTACACCCCCAACACCTAGTCCTTGAGGCCTCAATTTTGTCTCAATTGGTTTGACTATACCCTCGCCATGTTTTCCCAAACCTTTGCCTTCAACGTAGCCCATTTTCTGCATCAACTTCGCACCTATACCATAGTTCTGCACATTTTCGTGGGACAGCTTCAGTGAATGTTCCTCATTCTCTCTGTTTGGAGGGTCAATCTGTTGATTTTTCTGAGTCGGAGTTACTTTCTCATCATTCTCGCTATGGGTCTCTAGGTCTGAATAATCATTGTCAATCTGGGCCAGCATCTTGAACATGCTCTGATGTTCTTTTCCTGCACTTTTGCGGACCCCCTCTGTATTTCCAGCTTTAGAGAAGGATAGGTGTGAGTATCTTAGTGATTTCTCGTTCAAACTTTTGGAGCTCTTATGATAGTACAGATTATCTTCATCGTCGTTAAAAACTCCCAACATCGATTCCTTTTTGGTTTCTAGCTTCCTTTTCTTCCTGAGTTCCGCACCATAAAAATCTTCATGATCATCTTCATCAGAGAATTCCATTCTATAGCTGTGACTGAAGAAAAGGCAAAAACATTAAGATATTTATGTAGCGCTTCTTTTCATATAACATATATTCTATGTTGGGCAACCGCTCATAACGGGCATCGTAAGACCTTCTTCTTTATCAGCGGTGGTGGCGATGTATTCAAAAATCGTATCAAATCATCACCCTTATGACCAATGATGTGGTAAACGAAGAGAACCATTATTGAAGGTGAAAGAACAACATTCACTTGGCTACTCCCATAAAAACATACAAATCTTACAATCTTCGAAATCCTCTTTTGATTAATCGAGAAGTGTATCGCCCAGAAAATAGAGGTCAGATAACAAACCTAGCGGTGATTTTAAAAGTCATAGAAAAAAAGCCAATATAACAAAAGATTTGACCAAAAAGTATTATTGAAACGAGCGGCTAGCAACAGTGGTTTTTATTACTTGCGAGATTCATATAAACCACACCTTCCTTCATTTTATGGTTCAAAAGACACATTTTTCGGACCAGGTAGATTATCCTCATTTTCAGACAACATAGAGATACCTCAAATATTTGCCTGTTCACTCGTCACCAGAAACTTAAAAACTGATGCCAGACATATAAAAGCATAATGGAGCAGATATCGGAATGGGTTTTAGAAGCTAGAAATCATTTGTCGAAGGCCAAAACGATATGTGGTAAAGCAAATAACTTGTTGAATGGGACTAACAAGCGTATAGAAAATAGGAACTTGTCATTGGTGAGGATTAACTATTATTTGGATGCCATAAAAGGCCAACTACATTTACTTGGGTTGATCAGAGACTCGATGGTAATGTACCAAGGGTCCATCTCAAAACAAAACAACTCAATTGATGAGTTGATAAGCAACCATATAAACAATTTGGAGAAAGTTCTACGAAGACTATCGAACACGAGAATTGAAATCAGCCACTCAACAGATTTTCAGACACTACACGATTTTATCTCAGTTGAAAGTATAGAGCAGGTGAAGATGAAGTTAAGCAAAATACAACTGAACAAACGGAAGTTCTACGGTCTACTTGTTAAGCAAACTGAAGCTATTGAGTTGTCATATGAAGAGTATAACCAAAATTACCGAAACCTAGAGTCTGAGATAGAGAAAACAAGTTTCGACAAACAGTTGAATCAGCTAGTAGTTGATAATGGGCTTTTAGAATCGGACCTCGTTTCAATATTGAAAATGTTGACAAATCACTTCGATCAGTGTTCCAAGAGTGTAAAGATATTCAATACTTCCACTACCAAAGAATTGGAGAAAAAACAATTGTTTGAGGTCTTGAGTACAGATGTTTTAGAACTCCCTGAAGTCTTGAAGGATTTGGAGAATAACTACCAGATAATTGTTGCAAATAGCAACCGGATAGATGAGTATTGCACCAAATCTACAGGCTTTGAAATAGAAGCTGCAAGTCTTATTTGCAAGTTGAATGATTTTGGAGAGACAAAATTGATTGAAATATATAAGATTATGCATGAGTTTAATTCTCACTTTTTGAAAAACTTTGAGATAATTGATGTTGAGTTAGAAAATATAAAAAGTTTGGTGAACTACTATTCAAATTTTGAGTCCTCATACTTTAATTTGATACTTGAGATCAACAGAAGGAACCAAATGAACTTGAAGATCGCCAATCTAGTGACCAGTGTTTCGAATAAATTAAAAAATCTTGAAGCGCAAGAATTGGAGTTGAGGAAAAAATTTCTAGATGAAAATGCTGACTTTTTACCAAGCAACATTTGGGACGGTTTGAACAACTCGTTGCCTAGAATTGATATTTCGCAACACGAGGAAAAGTTACCTACAATAAGCGAGGAAATATTGACCTTAGCTAAGAGAAGAGCGTCATGAACATAACCAAATAATGGATGGACACCTTTTATTGGCCTAATAAATATATATAAGATTTTTGGAGTCAAAGAAAATATCCTATTTGTAGGCTTTCTCTAATTCCATGAAGTATTTGAAAGCTTCTTCAGTGGTCATACTTTCTGCTTTTCTGTGCTGCCTATGTCTAATAGAAATGTTATTATTCTCAACTTCTTTATCGCCAACCATCACAATATAAGTATATCCCTTTTTGATACTTTCCTTGATTCTTGCACCGATAGTGGTGTTCCTTTTATCTATGTCAACGGAGAAGTTGAAACCCGTCATTGGAGAAGGTGAACCCAAATCATCATCGACCAAATCACCAACCAATGCTTTTTGTACCTTTCTACAGTGGTCTATATGAGTTTCATTGACAGGAAGAATAACTGCCTGTCTGGGGCTGAGCCAAAATGGCCAGTGACCTTGATATTGGTCTAACAAAATGGCGAAAAATCTCTCCAACGAGCCAAAAACCGCTCTATGAATCATTATGGGTCTCTCGAACTTGCCGCTTTCCTCTGCCTTATATTGCAATTTGAATCTTTGAGGTAATTGGAAATCAAGTTGGATAGTTGCTACTTGATGTTCTTTCTTGAATTGATCTTTCAACAAAACATCAATTTTTGGCCCATAAAAAGCTCCATCTCCTTCATTGATACTCCATTCTCTTCCGGTGCTTTCTAGAACACTTTTCAACTCGTTCTCAGCGATCTCCCAATCCTCTAACTCACCAATATAATTGTCTGGTCTGGTTGATAACAACAATCTGTACGAATCCAACCCAAATATCTTATAAACAGTATTGATCAATTTCAATGTTGAGTCGATCTCCTTTTTGATTTGATCAGGACGACAGAAAATGTGCCCATCATCTTGGTGGAATCTTCTGACTCTTGTCAATCCACTTAATGATCCACTAGACTCATTTCTATGTAATGATGAGAAGTCGCTGAACCGTATAGGCAACTCGTTATAAGATCTTTCGAATCTTTTGAACACTATACAGTGGCCAGGACAATTCATGGGTTTCAACCCGTATTCTTCCTTTTCAACATCTGTGCTTTCAACTTTGAACATGTCATCTTTGTAATTTTCCCAATGACCAGATGTCTCCCACAATGACTTTTTATATATTAGTGGAGTAATCACTTCCTGAAAACCATGTTTCAACTGCTGATGTTTCATGAAGCTGACGAGCTTATTGAATATCTTAGCGCCATGAGGCAAGAAAAATACAGATCCTGGTGTTATTGGGTCTATCATATACAATTGTTGTTTGGTAGCAATGGTGACATTTTCTACTGCTGATGATAATAAAGATGGTCTGTCAGTTTGACGCTGCCCATGTTCACATCCTTTGTGGCTCTCACAGTATTTCCGAGTTTGCCAACGAGAGCTCAATACAAAGCTTTTGCTCGCTGCTCTTCGTGAAATCAGAGACAAAAGTCTCACCTTTTCTTTTATCATGGAAGATTATTTTGAGGAGTGGGTCTGTTTTTATTATATATAATCAAGTAAACTCGAATTTTTCAAATTCGGGTTATAAGTTAAGAAATTCGATTATTTTGATTTTTTCCATTTTTTGATGTCTGAAATCTTATCTTTTTTGTTTCTTTGAGCTTGAACCATTCTTGGCTTCTATATATGCAATATATCACAAAGATACTGATACTATGTCTGATTCTTTGAAGGAGTTGAGAGCTAGTTTGATCAAAGATTCAAAACCATTATTGGTTAAGGGAAACGAAGACTCATCACCAACCACCGACAACATAACAGAGGCATCATATCTCAAGATTCCATCAAACAAAGACTTCAAGTACTACAGCTTAGATGACAAAACCAGATTTGTTATTGATGATGTAGAACAGCCCTTGAAGGTAGTTGTTCAATGCTACTTGCATCAAAACTCGTCTGGTACTGACTATATTGCTGATTGTGAGCAGAAAAACATACCAACAGTTGCCTTTGTGCAAAGAACAGATTTGATCACCTGGTTGATTGGTGCGTCCGATGACTCCGAGTATATAAAGAAAGACAAGGCCTCCATAAAGCCCACAGAGGAGATAGTAAAAAAAGAAAAAATTGAGGATCCATTTTTGAAGGCTATATTATCCAACGAAAGAGAAATTCTCAACCATAACTCCAGCTTGAGAGGCAACAAGGCTTCCGATTTTCATTCAATTATTAAGGAATGTGAAAACAGAGTTGTCAAGCAATTAAAGAGGAAGGCTGCTTCGTCAGCTCCAGCTCCATCCAACACCATAAAAAAAAATCAAAAAACAAAACCCAAAGACCCAATCATTATAATATCTCCATCCTCTTCCTCGTTGTTGTCAATGAATAATGTCAAGGAGTTCTTGCAGAATGGTGTATTTGCAGATCCCAACTCCTTACCAAAACACTCTGAAAATCTCTTGTTACTATCAAGAAAATCGGAGAGATTGGGTAACATGCGTTTTTTGGTCGTTGACAGTATCGAAAGATTCAATAAACCAGAATATTGGGACAGAGTTGTTGCCATCTTCACGACGGGTCAAAAATGGCAATTCAAACATTACAAGTACACCGAACCAAACCAGTTGTTTCAAAAATACAAAGGCTTTTTCGTCAGTTACAACGGTGACATTATTCCTCCACAAATCAAGGAGTGGAATGTCCAGAATATTACTTTGGACAGAAACAGAAGGTTCAGAGATAGACAATTGGTTGAACTGTTCTGGGACAGTTTGGAGATGCATATGCTATCCAAGGGCTATTCCAAACAGTGAAATTCATCCACAACGAATTTTCAACAATCAACTAGGTACGCCAGAGGCTACTATGTATTAGGATTACTTTTTTATATAATCTTCTTTGTATAATATTGGAAAACATGAATTTTTTCACACTTACTGTGAATTATGTCAGTAAATTGAGCGAACGTGCAATTACCCTGGCCGAGTGGTAATTCACTTTATTGAAAGTAGTATAGGAAGTATTCACCAAAAGATCTAAAAAAAATTTAACAGAAATAGATTAAAGTGAAAACAATTTGATTATCTTTTAGTAAACATTGCTACGTGGATGTTTGCGCTTGCTTGATTACTTTTTGAAAAAAAATTGATTCAAAACCTTGCTAATTGATCGTGATTTATTTGCTTAGTTTCTTATGAACTCCTCATGTTGAAAGCTGTTAGCAACCCTATCAAAAATAATGGTTCACTCAAGTCAACTGTTAGAGGAATTCTTTTTTCATATCATGGGTATCAAGTCAAACCTCATTATATCTCCGCCGATTTGAAGTTTCATAAAATCCAGAAACAAAGTTTTCTGGAAATACGTTTAAAGCTTATTGGATATAGATTGTACTCTACAAAGGCTAATCGTGATGATGAGGAGCACTCAAAAACAGGTGAAACAGATGGTGATCAAAAAGACACCACGAACGTTCACCATGACTTGGAAATCCAGAGATTGCAAAATATCATCAAAGAAAAAGCCAAAGAAGCGCAATCCCCGTATATAACGAAAGCACAGCTTTTAGCCAAAGCAAGTGGATTTCTAGAGCGTTTGAAAATAAGATCAAAATGGGCCCTTATCAAAAGTGTGAGACCCTTCAACATGGATGATTTCAGTGCTTTTTTCTCTTGGATTGTTATGGGCAATGCCTTATTGATATTTTTAGCAACAACTACTTTCTTTTCGTTGGTCATTTTAACTATGAATACAGTTTTTGCTCAGGAAAAGGTTGCCGAATTTTTGGGAAACTTGATCACAAGGAACAGTTCTTTGACTGTTACGTTTGAGAACGCCATTGTTCCAAGTTGGAAAGATAGTAAAATTTCCTTCAGAAAATGTTTTGTTTCGATGAGACCTAAAAATACTAAGAAGTTCATAAAAGGTTCGCAAGCTGAAGCTGCCGCAAATGCTGCGAACACAAGCAATCAAGTTTTGACTGCCGATGATGACGGCTATGATGATGGAAACTATACACAATTCGATATAACTCTTGAGGAGGTCAATGTTTCATTGTCGTTCAACAAATGGTTCAATGGTAAAGGTATATTGAAAGACGTCGAAGTTAAAGGTGTTAGAGGGATAGTTGATAGAACTCATGTTTTCTGGGAAGAAGGCGACGATGCTACAAACTACAAGAACGTTCACAAACCGGGGGATTTTGAAATTGAGAACTTCAAAATGGAAGATGTACTATTCACTTTAGCTCAACCTAATGGATTTAGACCATTTCAAGTCAGCGTTTATAATTGTGAACTACCTCAGCTTAGAAAGCACTGGTTGTTTTACGATTTTTTGAATGCAACTAGTATGTCGGGTTCATATGACAATTCATTATTCACTATTCATAAAAAACAAAGGTTTGATGATTTCCATAGCAGCAATTTGGAAGATGACTCAATTTGGAAAAGAATAACAAGACTAAGAATTGACTCTTTAAATGTCGACCATTTAAATACCGGGCTTGAAGGGCCTTTTGGTTGGATTACAAGTGGAAAGGTTGATATGATTGGTGATATTATGGTTCCAGGGGAAGGTGATGGCTTCAATATGACTGAGATAGTTTCTATTATAACTACAAGTATAGCAAAGGAAGCAAAAAGGTACACGCATATGTTCCCCAATCAGCACCATTTAGAAAATGATGTCTCTGAGCTGACAATCAAAAGAGACATTTCAAAATATTTTGTGCTAGACTTGCAAATAAGATTGAATAATGTTAGAGCTATGGTACCGCTCTTTACGCCTGATTTGTCATATGTTAACTATGCGTTAATAAGGCCCATTGTTGGATATATCAACTCAAAGAACACTTATATAGAAATATCGTGTCAGATTGTCAAGAAGTTGTCAGATTTCGATGGATCATGGACAATCTATGATTGTTTATTGATGGATGACATATCGGCTGAAGTTTACGATGGTTTTGTTGACTATGTTGCAGATGAAGAAGCTAGAACTGCAAGATTGAAAAAAGTTGGCTTTTGGTCATTACAGTTGTTCTTACAATTATTGGTCATTAGTTTGGGTACTGTTACTTGATGTTTTTACCTATTTTATGATGATTTATGGAGCCTTGTATATATAAGTTATGATTAATGTGATTACAGAAATGTTAGTTCTATACTGTATATTATATATTAAATATTATCATTGACCAGGACACCCTATATCCAACACAAAAAACCCTTACCAAACATTTCAGTCTACATCCGAACTATCAAGACAAGCAAAGCAATATAGCTGCTCAAACTTATGAGTGTTAACAATAGCACAATATTTCCACCTGTTTTGAAGTAGACTTTGTCGGTTATCGAGGAGTAATAAATTGTAACGTTATTGGAACGATAAACTCCAATGATATAGAAGATCGATCCGTAAACTGTGAACACTGCACCAATGGGCAAAAATTCCTTACTGAATAGTTTCAAAATTAATATTGCTATATATGATTAGCTTGAATTTTCAGATTACTCCCATATCAACTCCTATCAGGGCCCACGATAATATTATAAGGCAAACATACCGAAAGAAAGAGCTCCTATCGCTGATCTTGTATAAGCACCTTCATAGGTTCTTTGGTGGGCTCTTATATCCAATTTTGTATTATTTGAAAAGAAATCGAGCCTTGAAGGAAGTCTCTCTCTTTGATGTGGCCTCTCCATCCTTGTGTATTTGCTGCTAAAACAGAGTAGTGAAAAGATTGGTTGATATGATAATCCGTATTTTAGGTGATCGAATATAAACTCGAAATTTGGTGTTTTGAAAATTGCACCATTATAGTAAGAAATAACAATAAATACATGCTGAAGTTCTACAAATTTTCAATTTCAATCAAAATACACAAGAATGGCCAAAGAACGATTCATCACTCTTAAAGTGTCACCTTCTTTCCTCAAAAGCTTACCCCAATCAACCACAAACTCACCAAAGAAAGAACAGCCAAAGAACACTAAGAAAGCGCTTCCTCAAAAAAAGTTGAAATCATTGGTTTCTTCACCAGCTCTCACACCTGACTCGCCTGGATTGAATCCATCTACAATATCTGGCAACGCGAATATTGCTAATGCTACTACAACAAAAAATAACTTACCTAGAAGTCAATTATCAGCCTCTGCCAATGGTGGATTATTGGAACTAGATAGAAGTGGTAAGCCAGTAACTAAATGGTTGAAGGTGGACAAGGAGATCAAAACTTTCAGTGGCTTCAAAATAAATTTCCAAAGCTGGAAACCTGAACCCATAGTGAATAAAAGCAACTCAGAAGAAGTAAATAAAATAACTACGATAGAAAATGAAGCGTTGCCCAACATTGATAGCACACCATTGATAAGTAATGTCGAGGATGATGATATCAAGTCGCCCATATCTTTGAGTGCAGATGTGAATTTGAACAGTGAGATGAATTTTCCATCGTCACCGCCTACAATAAGTTGAATCGTAATGCATGGTATGTGTATGTTATTCAGAATGTAGCTATTGTTTCTCAACCCCAACACCAAAAGCCAATCCCCTTCCACTCAGTATCAAATTCTAAAGAGGCATGACCTAATTTTCTTAGGGCAGGTAAGCACCTTATTTCAGAAGCCGGAACGACATCAGAATTGTAATCTTCCCTCAAGATTTTGGTATAGGATTCTCTATCTTCGAAGGGCAATCCGTCTTCTGAGATGACCACTTGATCGTAAAGCAAGCCCCTATTAGTACACTCAACGACAACAGCGTTGAACAATAGTTTGAACTGGAGAAGATTAGAGAATTTCTCACATGGATTGATGTTTATTGAGATCACACACAATTTCTGCTGTGAGATATAATTACCCCATAAAACTGATGATGATGGATTGGCTGATATGTAGGCACCGCAATACTTCAACTCTGGCTTGAACTGTCTCTCACGACGATGGAAGCACCTCAAGTTGGATATTGTTGGTTCAAATGCAATAGCCGATTCTTTCTTACAGTTGGTTGTAATCTCGTCGACCAACTTTGATCTAAACTGGTCCACATGACTCTGAAGCGCTCCCTTGTCATTGAAACCAATATGAGTAACGTCGTGAGAAGATGTACTGGGCAATTCAGCAGCAGGCAGGAAAACAAGATGGAATTTCAAATCTGGAAATGATTTGAAGTTGAATCGACGGTAATATTCAGAAACACCAGAAAAAAGTGATAAATACGAATTTTCAGTGTCCTTATATTCGCTCTCTAACCATTTTAAACTGTTGTTGATCAACACAGAGGCTAATCCCTTCCCACGATACTCTTCGACGGTATAAACATACGAAACATGAAAAAGTAAATTGCTGCTCAATGAACTTGATTCCTCTGCTTTGAAAATACCCTTTTTGACAAACACCCTAATACTTGAAGCAATAGTATGATCCTTGCTCGGATCTTGCAAATAAAAGCTCAAGATTCTGAGGATCTTATCGCTGTCTTGAATATTTAGTTGGTAGGCGTCAAATTCTGCCGCAACGTATTCCTCAGCCGTGGAAAATGGAGACCATTGTGGTGCGGATGTCGCCAAAATCTTCTTTATTAACACTGGCTCATCTTCGTTTTGCGTCACTTTGAACTCGTACTCTATTTCTGTCATATGGGAGGCTTTTCAGCTGGATATACACCAAGTACGGATGCTAAAATGTTTTCGTCAGCTGGTGATCTCGTTTCAAGACGACTTTCCTTAGGAGAAAAAAACGGAAAATTTAAACACTATGACGCCTAGATACGTATCTATCGATTGTTCAGTCAAATGGATGCTTTTTCTTTTGGTAGACCTTCCTAAGGGAGAAAAACAGTGTTGTTCTACTTTCGAGAGAAGAGTGTATATTAGTTTTGAATCGTTAACAAGACTCATAACCATACCCCAAAACCCGTCACAGCAATTTGAAATCTCAAGTAACATTAAACATATAAAATAAGTATTTTAGACACCAACATCATACGATAGCAACAATTGAACGCAAAATGAACTCTGAAGATCCAAAGGCACCTCCCCCACCACCAACAGATGCTGCTACGAACCAGGAAATTGACGTAAGCAAGTTATCAGAACAAGAATTGAAAGTATTCAGACTTTTTGGTAAACTACCATCCAAAAATGACTTGTTGGCATCCAAATTGCACGAGCGCAAGTACTTTGATAGTGGTGATTACGCTTTGAGCAAGGCTGGTATTAACTCGGACTCGTCATTGTCGCCTATTGGGTTGAAACATCCTCAAGCTGAAAAAATATCTAGAATCACTAGAAACTCGATCAGTAGCTCTCGAGGTATCTCCTACAACAACAAATCCAATTTGGAAAAGGAAACTACAAATAGTTGAGTTTTTTGTATCTCTATCAGTTGCTGAAGCAGCTACAAGTATTCGTGAAGTCAAGGTTTGTGTCCGTATTACTACGTATCTCACAAAATGGCAATATTTTCATCTAGCAAGTCAAAGCCTGAGTCTATTTCAAAACCACCTGTAAATAGTATGGGTCTAGTTTAGTTTAAACATTATTGTTGGAATGAGAGGTCAGTTATAAGCTCATCAAATCACAATGAAATAGTCGTTTTTTTATGAAATTGTGAATAATTTATTAAAATAAAAAAAGTCAAGTATCTTTTGATATAGTAGAAATAGCTATTCATTAAAAATATATATTGTCAAAAGATTTAAAAACGTACTTTCTAGAAACTGCAGTTTAAAACTTAAATAAAACTCTTCCAAGTTTACCAAATATGATCAAACCGCAGAAGAAGAAACTTCCTAGCCATAACCAAATAGCTAATTGGTTGTAACTGTCGTTGGAGTTGATGGAGAGCTGGCTGAATTTAGTAGGATTGTACCAGTAAACCAAAAATGAAGCAGCGAAAGCTGTCAAAGTTGAGGTTATGAATCCAGAGGTGGTGTTATCCAATAACAACCATAAGCAAGGATTCAACAAACTCCACGCCAACGCAACTTGTACAGACAGAGACCATTGTATTTTCCTTACACCGAAAGAAACACCCAACAACGTTATGAAGGCTCTGATTATTTCGTTGAAATTCAAGTTGTTGGAATCGTAATTGTTTGAAAAACTGGATGGTAAATAGTAATCTGCTATGGGTTGAATCAATCCTAAACAAACTCCTTCCAACATGGTTATGACGTAAGAATACACCGAATTGCTAAATCTTATATTGTAGTTTGATAACAATCTGATGATCAAATCGTTACCAATGATTAATGGTTCCGCTGCCAACTGGGGTACCAAAATGTGATTGTCGTGAATGTGTTTTGCGATTTCCTGGTAAACTATACCACATACTCCTAGCGTCATAAGTTTGGAGGATATTCTGACCATGTTGTTTTCCTTTCTCCCTGTCACCGTCTTTTTCCCATTTCCGCTTCCTATGTCATCTGCGTTTGAGTTGGTTTTATTGATATTGAGAGACAAGTCCAGGTATATTTCATTATCGTCGATTTCTTTCGAAAGGTTGTTTTTGGAACCGTTATAGATCGAGTACAACCCTGGTTTGGTCAAATTGATGATGGAATCGGAGTTGAGAGAATCTTCCATATTTCACGGCACTATATTGGAGCAACGATGAAGTGTTGAGGAAAAATCAATATGTTTCAAGTATTAATTGTATAGCTATATGTGAACGATAAACGATAAACGATATTTAGCAATTTTGTTACCCGTTTACAATAATATTATTTATTTATTATTGTTTATATACAACCCCATCATTAACCCAGAATCGCCAGGAATCAGCGTTCCACACATTATTCATTATCAGGTTGAATAGAGAATACACGTACTATCAATTACAACATGGACAATTGGACCAATCCAGAAAAACTATCTCAATCGGGCTTGCTTTTCAATTTAACCCCTTCTCCCAAGTCGCAGGAGCAAAGCTGGATAGACTTGAACCACGGCACCAGCACGGGCAAACTACAGCAGTTGAAGAGTAACCTCTCGGATGAGGAATACTCGCTCTTGTCTCAATCACAGATTGACGATGTTTCCTTGAGCCATCTGACCAGCAACAACGACAACAACAACTCGGATCTCAGAAAGTGGATCTGGTTTTTGAGTGGAGCTCTTTTGTCGGGCTTGTCGTTTTCCTTGGGCTACTTGGTAGGGAAGTGGAACACCATCGACGCACCATTCTTCACATTCAATGATATGTTATTCTGATGTCCTTTGTTTTCTGTATTTTTTGTCTTTTTTCTCGCGTTGTGGGTCTATGCTTTTTTGTCATTTATTGGGTTATGTATATGTTTATCGGGCTTTTTTGTTGGCGGGGAAATGGTACTCTATGGTTGATTGATCTCACGGTGAGGTATTGGTATATGTGGACTGTGAGTATGAATTAATAAATAATGTTACGTTAAAACTTCTCTGTTTTTGCGCAAACAAGTAGAAACACCGGCCCAAACCGATTTGAAAGACGTCCCATCGTTTCGTGAAGCGATTCCAAACAAACCGCTTCAAAAACCATGCCTAACAGTGTATAATATGGGTGAAATATTGGTTCCACGAGCTAATTATACTGGTATATTGATTGATAAGGTGATCGATATGGTGAAATATATAGTGAGGTGTCCGGATGTTTGAGGTTACCCTTCTTTTAAACCAAATAACTTACAATTTCCATCTTTTCATTGGATAAAGAAATGATTATTCCCTTTTATATAGCAGAAGTTTTGATACAAGTCAAAACACCTATCAATAGTAATCATGTCTGGAGGTCCTGTTCCTGTTTACAAGGTATGTATTTGCGTTGAATTTTTTAGCGGCAAAACAGGTGAACAAATACTAATATACAGAAATATACCACTGGTTCCAAAGGTATTTGGGAAGTTTTAAGACAATGGTTGACCTTAGTTCCTAATAGATCATCAGGTAATCCATTGGTTCCAATGTTCAGAGTGCCACCTCCAGGCTCTCAACCAGCCGCTTTGACTTACAAAGACCCATACACTGTTCCAGCAGGCGACATCAAAGGTAACCAATATTACAACAGAGATCATAGAAGAAACTACCCAAAAATATCATCTTTCGATCAGACTAAAATCAGTGGATTGTTGAAGTTAGGTTCTGCCTCCAACCCAAGAATCTCAATCGGTAACAAAGGCCAAAAAGAGTTAGAGGTCTACAGTGAGCAAGACAAAGTTTATCTTTCCTCTACATTGTCATCTTTATCCACAGAAGTTTTGAAAGGCGAAGTGTTAGGCAAATCAGGTGAACCAATTGTTGCTCCTTCCTTGAACAAATTCAAATGGAAGATTTTAGAAGAACCTGAACATGGTATGTTCACCAAAGAATATCCATGCCGTATTTTTACCAATGTTAAAGCTTGAGCTGTTGAAGTATATTTATTTATTGTTTTTTATATTAAATTAGATTATTAATATTAGGCATTTGAAAGGATTACACGCACTGTATTCTCAAGCTAATAGCCACTTATAAACAAAGCTCGACAACGGAATCAGAACAACCAACAAACTGGTGATGTATTTGATGATATCGATCAAATCAAGCGGAACACCAAATGCAACTTTCGAAGAATCTATTTGGTCAGTAACGAAAACGTAAATCGCTCTTAAGCAATAATACTTACGAATTGATATATTAACGAAGCTTATCTCGTACTCAGGGAGAACAGGATAGTAGTCTCTAACTATTTCAATAACAAGGTAAATTTCGGCGCCGTCACCTTCATCATCGATGAAGCTTTCATCAGGCGCAACGATTTTATCACTGATTTTGATATTGACAGGATCCAAAGCCTTCCAGCAAAACTTATAAAAAAGTGAGTCCAACGGTTCAAAGCCTACTAGTTTGATATAATGAATTGTCTTTTCTTGCCCGCTCTCCAAATCCACTCTCACCAATTTTTGGGCATCTGGTTGAAGAAATGTCAATTTTGATGTATCATTCTTAACTAACGCATTGGATATTGGGAAGTCTCGTGGAATATTTATCTGATACGTCTCCGTGTTAGCTGATATACGGCCTATTAGTACAAAAAAGATATAAAAGAGGAGAACCAGATTCATTATTGGCGAGTCGAGTGATAAATCCTATGGGGTGATTGATATTTGTAGCTTATATACCTTTGAATCGGATAGGGTAAATTTCGCGGTGTTTATCTATATATAAAGATACATATATTGATATATCAACACCATAATCAAACGCATTTGTCAGTTTTATCATCGTTGCTCCAGAATATGGCATCAAAGTAGCATAATGAATAGGTTTACTACTGATGCGACGGAAGAAAGGAGAAGGTTCCACGTAACTATGCTTAGATTGATATCTCAAAATAACCGCCCAATTCAAAATCAAAATATTGGTCAAGGACACAATGAAACACACAGTCAGGATGGTACTCCAAATATTTCAGATTCAGAAGCAGACTCAGAAACAGAATTTGGAATACAGCTTCCGTTGGAGTTTATACAGAACTTAGAAAACCATATCATTGCTAACAACCAAGAACTAGAACAGCGGAACCCCAACGGGAACCGCGTCAACAACATCCAAATCAGCTCATTGATTTCGAGCTTTTTGAATTTATTGACAATATCCTTCTCCCCCATTTTGATAATGCGAGTTGTCACCAGCTTGGTGAGCTACATCACGAACAAAAACAGGTTTTTGAAAGAGGCAATGGGACTAGCCCATTCGTCGGATGAAAATGCGATCAACGAAGAGTACACACTACTATTAAGATTCAATTCGATATTCCAGACTGAACTACATTTGGACCCGGACTCCTTGAAGTTGAGAGTGTTGACTTTGACAGTTTTTTTCTCTTATGCTTTACTTATGACGTTTTTCATTTTTATATCTATGGGCTTTTTCACGTTTTGTGTTGTTACTGCTTTGAGCAGGAGGTGGAACCTTGTTAATCGTTTTGTTTCTAAGTTTTTTAACGAGTCTGTGGGGGTTATGTGACTATGGGATTTACTTTATGTTTGTGAAATTAACCGTGAGCTCTTTCGATGGTAGACCTCAAGGTGGACCTGTTTACCTTAGGTGTTACAGTGCCATTTAAATATTTAATCATCATGCTTTTTATGTTTTTCAGCCAGTAATTTTTTCTGTTTCACTCTTTGACCGTCTTCCCGTGTAAGCTAACAGACCCAAGAATTGTTGATGTGACTACCTGGGCCTTTCTCCTGCTATAGTCTCATTTGAAATGTAGCATTCACCTACTAAAATATAACAACAATTTGTACTTGATACAAAATCATTCCGGATTCGACAATCATCCATGCACATGAACCCTTTAGAGTCTATGATTGCCGGAAATTATAAAGCAGAATATCTTGAACCAAATTTCAATTACGTCTTTTCCCAAAGTTAAGTGAAAAAATAGTATCAACTAGTTTTATATTACTACCCTAGTATGGAATATTCGTATCGGTCAAAGTCATTTAACTAGTATTGATTTATTTTAGGAAAAAAAATCATTTTATTGTTGCTGCTAAGTAAGCCAAACGTTCATCAAGGCCACACGAAGTCAGTCTCAAAATGAGCGCAATTTTTCAAAGGAAACCTAACACCTGTCATATTAACCACAATCATGACAACCACGATATCCTACACTTGAAGCTTGTCCTCAAATTGTCGCTAGCATTTGCTACTATCATATTTATGCACTTGAATTACTTCTCAACCTTTTCACTCTTTTCAAAGCGACTCGGCTTTCATGATATATTAACATTTTCAACCTCGCTCTTCAGCAGCAAACCTGCGATTGATCGTGGGCTAGTATTTGGAGAATTTCAGTTTAATCCAACTGAAAGATTTGACATCAACATCGGAGAAACTTGGGGGATATTTGGAGGAATAGCGTTTTGTTTTATTCTACTTTTGAGTTGAATACTACCATTAATACCTGGAATAAATTTATGAAACACGGACATTAACTTTTTTTCAGACACCACAACATGGAATATATAACTTACACACAGGCTAATATGCTATCAAGAAACCAGTTTTAATGAATTTACGAACTACGAAATATAGGAAAAAAATACCAGTTCACTGATCAAAAAAATTAATGATATTTTAAGACTGCAATAGTAGCATACATATACACTAAAAAGAAATCAGCTCTGATTTAGTAATCTTCGGAGCCCACGTATTTCGTTTAATAAGCTGTCCTTTACACTAACCAATTCAGTGATTTTTTTCTCTATTTCTGCTTTAAGCTTGAGGTCCTCTTCCACATTTGTTTTCTTTTTTTCGATTTTGATTGAGATCAAATCCTGCTTCACTTCACTTCCAGAGACTAGGTGATCTATCTTTCCCTTTTTGACCATACTAGTAATCAATTCAAATGCAACCTGGGCTCCATTCGTAGCAGTTACTTCACTTTGATCAAATGGTGGACTCACTTCAACAATATCGGCACCTACCAAATTGAGTGAATCTATGCCTCTCAACACATAGAGCAATTCCCTTGGTAACCACCCACCACTTTCGATTGTACCAGTGCCAGCAGCGAAGCCTGGATCTAAAACATCAATATCAACAGAAAGATACGTTGGGGTGTTTTCTGGTACCGTTTCTAAGATCTTATCAATGACGTATTGAGGTCCTTTGACCCATATATCATCCGCGTAAATTCTGGTGAAATTTTGTCTATCATCTTCTTCGTAGTCCTCCCAGCTGCTACCACTAATTCTAGTTCTCAAACCAGCGTGAATGTTGTGTTCACTGGTTAGATTTTCCTGTCTTGCCAACCATAACATCGATCCGTGTGTAAGTTCTGACTGATCTGAATGCCAAAAACTAGGGTATTTGGTGGGTGACCAGGTATCTAAATGAGCATCAAAGTGGATAACATTAATCTTTCCATAAATGCTACGTAAAGCTCTCAAATGAGGCAATAACACTGAATGATCACCGCCTAAAGCAACAAATCTAGGCGGAACGACATCAGTATTTGAGCTGTTGAATGACTTTCTGGATAACAACTCTTCAAATCCTTTGGTCATTTGTTTGAAGGCCAAGTTATTGTCCATTGGAGTAATGGGTATATCACCACAATCAATAACTTTGGCCCAATTATTATATGGGTTGATACCTGCTCTGTGGTTGAAACCCCTGTTTGAAGTTTGACGTTGAGAACCCAGTCTAATAGCTCTAGGACCAAACCTTGCCCCAGGTCGATATGATACAGCAGTATCGAATGGGACTCCAATAATACCAATATCAAACTGTTCCTCGTTATCAACTAAACAGCGAGTGTAGGGCAAGTGAGCAAATGTGTTTATACCACTGAAGGGCCAATCTTCTCCCCATAGCTGATCAAGAGTGGGCGCACTTCCCATATCATTATATGTCAATTCGTTGTTGTTCAATGGGTTGGACTCAACTTGTCCTTGAACAACAGTAGCTCCTAAAACTAATAAACCTGCTACTTTTAGTAACATTTTTGGAGAGCTTCTATTTTTTATTGATATTCCTTGATAAATACTCTGGGTATTCACATTTTATATTCATGTTATACATATCTATATATCTGCCAATCTCATAAGTTGATGAGTTCCACCTTCTTTTTTTGGATTCGCCGCCAATGTCGTCCCGATAAGGATGAGCCGATAAGCTCTCAGTCATAAGTATCAAATTTTCAGCTATAGCATTTCTGAACACCATTAGTTGATAGTTTCCTTTTTTCAAAGTGGAAATTTGCACTGGGCCTGCTGTTAAGTCTCTTCAAGGCTCTCTTTCAATTTTGTAATAATGCTTCAAAAAGGGATAGAAATTCGTAAGCTGCGCTTTCAATCGTGTTACGGCTCTACTACTGGGAAGTGAAAAAAAAAAGAAGTTCTCCCAGTATAATTGTTATTTTGGACTGCTATATATGTTGTCAAATATGAAGTTGTGAGGGGGATTAGTGGAACTGAATTTCATTGAGTTTTCTGGATGGCGATCAATGCTCGAGAGGAGACAGTATATTTGAAAGTGGTCCTATGAGCTTTCCATTTCTTGGAAGAGACAATGGAATGGACAACTCATTCAGCCGAGAAATGGGTTACGTTTCTTGAATTAAGATATTCCATTTTATATAGCAAAAGAGTGCTTGTAAAACTGAATAACATCTCGAACGAACGGAGCCCACAGAAATAATGAAGTGAAATGGTTTTCGATTAAGGTTGTATATATACTCTATCTATCACATAAATTGGTAACCGAGAGAATTGCAAACAATAGTAAAGACTTGGCCACTGCACAATTGGCTTACACGGATTAATGTTTTTTAGATTGTTGGTAATCAGCATCCACCTACACCAGCGGTGTAAGCTAATGACCAGGTCAAAGACATACCATTGTCGAGAAGGTGAGATTGAAAGTTTGGTTGAATGAAAAACTGATAAGCATACTTTGGATTGAATAATCCACTGTTCAAAATCAATATTCCTTTCCATCCATCATTGATTTGATTTATTATAGGTGCCAATTTTTCGTTCCATTCCTCCTCAACAAACTTGGGTTTTCTGATAAAAGAGGATATAGGAGTGATTGGAAGCATATGAATACCATGAATCCACTCATTTCCAATTGCACCCCTTCCAAAGTATGTGCTGAAGTCGATTTTATTCTCGAAGGTTATCCCAGCAACTTTATTTCCAATAAAATTGGGTGGTTGTATTTTGTTGTCGTTACTGTATAACATATACATATTCATGGCTCTTCTCATTATTGCCAATTGCAAGTTTGCTCTTGCTTCCATATCTGAGTCACCTATAACTTGAGCCCATAATTTCATCCCATAACTAAAATGATAATCTTCTGAAGACGATTCTTCATCTTTTCCATCCCCAGAAGCAAAGATACCATGTGCGAAACTATGGCCATTGTAAAAATCAAAACTTCTTGAGACTGGAAAATAAGGGTCTTTATTAGAAGGGTTGGCAACGTCTCTGATAAGGGTTTGGACCCAGCTATTCACTGATTCAACCCAGTTTCCTCCGCAATCTTTGTCAACTTTGGCGATCAAAGCGCAAGCATGAATGTGGTAACCGTAATGAAAATGATGATCGTTATAAAAAGAGTTACCAAAGTCCGCACCTGGGTCTGCGGTTGACACAATACCTTTCCAAGTAGTATCGTAGGACAAAGGAAATTGTTGATTGTTGGTCGAAAATCTTTGCACAGCTTCCTTTAGTTTTGGCATGAGTTGTTGCGTTAAATTGTCATCTTTCAATATGCATTTTGCTGTATACAAAATGTAGGCAAACTTATCCAAAACTTTCCCACTTGTGTACATGGAATCTATATTTGACATTCCGATAACATCCTGCTGAATTTCATGAGTTGCTGCCTTTTCAATATTTTGCAAGGCTTGTTGAGAATAGGATACACCATTAAATCCTTCAATACTAGACCACGGCTCGAAAGATATGTTCAGAGGAAGTTTCTCATTCATTGTCAATTCATTGGTGATGAAACCACGCATTGGACCTTTGGTGGTGGAGTCCAATATCAAATTAACCGCCTTGTCTCTCAGACCACTTTCCATTGCTTCATATTGGTGAGGTAAAGTCCAAATCAAAATTTTTCCACTCGAGGAAGACCCACCAGTACAAAAATTGAATTTATACTGGCACGAGTCTCCATTCACGACTGCACTAACATAGCATTTTGTAGGATATTTTCCTGCTACCTGGTCGTAAATGCTGGAGTCCTCTCCAACTGCAATTTGTATCGTCAAATTTGGGGGTGCAACTCCATCAGCAACAATATGATTTGGGTCTTTTAAATGAAATCTCAAATTGGATGTGTTATTTGACACATACATGAACCAATTGACCTGATTGAAAAGTTTTATTCTAAACTTAGAAACATTCTGGTTCGAGTTGTTGAGTTGTTGGAATTCTTGGATTCCAACCTGTGATGCAATGACGGGACCTAAATTGTTATACACTGAGGTGATGAATCCCATTCCCTGAACTAAAGGAAACTCAATCGAACCATTACCAGTACTAAGAACGGATGTGACCGACATCTTTTCAAAGTCTTTCAATGATAATTGAGGTTCCCCTTGTTGAAATTCATTCGCACTCATGACAAAAGACTTTATTCTTGGTGGGTTGAAATAAAACTGCACTGGATTAACGTTGGTGTCTGGTCCAAATACCCTCTGCTGAGCCGTAGTGTGATTAAAACATAGCCCTGCATCAAATCCAGGCTCAATTCCAAACCACAATGAATATGGTTGTGTCCAAATTGGCATGGTTTGGTCATCCAAAAGCATATTATTGTAAAAGTTGTTCGTTTGAATGGGAGAATTTTGATTCAAAGCATTCTTAGGTTGGCATGGATGGACTGTTCGTCTGAATATCGAAGGGGGTGGACTTTCAGAAATTGGCTTACCAAAAATATCTGAAGAATTTCCATATTGGACTACTTCATTGACAATTTGTTGTTGGGGTGAACTATCAGTATGATGTAAGTTGCTCACTTTATTGATGAACTTCTGGAAATGAGAATTTCGAGGTGTGGGCATTGGAGCACGATCATAAACCATATTGTCTTCTATTTGGAGCGATTAGGCAAAATCAGAAAAAATTGTTCAGCGAATGGTCAATATTCATATATTTTGACATCAACCCTTTCAAAAATATGTTCCATACCATATATATGAGGATCGGTTTGAAGTCGGATCTTTTCTGAAGTGTATTTGATTTCACGTGATTTGCGACCGGAAATATAATATTTCCTTTCAGTTATTGCAAGGGAAATTATATCGATTATATGCGAATTTACAGGTGTTATGCGAAATGTTATACAAGATGTTATTGATTCTTTCTCTTATATCATGAGAAAACCAGAGTAACTTTCCCAGTCAACAGAGAATTGCTCTTTGCTCCTTGAGTATGCTCGGACGCCTAAAGTTCGACCAATACAGTTGAAAGCTACAAATATATGGAACCAAAAACACTTTATTTGAGATAAATAATCATATGTGATATATTGATATTGTTTGATGAATGAAATGTACCAAAAAAGACCAAAAAAAACTGTTTAAAAGAGCTTTTTACATTCAAACAAATTTCTTTCAGTGAATTCGAAATTTTTTATGTAAAAAATATTGCATCATTTTAAAAAAATTAAACAAACTTATAAAAGCAAAGCAAATTAAAACAATTATTATTAAAAATTAGTATCAAAAAATACTAATTGGGCAACAAAAACAAACAACATGTAACACAATTCCATTGCTTAAACAACTAACAAAATACCAACAGCTAAAGCACCAGTTAAACCTAAGTTAAGAGCACCATTAACCATACCTTCGTTGGCAGATGTAGATGTGGTGGAGTTGGAGCCGTTGGATGGGATAGTAGAATTAGTAGTGTTAGTAGCGTCTGAGTGATCAACAACAGCTTTGAATTCTTTTTGAGAACCGGAGTCAACATAGACGGTATGGGTGGTAGTACCATAGGTCTTGTTGAATTTACCGTATTTGTGAGTACCTGAGGAAGAAGATGAGGATGAGTGTTTGGTCTTGTTGAATTTACCGTACTTGTGGGTTCCTGAAGAGGTAGATGATGATGAGTGTTTAGTCTTGTTGAATTTTCCGTATTTATGAGTACCTGAAGAAGTGGAAGAAGATGAGTGTTTAGTTTTGTTGAACTTTCCGTATTTGTGAGTACCTGAAGAGGTGGATGAGGAAGAGTGCTTGGTCTTGTTGAATTTACCATATTTGTGGGTACCTGAAGAGGTGGATGATGATGAGTGTTTGGTTTTGTTGAATTTGCCGTATTTATGAGTGTTGGAAGAAGTAGCAGTGACAGTGACTGTGGTCTTTCCATCAGGGATGGCGGCAGCCATGACAGCGGTGACACCAGCTAAACCAAGAAGAGTAGTTGAGAATTTCATTGTATAGCGATGGTAGTTTGTTGACTTGAAGGTATTAAAAAGCTACTGGTGAAAGAAACTAATCCAAATATATAAAAATACAACTTTTGCTTATTATTACTTTGGCCATATAAAATAAACAAGAAACGAGCGGCTTTTTCTATGGTCTATGGATAACTCGGTTTGCTCTCCAATACTACGCTCAAATTACCTAATTTGCCCACAACCGGTAGTAGGACGACCGCTTTAATCGCTCAACTCGAGGCGGTAAATACGTAACCTCGACTTTCATGCATTATTATGTATTTTACTGCATTGGCTACTGACTTTCACGCTTTTCATTGGCCTGATTTTGGTCGGGGAGACTCAACGAAGACTCACTCGCAGAAATGGGTAAACATCGACGCAAACATATTTCCTATTGCGGTAACTATCAAACCCAATCGGGGTGCGGCTCACGGAGTGGTTATTTATTAATCCGGTTTCAACATACCCGCTCACGTGACGTGGGATTTTGGTGCCAGAGACATTTTTGGCCTAGTTGGGCCATATTTTGGCCCTTTTTTTGCACTTTTCTTGGGTCTGTCAAGGAATTATCCTGTGCTGTTCGGGTGAAGTCTGCTACGGGTGGATTTGTGTCCAACTCTGTTTCTAGTTGGATGTGTTTTTTCAGTGCGGAGATTCCTTGAAAAACTTTTCACCCCGTCGACTGAAACATGTTTGACCGGACTCTCATTTCCAGCTCGTCTCATTGCTCCTGGTCGCTATCGGTGCTTCGAACTTCGTAATTGGGGAAAGTTGTACGGCTGACGTAATCTTTTTTTTTTCTTTTTCAAAGCTGGTGGGAGAGTCACCAATATATGTGTGATTAGGATGAGGTTAGTAAATTACATGTCCTCCCTCTCTAAAGAGAAACCTCTCTAAAGAAAGAGAGGAGCTAGAGAACGTAACAATTCAATATTTCTGGGGACCAGTTCTGGGTTCTCGCTAGCTTCCAGTTGAGAATTTGATCAGCTGGCGCAAACACAACCATGACGGAATAAGTCGAGCTAGCACAATGTCCTCGGTTGCTCTTCTCCAAACAGCTAGTGTGCTGAAGGCTGTTGGCGGCTCTGGCTCGAAACATGAATCAATAGCTTCTTCCAGTGAGGTGTATGTTAACACGAAAACCAGCTATGTATGGAGAACCTTCGCACTTGGAAACCCCGCCGGTTACCCGTATTTGAGCCGCATGGCGGCGGTTGCAAAATCAATTGCGAGGAGACGGCGACCTGTTGAAGGGTGTACCAGCAAAAAGATGTATTTCTGAATAAGGACCAAAGTGAGTCTTGTTGTGATTGTGCTTCTCTTCAGCTAAATGAGGATGTGTTATATCATTGAAAATATGAAGCAGACTAGGGAAAAAACGAAGCTGTAGGGCTTGTAGTGCATACATCTTGAGGTGCCAGTGGCAATGGGAGGGAAACCGCAAAATTTTTTGAGTTGGCAGACAAAAATTTACGTTGGGTAAGTTTTTGGTAAATTTTATAGAGAGCTATGGTGTGATTCTTGGAATTCTTGGCTATATTTCGATGGACAGTTACGTTTCAGGAGCTCATATTGTGGAAGATGTTGTTCAATATGGATGGAGGCTTTCCGAACGGCTCGAACACTAAGAAATTCGAAATATAGGCGGCGAGCAACAGAGGAGATCAAATTCACTTGTATCGATTGTTCCACTCACCTTATTATGTATACAATCTATGGAAGGAAACAGTGGCATATGGCGGGAAATCAAATAAATTGGGTTAAGGTTCCGTTTTCTGTATGAGTACTGAATTTGTGAATTTACAGTACCTCAGCGTAGCTAAAGATCAAAGGCTTCAGCCTAAGATATCGAGCATATAATTGCAGCCCATTTTGCACTCCAGTGATTCTCATAAGCAGTGGTTATCAGAATCGATGCCATCCGTTATAAATCCCGCTACCGAACTCAGTTGAGTACTCCCCATCTCTTCTATTGTCTTCAGCTCCAGCGACCTAGTTTTCGGGAAGGGCTTTAAGTTTTCTTCTATTAATTCCATGACTTCTATGTTCTCTAAATTGCATGAAGAAACCATAGCGTATACGTTCAATGGGCATCTTTAATAGTTGTCAATGACTGTTGACGATTTCTAGCAGCCTTGTTTGCGGACTCATATAACTGAGTCATGCGTCTTGGTTGATTCTATTTTATAAATTTGCTTTTTGAAACTGTTGACCTAACCTTTGATACATATTCTTTGATTCTCTAAAGTGGGCCTAGAAGACCCAAGCTTCAAAGGTTGATTCATGACGTAGTCGAACCATATCAACCATATCTTTTTATTTTGAAGGTTCGTTAGTGCCTTGTGACCAGTCGAAGATTAGAGAATGATGGATGGTTTAATTTTTAGTGGTTCCTTGTTTCAAATCCAGGCATAAAAATGCAAGCAACAGTCTCAAGCGCTAAGTTCCATCCATCAATATTTGATGGTGGTCTCTTTGAACCTTAGCTGTGACCTCAACTTTGATATAGTTATTGTTACGCCTTGGTTTGAACTACGACCTGGAGGGGCATGAATGAGCGACGATTCTAAAATTGACATGAGAATATATGAGGTCCTATTTTGACTGAAAATTATTACGGATTCCATACGCGAGAGAATTGCCTGATAAGTGCTTTTCTCATAATAGATAGGATAGGGCGTTACTGCATTCGTAGACTTTTGACATTTTTCAGCATCATCAAATCTCGAGGCGCAACATCGATGGTCGACCATAATTGATAATCATCTATATCGTTGATGAAGCTCGAAAATAACCTTAAATTAACAATCAACGACTCAATAAGTGGACTCGTTTTACAGCTATAGTTAGTTGCTTTTTTATTGTAAGCAAAGAGCTTACAATTGTAAAAATTAATTCAAGAAGTGTGGGTATTTTTCGCTGGCTATTGGCAACACATACAAAATAGTACTTATAATCGAAGAATTGAAAATTATGCAACCAGTTGCAGTATCGCAGATCATATTCCTTTGACATCCATGTTTTACTTATTGTGAGTAATTCTATAACCATAGAAAAAGCGTGGAGTTGCAAATTGAATCGTAGTAATGAAATACACTGTTTATGTAAAATATAACAAGCAATAGCATTGTACTTGAAATGAAATACATAACATCGCACTAACTGTAGATAAAAGAAACACCAGTTGATTATAATAGAGTCGCGTCAACATGATTAACTCTTGCACGTATTAAAAGGTGCCGTGGTGTTGAAGAATTCACGTATCTTCCAGCTCTTTAATTACCATCGTACGTCTATTCTTTATCAAACTCTTGTGCTCAGACTATATTATATAAACCCATCCATAGAACTACGATTATTGGATTGGTATTTGATATACATCACTATAGGCTTTTGCTTAACTAGAAATTTGAACAACTGGAGTATCATTAATAACCAGACACACACAACAAGAAAGACAACTAAAAAACAAACATAATGCTTCGAATTATTGAGATATTAGCATGGTCTTTGATATTGTCGAACATAGTAACGGCATCACCAATTCCAACATCACAATTGGATCAATTGTTTGATTTCACAAATACTACGATTGGGACACTTGAAAACCTCGAAAGTTCAGTATCAAAATCAGTATCGGGTGTTTATAAACTTAACTTCGATATCAAAAGAGGTTCAAATTTGAAAGACGCATCTTCTTCAAATGTTGCCAAAGTTGTGACTGATTCATCAGAAGTCCAATTGACTAACGAAAATACATTCTACCTTGCCTCCGTCAAGATTGGTACACCATACCAAGAGGTTGGTCTCACTATAGATACTGGATCAGCAGATTTATGGGTTCAGGGTACAAGTAATCCATATTGTGAAGAAATTGGATGTGAACAATGGGGTACTTATAATTCTTCCGAATCGTCAACATACAAAGCTTTGACAAATTTGAGCAAATTCCAAATCACCTACGGTGATAATACTTATGCTACTGGTGTCTGGTCAACAGAAAATATAGGGTTCGGAGAGTTGCAAGTAAGCGATGTACAGTTTGGCTTAGCACAAAAATCAACATCTGAAATGGGTGTGTTTGGTATTGGTTTAAAAGCAACAGAAAGCGCCGAAGTGGAATACGATAATTTCCCAGTCCAGTTAGTGAACCAGGGTGTCATAAGTAAAAACGCATATTCCATCTACTTGTCATCAGCTGATGCTGATTACGGATCAATCTTGTTTGGAGGTATTGATCATGCCAAATACCTGGGAACCTTGACCACTATCCCATTATCCAAGGATTCTTCAGATTCATACTCTTCGTTATCTATTGTTTTGGACAGTGTTCTCTATGAATCTAATAGCTATTCTGTCAACTCAAACGCTTTGATAGATTCGGGTACAACTTTAACCTATCTTCCAAGTTCCGTGGTTTCTCTGATTGCTTCAGATCTTGGTGCCCAGTATAACTGGAGTGCAGGGGCCTTCCTTATTGAATGTAACTCCACAGCATCAATCAGCTTCCAGTTTGCTGGTGTGCAAATAGAAGTCCCAGTGTCTCAATTGACATTACCGCTTTCTACTATAAGCAATGCAGATATCGAGGGTGCTTGTGCCTTGGGTATATTTGCATCTAGTGATATAATTCTTGGAGACAACTTCATCAGAAATTGTTACTCAGTTTTTGACCTTGATGACAAAACTATCTCGCTTGCCCAAATTAACTATACCGACGAAGAAGACGTCCAGCCTATCAGTTAGTAAGACCCCCGTTTTCCTCCTCAAATGAGTGGATGGGACCCAAGTGGTTCTCTCTAACTTATTACTTTTAATTCTCATTATCTGCTTTTTCTGATTAATCCTATTCTTGTTGTTATGCCATCTAGATTTCTTTGAATTCACTTCTTGTTCTCCGGATTGTCCTCAATGTAAGCTTCACATCATATCCTTCTCTCAAAGACTTTGTTATATTTCTTATCCGCCTCAAAGTACTGGGCGGTTAAAATGATGTTGTATTATCGAATGCTTCTTCTCGAACGATTAGCCCAATTAAGAAGTTTGATCCCGTGTTACGAAAATAGCAATTGCGACATCACAAGATATATAAATCGGAGCCACAATCTACTGTAAATGATGAAGAAAATCTGAGCAACACATTTTTGCACGTTAAAAGGCGGTGAAATAATTAAAGCTGGTTTTCAAGCTCAATAGATCATATTTGTGTATATATCTACAGTTCAATAGTCACTTTCAAAATGTCAGATTTATTTGTTGACATAACATTACCCACTGGTGAAACCTATAAACAACCAATTGGGTTGTACATTAACGGAGAATGGGTGAAAACCGACGAACAATTGGAAACAATAGATCCATCCACTGAAAAAGTTATAACATCTGTATATTTGGCAAATGAGAAACACGTTGATTTGGCCGTCAAAGCTGCCAAAACCGCATTCAAGTTCTGGAAAACAACCACAGGTACTGAAAAGGCTGTTTTGTTGAACAAATTGGCTGACTTAACTGAAGCAAACATTGATATTTTAGCATCAATCGAAGCATTGGATACTGGTAAACCAAAAGAATATAACGCCAAAGCTGACATCCAAAATGTTGCAGATATCTTGAGGTACTACGCCGGATGGGCTGACAAAATTCAAGGCAAAGTTATTCCAATCTCAGAGAACAAAATTGCTTATACGTTACATGAACCAATAGGTGTCTGTGGACAAATCGTGCCATGGAACTATCCTCTTTCTATGAGTGGGTGGAAGATCGCACCGGCTTTAGCAACTGGTAATGTCATAGTCATGAAAAGTTCAGAAAATACACCATTATCTTTGTTGTACTTTGCACAATTGATAACAAATGCAGGCTTCCCACCAGGTGTTGTCAACTTCTTGTCTGGTACCGGAGCGGTTGCGGGCAATGCTATTTCTTCCCATCCATTAGTCGATAAAGTCGCCTTCACTGGTAGTACCAAGGTTGGTGCCATTATCCAACAGACCGCTTCGATCAATTTGAAAGCCGTCACATTGGAGTGTGGTGGTAAGTCTCCCTTGGTTGTATTTGAGGATGCCGAGGTAGAACAGGCAGCAAAATGGGCAGCATGGGGAATCATGTACAACTCTGGACAAAACTGCACAGCAAATTCAAGAATTTACCTTCATGAGAAGATCCACGATAAGTTTTTGGGATTGTTCAAGAAACATATCTTGGAGGAATTGCCTCTCGGCTTGCCTTTCGAAGAGAACTCCAAGTTGGGACCTGTTATTTCCAAGGTTCAGTATGACAGAATAAAGAATTACATCAAGATCGGTGAGGAAGAAGGTGCCACCGTATACTTAGGAAAAGAGAAGCTCCCATTTGAAAAAGGTTACTGGATCCATCCAACCGTCTTCACCAATTGTACCCAAGACATGACCATCGTCAAAGAAGAAATTTTCGGCCCTGTGGTAGCAGTATCAAAATTCTCAACATATGATGAAGTGATCGAGGCAGCTAATGATTCGAACTATGGATTAGCCGCCATGGTCTTCACCTCTAATATCGCCACTGGTCACTCTTTTGCCCGCGACATTGAAAGCGGTACAGTCTACATCAATTCAAGTAACGATGAAGACATCAAAGTTCCTTTCGGAGGTGTTAAGATGAGTGGAGTTGGAAGAGAATTAGGAGAGTATGGTTTGTCCACCTATACCCAGGCCAAAGCCATTCATGTTAACTTAGGTGCCCGCTTGTAAATTTGTGTTGAGTAGCCTTTATATCACCTGATATTTATATCACCTAATTTGTTTCAATGTATTATTTATGAGCTTGTGCTGTAGCATTTCACTCGAATCGAATGTCGCCAAAATGTCGCGAGTGTGCATTGGGATACTGGCTGCAAACTAATAAATGTCACGGAAGTTCTTCCTTGCTGAGAGGCGACTAAGACTAGGAGGCGACATATGATTGAGACATGAATTCAAGATGGAAAATACCTTATTATCTCCAATGATTTCTCCATATGTTCAGGGGGAATGCTTCGTTTGGGGCATTATTGGTTGATTTGAGAAACTCCTGGTTGCCTTTTCGTTATCCTGACCTATTGTGAGAGGCTACTCCAAGGCGTGAAGAACCCTTTCAAGAAGAAACAGAAGTGTGGGAACGTGCTTATTGATCATTAACAAAGGTTTCTCCATCTGAAAGTCGTACCTTCCTTTTGCATATCGGAACATAGACGTTCAAACACATTTCAGCTACCATCCTTCGAGCAGGTTCAACATGACTCGAGTTGTCATTGAAGCTTAGTTCATAGAGTTCCTATATGTCTCATCGCAGCCCGAGGTTTCGAGGCCACCTTGCACCACGTTCATTGAGCAGGACCATTACTTCGTGAGCGGCGTGTGTATATGGAAGTGCAATTAATGTTACACTCGTGGTCGGTTGTGCATAGTTTGCCCATATATACACTATGGACACCGAGCTATTAGCAACTGACTCCACCTCCACTCTTAAACACCCTCAAAACTCAAGCGATCGCAATGAAGCTGGCGATATAGGTACTGTAGATCTTCAATTCCGTTAGTAGTGCACATACAATATTGTAGCACTGGTTTTGCTACAAAATTAATTATACTAATTTATGCTACAGTGTGTCACTTGCTTACGACCAATCACACACCGTCGATAGAAGCTAGCTAACAGTCCACGATTCAAACAGTATAAGTTGTCACGCTCCGAGAAGTCTGAAATCACTACTACCATGGTATTTCTCATTTGTAACTCTGTTTTACCCTGGCCGATAACTCAAGGAAACCCATGGCTAGCAATGTGCTGTAGCTCGATTACTCCTCTGTATGAGCCACTAATCCTACTTTGAAACCCATCATGAAACCCAGTGCTCAAGCCAATGCCAATAATGGTGTTCAACTCAGTTGTGCCTCTGCTGTCGCCTTCTCCAGCTGATTTATCCGATACAATGGTTTCGACCTAAATGAGCGGCTGGTAATTTTCAACAGGACTATATATTGATAGCAGAAAAGTTGATTTCCACCGCTCTGTTTAACAGTGCTAGACATGTCGCATGTAGTGTCTGAAAAATGTCGCCTTTTTATCTGCATATCTGACTGTTTGCCCCTTCGGACTAAATTATTTGCGTGTCGCACAGCATTGTGCTTGTCACCAATTCACCATGCACAAAAATTTCACCTTTTGGCTAGAAATGCTTTATTGGTTATTTCAGAGCTTAATTGCTATGTCTTATTTAGTCATTGCAAGGGATCAGAAAGATCCAATTGCACCGTCTTGTTGTTGAGAAAAATCAACCGTCTCAATTGGTGGGGAGACGGTTGAGGATCAGGAGTGAACCGTATATTAGTGCGGTTAATAATGCTTAGCACGAAAGCGAGAGTGCTGCTAGCGGACAAGATATTTTTCTCACCACGGCCAATATCAATATTGATTATGTCCATCTATAAATACAAGTGGTTGTTATAAGATGTGAAAAGTAAACATAAACACAATCGTCACACGAGATTGGCAGTTATAAATAGATAGAGTTTCGAGAAATAAAGTTTATTATTCAGCTCCAGTCACCCAAAGAATGGTTCGTAGTAGCGGCCGACCTGATGGTTGACTATAGAACAGTATGAGCTCCACGCCTATGAAATTTTACCTTTTATGGAAATGGTCTCTAAGATACTCTAAATAATAGCGTTGCAAACATACAAATCAAGCTTAGAAATCAATAATATAAAAATTTAACAGTATTCTAAACTTCCCCTTGTCTACCTCTAAATCCAAACAATTCTTTTTTATGATACATACTTGTATCTCTTGTCAAAAAATAAATAAGCAAATGTAGCCGTAAATGAAACCGTAATTACGAAATGAAAAATACCAATAATTGAGAATGAATAAGTTTGGGAATGACAAATGCTATCTGAGTAAAAGCATTACTCAACAACATCCAATTTTGAGAACAAATATAAAAACAAATCGAAAGACACGTTTATCATCGTTATGGAGAAGAGGGGCATTTTAGCACTAGGTGTAACTATCACATTGGCCTGGATAAGTACGAGCACTCAAAGGTTGAGGAAAGATATCCGATACGACTAATCTTTGGAAATCCCATTCAATTGCATCCTCTGTTTTCCAACACCAAAATACCCATCCGCTGTTCAACTCGAATGCATCCAATTGTGCCTCAATAAACTTTCTGTAGTTGGCTCTAGTATCTTGACTCCAGTTGGAAACTTCTAAGTATTCTGAACAATTGCCAATGTATGGAGAACTATCAAATTGGCCCTCGAATCTTGACAATGTTCCCACACCATTCAACCATGGGGCACAGTCTGTCAATGCTGCAGACCATTCACCAGAGACACTCCAGTGATACTCTTTTGCAGCATCGCTTCCCCATTGACAGGCAACCTCAATTTTTGCATCCAAAGTTGTACTCAATTCTGCGGCAGAGAAAACTTGGTAATGATGATGATCAACAACAACATTCCAGTAATCATTTAACAACATAAAGCTATCCCAGTAACCCATGGCTTGAAAAGCATCATGAATAATGACGGCTTGATCTGAACCTGTATTTCTTAATTGATTGTAACCGTCAATGTAAAAGTCATGAACTTCATCCATATTCAAAATAGGACCTAATGGCTCATTTACTAGTTCAATACCAATAACAACATCCTCGTAGTTTGAGCCTCCGTATTTCGTCATAATGTAGTTCAAAACAGACAACGTCACATTAACGTTGTTACCACTCTGCCATTGGTACACGTCTCTTTGACCTGAGTTATCAAACCCATTTTGAGAGCCTGGAGCACCATGTAAATCAATCCAAGCATACAAACCGTAAGTTTTACACCAATCTAATGCTTGGTCCAAGTAAGCCTCTTGACCTTGAACATATGGATCACCATCCAATAATTGAAAGGCCCAATAACCAATTGGAATTCTGACAAAATTCAATCCGTAATTTTTCATATTGGCGAAATCACTTTCAGTGATCCAGTTAGTCCAGTGCTGAATCAAACGATCTTCTGCAACTTCCTTTCCCAAATACTGAGTATAATGATATTCATCAACTGGTATATCGGAAGCGTCAAAAACATTGAATAATGATGGTGTAATATATGGTTCGAGAACAAACCACCCACCTAAGTTGACACCATATACCTTCTCAGTTTCATAATTGAATTGAAGGTTTTTCTTCTCGAATTTGAGACTTCTACTTTGTGATGGTGAAGCACTTTTTGAATTCAAAAAATTAGTGAGCGAGAGTGATGATGCTATTGGTTGTATAGATGAAAATGATGCTAATAAAGTTGAAAGAACTAATACCCTTAAAAATTTCAAGCTCATTTTATATTTTTTTTAGCCACTTGATATACTTGACAATTTGTGCAGCACTATTTCTATGAAAATTATCAGTGAAGAGAGCAAAAATAGAGATTCCGAGATGGTTTAATTTTGAGATATCAAAAGTGTACACTTGAGAAATGTAGGAGATCCGCAAGAAAACTTCTGTAAGTAGTTATATTATTGATACTAATAGGTTTTTTGACAGTAGTAGCTTGCTGGTTTGATATGAAACTTGCTCTGGTCAGCTTTTCTGATTTTATTGTTGATATTTCTGGATCTCAGGTTCCAATATAGTCAACAAAAACCAAACGTGAAATTTAGTTGGGAAGATTCGAAGCTATTTATATTTGTGTCGCACAAAGTTGAAAAGAACGAGTGTTTTAGAAGTCTAACATTTTAGATTTGGTACTGTTGCAGCACGCGTCTGGGTCCAGTGTCGTTGAGGTGAGCATGTCGCATAATCGCCCTCTGCAGTGTCGCAGTGTCGCAGTGTCGCTATGTCGCTATGTTGTTAGGAATTGTTAGCTTTAAAGCTTTCACTTTTCAACTGTAACTTCGAAAGGTTCTACGCCTAATCTCCACATATGCAATTTCAAAGTTTAGACTTGTTCGTAGTCTGATGAACCACAGTCAGGATAGATTTCATCTCTACATTTGTATGGCCTCTAATCCAGAATCGAAATGAATTCAATTCTCTATACCTGGCAATGTCCTCAACTTTGAATTGTAAACATTGCAAATAAACCACAAAGATCCCAAAGCGACTTCGAATGACGTACAACCCGAAGTCAACAAAAACGTGAGAAGTGTATTTACAAGCGGAGGATTGACATGTTGGTGGCATGGTATGTGTTGATGAAAGTGTTCTAGTATCTGTACGTGACATCTCTGAACTTCCATATGAAATAATATTACATGAAATATACAAAATGCTCTTTCTTGTTATGCAACATTACAATGTGTCAAGTTTCAATAACTCAGAAAACACGACAAATTTATCACAGTCATGTCTCAACGTGGTTATATCGTAGATGGGTGCGGCTTGACCACAATCAAACATCAAACTAAAAATTTACGCGTCGTGTTAATACCAATCTGGGTTGAGCAGAACTATTCTACTCATTTGGTGAGATCTCAAATAATAACTTAGCAGCTGTACATTGTTTAACGGTAAAAAAATTATTTAGTACAACATAATTTTATTTACATTCAATTACGGGCTAGTACTCAATGTTTTTCACCAACAAGGTAATACCCAATTGATATATCATTCAATAATCAATAATCAATTGATGATACCCGTATATCCCCCATGCAGAGGATTGTGAAGCCCTTTTCGCATTGTTTCTTAAAGAGTGACTTTTGGGGACGCAAACACTGTGAAACAATCATTCAATTCAAATCCAGAGCAACTTTTGGGAGACATGGGTATATAGCACTAGTTTGCAATTTCACTAGCTCCACTAATTTGGTCTCACTTTCTCCACTCAAGAACATACGTCATATCAAAAGTTCGCTGTGAAAGTTGAGGCCATCATGTTAACTTTGTTTCTTGTTTATTGAAATCATACTGGGCATCTTTGAGGCTTCCGACACCTTCAACAAGCTTGCACGTCTATAAATAATCATGATAATAATATCAATACATGGGGGATCTATAAATAATGTCGTAATCTGTGCTGGTGGAGGCAAAATCCTGTCTGTATATTTTAGCATCTGCAGAAGTTGTGTATTCTCTGCGTGGTGGAAGTTTGCTTTTTGGATTTAGAGTTTGGATGTCGCTGCTTTAAAATTTGTCAATTTACACTTTGTATTTCACGTTAAAGAATTCACATCTTGCAAAAGAAAAGCCAAAAACAAAACAAACTGGAAAATCAACCAGGATGGGCACAACACACAACTAATAATAATTTCTTATGGAGTGCATCATACAAGTAGGATTCTTGCTGTAAATAGATATTTGTTTTTGATACTATTGTACACTGATGATTGTCGGAGCTTTGCCCCCACGCATGGCCCCCTATAGTTCGTGTGTTCTCGTATACAGATCTACCTTCGGTTGAAAGTACAGCAGAAGAAGAAATGGTTCTATCTGCACTGAGAAAAGGTGGTGACTGACAAGAATGAGATGAGACTATAGCTTTGCTCATTCTTTCATGTCGCTTGCTTTATCGATCTATACGACGACATGTCAAGTCATGATTGATCATGATTACTTTGCCAGATTGTTTCGGGGACACTCAGTTTGGCTTGTTACATTACTCTTTGAAAATCCCATTCAATTCCTTTTTCAGAACATCACCTTTAGGCATCTCAAAACTGAGTCACCACTGAACCTTCCCCATCCAGAGCTCGCTACTCTCTCCCATCATGAAATAAAAGAGTACCTTCGATAGAAAGCCAAGAAAAACCCAACGTGAGTTAGTCCAACAATCAAACTAATTATGTATATCATTTCAATTGATGGGGCAGTCAAATGTAATATATTTCCGGCCGCAAACCATATCAGGAACAAACCACCTGTTAATCTAGTGCCTTTTCCATCGCCAGAATATCTTGAGATTGAATGCCGCCTAGTCTTACAATCCCGACAGTTCTACTCCAACGTCATATTGAAGGTTTTAACTGAAGGCTATGTTCCATCATTTTCTTTTGTTGTCCATATACTATTATTGCTCGAATGGCTCCAATAATCAATGTTTTTCATATAAAATCTCCGATCTTACACAGCGATCATTTTACTGTTGCCTATAAATTTGCAGCAATTGTCCTGCATACAATAAAGCGATGGAGGTGGTCGCACCTCATAGAGCCGCGCATGTCGCTCTACGATGTGTCGCAAAGAAAGATATAAGTTCTTGAATTGAACGCAAATTCAGTAGTGTAAGCTACTGCTAGCTTTGCAAGCTTTGTTTGCGTTTACTTCCAGCCATGCTTCGATCATTTCAAAGATGAGAGATTGTTGATCAAATTCTAATTATTTCCGATGCCGGATCGTTTGTTGCTATGTGCAGGTCAAGTATATTCTTCTTGCGTAATACTCAAAATGACCGCTTGATACTCAGTGAATGGATACTATAGATCAGGATATTCAGTTGATCAGTGCGATTTTCAATACGTAAACCTAGTAGAAGGTTCAAATCAAATATAAAGGCGTAGTTTTTACCTGTTACAGTCAATCCCCGAGATAAACTCATTTTTCATAGACAATTCGTTTATTCAGCGCCAAGGCAGACACTTAAAGGTGGTAATATTCTTTAACAAAATGAGCAATAAGACAAAGCTTGATTTTACAGAGTCAAAACTAAATTATGTGAGCAAAAACTTAGAGAACTGTGTTTGAAAAGGGCTAAAATAAGAAGAACTAACCCAATATAGATAATGGTAAGATTTACTCAACCATGGGCGGACGTAGTGATGTACTATTCCAGCCAAAATTGCGGAACCTTTTTCCATAAGCTACTAACATAGATCAATGCTTGTAATTATCATGGGTAGGGGTTATTGTTTTGAATATATGCCGTTTGACTATATCACAATGAGAGGTGCTTAATATATACTATAGTTGAAACGAATGTATCATCCAAGAAAAATGGCTGTTAGCACGAATTTAGTGAACTCTTGAAAATTAGGCTTTACCTGACGACATGAGTTTTACTGTTTCACTATACTTATCCTAAAACCAGAAAATCCCTCGAGTGTAAGATTCATTTGAAGGTCTGAGCGAATACGGATGTAAAAATATAAAGCACTCCTGATCTGAATGTTCGATCAATTCAACAAAAATCGCAGAGAAAAAACATATGAATTACTGTAAAATTTGGTTGTATAAGGTTAAGAACTATGTAGTTTATATATCTGAAACTTTGTGACTCATCTATAAAGTATAAGATGCTTTCAAAATACACTTTATGACTGGTCGGAGCTGATTGGCCACTCAGCTTCAGAATATTTGGTTTCAGAGTATGAAAAAAAATTCATCAGTTGAAAAAATCAAAGACGTATACAAAATCTTCAGTCAAAGCTTCACGATGTGAGTAAATTTTAATCTAGAATTTTCAATAAAAGTCATATATTTGAACTTATCAAACTTAAACATTTCACTTTTCACGTCTTTTTCAAAGATAATGGAAAAACTGTCAGCAAAATCTAGTAGCTCTTTAACACCGGGTATTTTTGAGACAGGTTGCCAGCGGCATAGTCACACCCATCTAGAGTTTGGCAACTTCACAGAGTCCATCATGGCTTAGAATAGTGAATCACAAAAGAACATCTGTTTTGTTATCGTGTGAAAGTAATAAAGGAAATCCATAAAAAGAAACGTCACTTTTGAGATTTTCACAATCTTGCAGAATTTTGTAGTTTCAATTGTATACCATTGACTTGGGAGACACAAATAAGTTGCAATCATTCAGTTCGATAAGCTAGATACAAAAATTTGCTTCTTTTGTTGGTGTAACGGTCAAGTTGATTTGTAGTTACAGCTCCAATATATTTGTTTCATAGATATTACTCCTACAAACGAAAGACTAGGCTATCGCAGGCAGTAGGACCAAATCTACTTATTCGGTTTTTTTTTTAGTTCAAATTAATTGGCAATTATTTCTTCAGAGAAACCAGAGTCTTGAAGCATTTTTAAAAAAATATTGTTGCACGATGAACATGCTTCATTTTTTAGGAAGCAAACAGTAAATAATATTTTCTTTTTGAAAAGCTTTGGTTTGAACGACTCTCTGTTCCAAAAGCTCTTTCTGCCAATACACTCTCACTTTCAAGATATACAACACATTCATTGTTCTTATTCTTGATCTGGGTGACCCCAAGGCTTCTCTCAAATTAACGAGCAAAAGCAAAAAGAAACAAAATATCATCATCTGGAACATTGAACCCCCATCTACCATGCCATATCTGCGGCTGTTCTCTATGAATTTATTGCCACTTCATGTAATTATTTGAAAACTATACTCCACGAAACTAGTAAACAACTTTTGAGTTGTTTTTCAAACAACAACGCAAATGATACTGTTGTGAATACGGTCTCACTTCCACAATCAAATCAGGACCGAAGCCTGAACAGTCACTCTCACGCAACAAACTTCTTTACCGAGTCAATAATTGGGACAAGGGTGATAAAATAGCTCTATCAAAAGTTTTCCAATAAGTTCTTGCGCTTCAAGCATCCTAACGAATCGAAGGCTAACCAGAGTACTCAGAAGCAGCAAAAACTGATACAGAAATAAATATCCCATGTCGCAATCAGGTACTTTCAACTCAAATGACTGGTCTCAAACTCATCGTTGTGGATTCACTCGTCAACTCCTTATGAGTTGATTACAGTTCAAGGAACATGTACCATACAATTGATTGAAATTGCATTCACTCAAATTTGCACCCAACAAAATCTTGCAAAGTTTATTCAGCTTCAAACGGGCTCTAGCTATTGTAAAAATTATGGCAGATGGTGTATATTGAAGCTTGCTGTGGTTCAATATCAATCAATGATAAACAAGAAAATAACTTCAGCCAATTCGCCAAGGCATTAATACCCACAATAGCCATACTCCCCAATCTTTTCAGAGCAGCAAGAATTAAGTCAACGGATAAAGAGGCTAGCCCTTCTTTGGCTGTACTTCGATCCAAAAAGTATTGGGACCATGGGGCAACTTTGACTGCTGATTTCCCCCAAAAGGGTTCTTCTAGCAGCGAATAATATTTGCCAGTATGCCACCAATATAGGACGTACTTTCAATGATCGTTCAACAGACTCAGTTGAGATTATCTGAGGAACTTGGCGTTTTCAGCCTTGAGCATCTCCAAACACATGAATAGTGGAAATAACAAAAACCGCTCGCCTAATAAGTTTAGCAATTCCAATTCTCATCTTGCTTAGACTCTTCTATCAAGATCATCAGACTCCGCAGGAAGTTCGGCATCAACAGCAAGATATATAGGGGACATCACACCATCTTGAGAAGGCAGCGAATCATGAAACAAATCACTCAATCAGCTACCAAAATTTATCTGGAAAGTTGAGCTGACAGAATGGTGAAAGGTTTTCCTGTAAACCAAACTCCTCGAACAACACACATTTAGCGTAACATGTTTTTGTTCACTCAACTTACTCATTCATCTTACCCATCTTCTCGACAAGTTACATTCAACTCTTGCGTTTCGGGCTCTCAACTCTCATGGGAAATTTAAAGAAGTGCAATGATAAAACCCAGCAGTCCATTACATGGATTCGCCTGTGTAAGTCTATGTGGCTAAAAAGGTGTCCGCGCTCCAAATCATTTAAGTCCATAGCCATATTGAACGGTATCAAACTAGGAACCAATTACCGATCAATTGGATCCTTCAATCCTGTTCATCTGCTTAAGCACATCGAAAAAGACAATAAGGACTACATTTTATTGTGCTCCTTGAAAAGGAGTCGAAAATCTGGTTTATTAAACGACCGACACTTACCTAGGGCAGCAGCTTACCATACCCCAACAAAAATCTTTTTGTATATTAAGTATATAAAAAAATGAAAATCACTTCCGCTCCTCAACCACAATCTTCCAAAAATCAAGCTGAAGCCACCAGCATTGTTTTTCTTACTTTTCAGAGATAGCCAATCTGAAAGGTAAGATTGGCCAGCGTAACGCAAACCCCCTACCTCAATACGAATTTTAAGTACCGATAACACAACATTTTAATCAATCATAATCCCCCCAGTAAGAACTATACTAAACTTTTACTTTTACCTTTTAATTAAACCAGCTAATTATCAATCATCATTTTTTTTTGTAAATGCACCCACACTCCCCGAAGTGTTCCCCATAATATTCAAAAGAACTGAAACCATTTTGTCGCCAAAGTCACATCATTGATCATGGTAGCTATTGCGAGTGCTTTTGTTCAACTCCTCCAACAACTTCTGTCTCTCCGCATCTTTGGGGCACAGCTTTTTGTTTGACTTCCCATCTTTGAGATTGTGTTCCCACACATAATTTGGCTTTGAGGACGAGTTGACGGATGATGCTGACGACGAGGAAGAGGATATTTGCTTGGCCATTATTGAGCGTCTATAGGATCACTGCGATTGAAGCTATTAAAGAAGAAGATGGAGTGTGAGAGCTGAAATTGTGAAAAAATCAAGGAATCCCACCATATAAATACTTTGTTCATATACCCACAACAAATGCAAAATAAAGCGAAACCGAAAGTTTCAAAAACTTATTTAAATTTAATCTACTTCAGATCGATCTTTTCAGGATTGAGTACTCATTGTTCATTAATTAACCCTTAAAATTTCGTTATGTTGAATTAAAATATTCAAATTTCGCCAGCTGTTTATATAACTTGTTTGATGTTTTTCAAAACCTGCATCACTACGCCAATTAGCGTTGCCGCACCGCACATATTACTGCAGACCCTCTAATATAGCACTTCTAGACTTCCTATTTGGGAAGAAGCTAGTGAGAAAAGTTCATACAATTGGGAAACGCTTTTACCCACTGTATAATAACCATGAGCTCCCACCAGTCGTTGCGAGACAACAACAGTACAGACGGAAACGACATGGTGGCCATATCAACTCGTTTGCGATAACGATGCTGCGGTGCCAGAACGCTTATATGTCCCGCAGTACTGCAGTGTGTAAGCGTGCTGGAAAAGATACTTATCCATGGACCAAATATTGAATTGCGAGTATGATGCCTTCCAGATTGATCTAGGAGAGCCAGATTCGAGGCCTGATGTAGCGGCACATCCCGCACCATGTGTTTTATGTGTCAAGTATTATTTGATGTGATTATTTCAAGCAGATTCAGCATTGCGTGCACACAAGCCTGAAAGGTAGCTGAAAAATAGTGCGCTGGGTCCCAGTGTACTTCCTCTAGCTCGAGAGCTGACATGGCTGATTCTGCTTGTTTGGCTTGCTATAATCTGGTTACGAAAAATATGTCATTTATGCTGTATGGCGGACACCTGAAAAGTTTTGAGTGTGTAACTTTAGTTACGTGATACGCAATGACCTGATGATTTCCACTATATGAAATTTCAGCGCTAGTAAATTTAGAATTCACCTCCCTTCGATGATCAGTTCACAGGCTTGGTGATATGCAATGTATTATATAGCTAATGCCATTATACACAAGAGCATCTCACAGCTGGCATTGTTAACATCTATGGGTGGCTCAAATTTGAAACCCACTTTTAAGGATAAGACAAACGACCATAAGGGGACCTATTATTTTCAGTGCTATGCCCTCCTTCGCGGTACTATCAACACACAGGCACAATCTAATGTAGTCTTCGAGCTATATTGGAACAATCCTCTCATATCTAAGTTCGGCGGCCTGAAAAAATTACTGTTGACTTAGTAAATACCCACTGTCGATTACGTTTTCATTCTAGAGCGATATTATGTGTGACAATTGTTACCTTAGAATCCGCATGGTAAAGATGAGTACTCGCTAAACTATACTACAGATGAAAAAAACAGTCGCACTGTAAGCATCGTATAATGATAAGTCTAGCTTCTCTTGTATTTGTCAAAGCGTTGTTCATAATAGTGTATCGACCCAAAATTTAAATGGCAACTCTAAACATGAACAAGGATTGGGCCAGCTCTCGTAAGTGGTACTTAAGTTACCTTACAACTGGATAAGTAATGGGAATGTATCAAACTCTGGATTGAGGCAATTACGGTTGAATGCAGCCTGTTGATACCGTGTGAACATAATCTCACAGTTTCAAGCAAAGAAATACACTTTGTGTAAAAGCTTTTTGAGACCTATACTACAAATAATGCGTGAGAAAAAATGATTAATACCTCCCTCATAATACGCTATCAGTTAATATATAGTCCCGCAACCTAGCTTTTTGTTGTGAAAAATGAGCCTTCGATTTTTCACAGAATCAATGCCAAAGAACACCACTACAAAATCTCAAAAATATTATTTATTATATTAACAGGAAACACTTTTTACATACTAAAAAGAAATAAAAAAATTTTATTACTCAATATTAAACAGAAAACAAGCGTATTAAAACTTAATCAAAAAAAAAATTACTATTAGAAATGCAGAAACTCAAAACAACTGAAAAAAGGATTTACTTCTTTTCTTCAGAGCTTGTGTTACTATTGCCTTCTAATTGGGCTTCAATGGTTGTTGGATTTTCAGGCAATTCTTCTACTTCTCTTGACTTGATAGATCTAACTGGCTCGGGAATGTAAATTTCAGATTCCTGGTAAGTGAATTCACCAATTTGGGCAGCATCAGTACCTAACTCTTCTTCTTCTGGTCTCAATCTGATTCTTAAAAATGGAATTCTGTCTTGGACTAATAAAATGATAGAAGTAACAACAAATGACCAAGCCCAGACAGAACAAACAGCAGCAATTTGGTAACCCAATTGTCTGTAATGGTGATTCATCCAACCTCCAGCGATTCTGGCATCTGGATTGGCAACAACTGAACCATCTGTAGCAGTGACGTAATCTGTTGCGAATAATCCAGTCAAAACTGCACCCACCATACCACCAACACCGTGTAAAGCAAAAACATCCATACCGTCATCAACACCAATCAAAGATTTCAAGTCAACAGCCAAGTTACAAGCAATGGCGGTTATGATTCCGATTGGAACAGCAGTATAAACATTGACGAAACCAGCAGCTGGGGTAATACCAACCAAACCAGCAACGGCACCGGAACATAAACCAACGGTTGTCCATTTACCACCACATCTGAAGTAATCAACAAACATCCAAGTCAAACCACCACAAGCAGCTGCCAAGTTGGTGTTGACACAAGCGTACCAAGATCTGATTGAAGAGTTACCAGTTGAACCACCGTTGAAGCCAAACCATCCAAACCAAAGGAAAACAGTTCCTAAAACAACAGATGTGACTGAGTGAGGTCTATATTTGGCTAAACCTTTACCAGTGACTGGATCGTGTCTTTTACCTAAAATTAAAGCATAGGCTAAAGCAGAAACACCAGAAGATTGATGGACCGGACCACCACCAGCAAAGTCCAAGGCTCCGAGTGTGAATAACCAACCATCGGCACCCCATGTCCAGTAGGCGATTGGACAGTAAACAACAGTGATCCAGATAAACAAGAAAACCATCATAGGCCCCAATCTTGCTCTCTCACAGGCACCACCAAGAACCAAAGCTCCGGTCACACAGGCAAACATACCCTGGAAGAAACAAAACAAAATGTCAGGAACAGTGGTGGTGACAGCAGGTCTACCCAAAACCTCTTTCAAACAGAAGTTTTGCATTGAACCCAAAAACTTGGAGCCGTCATGGGCGAAAACCAACGAGTAGCCCCAAAAAAACCATTGGAACGACACAACTGAGACAGCCATCATTGAGGCCCAGAGCAACGACAAAGCGTGCTTCTTTCTGGAGAGCCCTGAATACAACAACCCTACCCCTGGCACCATGATCCAAACCAACGCAGCTGAGGTTCCGACCCAAACCATATCAGCTCTGTCGAACTGGGAGTTGAGGTCCACTTCGAAGACATCACCACCCGTAGCGCCCGTAAAATTTGATGACATTTGTTTCTTTAGTGTGACTTTTAGTGTATGATAAGTGTATTATCGATGGTGAGAGACGTGAGATTATTAAAAGGTAGATTGATGGGGAGACGGTGAGCAATAGCAAAGTAAAAATGTAAAAAGCGTGGATGTGTGGATGTGTGGATAAGGATGATGGAAACTTCCAAAATGAAGAAATCCGTCTTATTTATAAATGCATTTTGACTGGAGGCAAATATCACCTTTACAATCAGAAAAAGCCTTATCTAAGATAAAAAATCGAAAAAAAAATCAAAAAAAAACAGAAAAAATTCGGAAAAAAATAAAATGGAAAAAAATCATTTTCGCGACAAGTGTTCCGCCGCAGCATGCGCACAATCACATGATCCAGGGTGGTTCTCATAGGGTTGAGCCCTCTTTGTTTCGTTATTCCACCACCTAAAAGCTCCCAATCACTGGGGAACTGGTGGTGAAACCGAGATAGTACCTGGTGTATTTAGCACACACACCTGTATTCAAAGCACAGAAAAAACAAAATCAGTCATATATGTCGTCTGTTTTCCGTGCTCTTGGCATTGTATCTCCAGCCAATGAGAACTTCTCTCATTATCGCTGCAACCAACCTATGCTTATATAATCCTCAAATGAAAAGTCGTGGATCTGGATCTTTACTTAAAGGGTGATGGATTATCCACCGCGCTGTGATTCGCTCCGACTCTGGCACGCCAGGCTCCTGCTGGAGGGTTCAGTGGTGGCAGCCAGCCAGGCCGCTCACCGTCGCAAGCGACCTTCTACGCCAACAACCTCACCTGCTCCACCACCACCACCACCATCACTTCCAACCGCCAACCGCTAACCTCCAACGCCCGCCCTTACACGTCAACCACCACTCCAGTACACCATTCGTTCCATACGGCAATACCGAATTCAGGAGTATCGATAACGGTTGTCCATCATGTGCTTCCACCTGTGTTGTCTCGAACCGAATATCAATTGGGCGTCTATGCACTTCAGCCTGTGACTTTTCTTTGGTACGTTATCAGCCACGCTAACACGTTGTGAATACGAGCAACCACAATGGCTGGGACTCCCGAGGGGTTTGAAGAGACTGTGACCCATAAACCAGAAAAGTCTCAGCTCTAACTCTATCAGCTTCCAGGTGGAACCGATAGTGGGCTGTCTTTATCGCTACTCGTATGCAAAGATGGTTGCAGCCCTTTTCGCTGCAGAATCTCTAACCACTTTCAGCAATCGCCCAAGCGCTCGCTGCTACGATGTGGCCAGTGGTAGAACCACTAGCCTTATTTCCTTCGTGTTTGGCTTCGTGATCAGTCTGGTGATTATTACTTGAAACGAGAACACGAACATGGTCGGGTCGCTGAACCGACCAAGAGCGCACCGCCATTGTGACTCGGCTCCTACCTCCTACACCTCTCCCGTTGGATTGGCCCAATAAATTTGGCAGCGAAACAGAGGGTTCTCAAAGTGCAACACTAGCCCAGGGCCCGTTTCCCTTGTCCCCGAGGACCGCTGACATTATCAGCACGTGACTAGGTGTTTGCAGCCACCTCGCTCCATGATCACCAGCTACAACCTCCATTTACTACTAGCATGGTTTGCTTTCCCACTTGGCTGGTGTACTGGGGCTCGCTGTAGTCTGGGGTAGTTCAAGAGCGGCGATGGGGCCCCCAGTGGCTTCCACGTAGCGCGAGCCTAACCTGGGTTGAGTGGTCCTTCCATGGGCCTGTGACACAGCACGAAGCTTAAATTGTGTCCAAAGGAGCGAGCCCTCGTCCCCTGTGAACGCTCGCACAGCTGTCGTAACACAGGGCTTATCTGGAGATCCAATTCCAGTCCCATCCTATCCCAGGTCCCTGGCTCTCCACTAGCTCTACACTACGCGCAGCTGCCACGTAGAACTAGTTCTCTACAATGTCGGCTCAAACATGTGTAGGCCTTCTTAGCTTAGTGGTAGAGCGTTGCACTTGTAATGCAAAGGTCGCTAGTTCAATTCTGGCAGGAGGCATATTTTTTTAGCGCCAGGAAAGTCGAGATAAGAAGCAACAAGCCAATATGACAGACCTAGTTCACTTTTTCCCACCCGCTACTCACGTCTCTTTTGACACATAGACTCCCCACACGTTTTGCCACCTCTTCGTTAGGAGACGGCGGGACCAGTAAAATACAATAGATAAAAATTGAATTAAGAAAATTGAGCGCCAATTGCCTTAACGGACCAGGAAGAAAAACGTCAAATTTGAAAATCCATCCTCTAACGTTAATCAAGAACGACATTTTTTTTGAGAAAGTGGTGTTTACATGGTGTCGCATATTGCCACAAACAGATGAATTGATTGAATTGCGAGGCAGTATATAACCTAGAAGATTCCCTATTGGTAGCAGAATGGTGTCGGCCATCCAAAACTGTTTGTTTCCAATCCAAGCCCACAAAAGCTTTAATCATGACAGTACCAGATAACTATCTGCTTGAACAGACGAAGGATGATGAGGTTATCAGGTTTACTCATTTACATAACTCCAGGGAATGGTCCAAACCCTTGAGCAGAGAACAATACGTCGATAGAGAAGCAGTGTTGGGCCAGACAGAAATATGCTCACCAAAGGCGCACAGTTTTGAAGACTACAAGTTCAGAGGCTTGACTTTTTGGGTAATGAGAGATATGTCGCTCGAATACAACGCGCAATGCCACCACCATAAGACATTTAACATAGTTGGAGCATGCGAAGCGTTGTTCAGAGACGGCGTGATCATTGAGGGTGAGGGCAATAGGGTGAGGAAGTGTTTGACGCCCGTCATTGGTGGTGTATATGTCCAGCCTGAATATAGAGGCATGAAAATAGCTGAAAAGATGATATTGTTGTTGCAGAAGCACATTATTGAATTGAACATGGAGTACTTCCATCAGTTTCCCGCTATGAAATCAAGCTTGAATTTTATTACGTTGTATTCTGAGGTTGGTAGTTATTACGAAAGATTTGGATTCACCAGCAAACATATACGACTTATCGAGATCGATGCCTTTGCCAACAGTGCAACGACAGCTACTACAAGTGGTGACTTTTTGAAAGTTTACGAAAATGAAAATTTGGTCAATAATTACAGAGATCTGTTAATAGAATTTTCTCAGATCAAGACTAGATTAGATGGTAAAGCGAGGTTTATGAACTTACCTTCGCTTAACTTGATCGAATGGCACCATAGAAGATCCCTCTTCATTTCAAAAACGTTGAACGTGGCGATACCTGTTGAGTTTGGCTTCAAAATCGATGAACTGAATTTCATAATTTGGACTCATGACTACAAAAACAACAATTTGTTGGTTATAAATTTGAATGCAACAAGTTTCGAGAACTTCAAAATAATGATTGAATCATCTTTGATTGCATGTTCGAGGTTCAATTTCAGAAAAGTGGTCGTTTGGGAATCTGATTTGAACGTTGATTCAATACTTTTTGGGTCTTTTGCAGAGGAGCACAACTTCAAAAGCTACCTGGCTAAATTTGAGCAAATACATTCTGACATGATCAAGTACTTGTTTTCTGAGAAAAAGTCAGAATTCACCGTCAATGGTTCAATTCCCTGTTTCAAAATCCTTGACTTTGATTCTGGCAATGTGTCTAACGAATATATATGGGAAGGTAACGGTAAACTACCATGGTTTTGAAAATATCAATCTACAACTAAAAGTTCGACAAATTAATCAAAGAGTAATCAATTGTGTAGAAATGAATCATAAGCTATCGTTTATAACCTTTTTAGTATTGAGTTGATTGAGGTCGATGCAGTTTCCTAATCTTGGGACTTCCTTAGCTAATTGGTAAAGCTCTAGAACAGTATAATCGTTTTTGATAAATTTGTCGAGATCACCATTAGAGTTCCTTTCAATCAACTCCATCATATTTTTGATTATTAAATTAAAAGAGGAAAACTGCTGATCAAAAATTGAATAAACAAAACAGTTTTTGAAATTCAAATTCTTGATTTTGTTCAATTTATTGAACTTTACGTTCAAATTTATGAAATTTTTGAAGATAATTAAATTTTTGGATAAGTAATCCACTAGAATCCTGATTTTTTTCAAATAATCTGTTTTTTCGTTGCTGTTCTTGATCAAGTTGATCAATAAGTTATTGAAATACTCATCATTCAAATAAAGGTCGTTCAAAAAAGTCTGTTTCAAAAGATTCTTGATCTCTATGATCAATAGCTTCTCATCATTGCTATCGTCACATAAAATTTTTTCCTTTACTTGATTCTGCGTGAAAATGATATAGTTCTTGCATATCCATATAACAACATCATTGATCTTCTCTAGCGTGGGAGTTATTTCGAAAATAACCTTGAAAATGAGCATTAGATTTTTATTTATAACCTTCTTTGAAGCTTTCTTCGCATCTGGCTGGTATGTCCCGACCTCTGATAATTTTCTCTCGAAGTAAAACTCGGGAAAGGTGAGTAGTTCATCAACTCTGTTAACCTTTTCAAAGCTTTGAAATATAGGCGACTGTTGTTTTATCAACTTTTCATAACTTGATAGTTTGTCTTGCAATTTCAAGTCTGATTCACTTAGCAATTTCGCTACCTTTTTGAAGCTGGACTTGTCAAAATTGTTAAAATTATTTGGTAGGCACAGCAATATCAATCTGCTATCCTCAAAATTATCAAGAATGCTTTTCATTACTTTTGAAAACGTCAAATTCTCCAAGCTATTGAGATTTGTGAAAAATTTTAGAAATTTACTATTTTTATTTGGTATTATCAACAAGTCACATATCTTGTTAAACCAATCCAAGTTCTTTTGAAATAAAATTTTCAAATATTCATCTATTTTCATCAATATTTCCTTTAGCTCATTTATATTTGGTAAACTTTTGAATTTGTATTTGTACTTGAAAAATATTAGATACGAGTTAGAAAACTGATTTTTGAAATTATTGAAAATTTCAGTGATTTTGAACTGAGTCATCTCCTCTTTTATCTCTTCATTGTCAGGAAGTTGAATATTAAATTCTTTGAACTCTTGGTCTGTTATCTTGCTGAATATTTCATAAGAGTTATCATTTATTTCATAGAATAATTCAACTGTTCGAGAATGAGCTAAAAATAAATTTAGTAGCTCATCTTTCAAATTGTCTTTTAGCAAATTTATTTCGCTATATTCAACATCCGTTTGCTCCACTGTCATGACTAGTTGATGAGTAGTTTGAACCAGTCTCTCTAAATATATGTATGTTCCAATATTTTTATCAAATGGACGAACAAAAATATTATCAAACTTACGCCGATGTGATGGTTTTTACACATATATCAAAACACTTCTACATGGTATTTTTCTTTCAAACGGTAAAATGATACAATTAATGAACAGAAATCTAATAAAAAAACATAAAAACATGAAAATCACAAAGATTTGGAGGTTTCTTGCAAAAATTTTAAACGGGGTAAGAAATACTTTTCACAGTAACCAGACAATTTAGCATCTGTCTTGAAAAATTTCAACTCCAATCCAACTAGCTTCTCTTCCTTTATTTCACCATCGTAACCAGCACACAACGAGCTCGTGAAAATTTCCCACAAGTGCAATTCAAAATCCCTACCTTTTTCATCTTTGACCACTCCACCATATAACCTGCGATTATCACCGTTCTTATCAACCAATTCTTGCTCCTTTTCAATCAACAAGTAGGGCGTGTATTTAGGATAGGATAAATGCATGAATGTCAACTCCGGCTTTGCCAAACTGGAATCATTGTCATAATCTAGTAAACCTTTTTTCTTGTAGTTCTCATAATCAACTACTAAATCAAAGTGACCCAAACTTTTAGCATGGTGTCCGTCCTCGTCGAAATATCCAATCCAGGAGAATTTCTTCTGAACTTGGTACCACGATTTCTCCATTACGTGGGCAGCAGCTATGAAAGTTTCTTTGTCTCCTTCCCCAGCACTACCTTGGGTAAACAATGGGTAATAGTAATCGGGCCCGAAAACATTGTAATACAACGCCATCAATAATGTTTTTAAGTGAGTGGTTTTATTCACCATGAACATTCCGGTTTCAGTTGTTGGATTGGGTAATGTGTTTTCGTAATCATGGAAGTTAGATAAGCTAGGGTCAGTGATCGACAAGTCTCCCCTGACTTTAGGTCCAATTTTCAAACTTGCTATGTCATAATATTTTGGATTTGTTGTTCTTGCCCACGCATCAGGCCAAAAAATCAAGTTGTTTTTCAAGTAAGCTTCGGCATTAAATAAGTAGTCTAAATTTCTCAAAGGAACATTATCACTATCAATATAAAAAATATTCTCAAGCTTACTCGATAACAAAGCCAACATTTTATACTGATATCCGCTAATTCCAAATTCACTCTTCAATTTTTTCATCAACTTCGAGGGAAAAACATTACAATAGGCATTATATTTTGGTAAGATTTTTTCACAGTAATATTCTTCGTAGTCTTCTGGACTTGCAATGAATACTTCTATTGGTAAAGTTGCTCCCAATTCTCTGAAATATCTTATACCCAATAAACTCAACCAATTATATTTTCCACCCCCTATGAAAAGGTAACCTTTTGAATTATGATATTTAGCCCACTCTGGATGTTTTGGAGTTAAGGTACCAAATGTCTTCACGCCACTTTCAATCAAACTGGGAATGGTGGTGTTTTGAAAAAACTGGTGCGATCTTTTTAACTCTTCAAAAGTTGGATCAGGTATGTCCAAAACACCATCCAAGTAATCTTTAGAAAATATGAAGTCTGCGCTCACAAACAACTCTTTGGCCTTACCCCCTTCTTTGTAGTGATCTTTGATCGATTTAGTGACTGGCTTCAACTTTGATAAATCCTTGAAAAAAACATCATAGTTTGTAGATAACGAGTTAGCAGATGTGTCACTAATTATTGGCAAAGGATAGCTTGTTAAATGAGCTGTAAAAGAAATAAGAAACAAAAATGCAACAGTCAAGAAAAGAACATTCTTCTTCCTCTTTGCCATTGATAACAAGCCAGCCATGGTCGTCAGATTTTTGATTGAAGTATTCATAAATAAATCAATTTTTGTAACCAAATATATTCTAGTGTCTCAATTTCTGATTTTCGTTCAACCTTTCTTTTGAAATATGACAGAAAATCCTCGAATATCAAAACCCTTAATCAACAAAGTGTTATGATCAAAACCTAATTCATATAAATTACCTTAGTGGATAGGAAGGTATAAACAAGGGAAGGAAAACAAAGAGGTCCAAGGAACGAAAGATTACTTGTTTTTCCATTCACATACCACCTATATGGATGAAAAGAACGTCCGAAGTTTACAGCGATAACTCGATTTTCCTACGATATGGATTTAAGAACATAATGTCAAAACGTTAGTTGTTTGTATGGTATCTATCTTTCAATCAAAAACAAAAAAGGTTCAGCTAAAAATTTGAAGGGTGCTGATATCTGTGTGGGCACATTTTCACGAAACATGATAAATTAAAAGTTTTATTAGCTGAACAGTCTATAGGACAACAGAAATGAAGGAATGGATGAATTAATAAATGAACAAATGAATAAATCAACTATAAAAAATCACGTATGAAGGGATAAATTGGGTATTGTGAGAGTTTGATAGATTCAAGAATTTATCATTACTCGTTTCCTATCCATAAATCTCCCAAGTAATCAAAGAAGTTGTATGTGATGTTGTCATATTCGATGTATTTACCGAATTGTTGTTTTGGATCAAAATTTCCTCCGATTTTATCGTAAGCACACCAAGTGTAAGCATTGCAATACTTCGTGTGAACCCAAGCAACATTTGGTTCACCGTCTTCTGTGTTTATAAGCATGTTTTCTAAATTCGAAGGAGGAATAATTGCATTTCTTATCAATGTTTTGTCATTGTAGTATTTTATGTAATCTTCAGGAGTTTGCAAAAACTTGAAATGCTCATTGATATTGAAATCCTCACCAACATCTTTCTTACAAAATTTGAAACCAGAATTCATCCACAACAAAGAGACTTCGTCATCTTCATTTATGTGTGCTGGTCTATTTGTACAAATTTCCTTGGCTTTCAAGTTAGGTCTTTCATCTGGTGATGTTGTAACACCGACAGCAGAAGCAAAAAATTTATTGAAATGATAGTTTTCATCACCATTTATTGCCAATCCCAACCAGAACAATTCCTTATCACCATAGGATCTCATTTTAGAAGGCTCCCAAAACCATAATTGAATCATCATCAAGATAGACGTGAAATGCTTCTTCTTATTCATCAAAACCAATCCACTCTCCATGTAGTGATTCAAGTTATGAGAAAAAAACGGATTATCTAAGGTATGGTTTGTGACTAATGGTATATCAAACAAAAGATTATCAAAATTGGATGGAAATAACTTTTTGAAAAAGTTCAAATCGTGTTCTGGTCTGTGTTCATTGATAAATCTATCTTTGAAAAAGAATGCGCCAGTGTCCAAGTAATTTTTCAAGTGGAAGTAGTAGTCTGGTTTTTCGAATATGACAGTGTCTGTATCTAACAAAATAAATTCTTCAAAGGAGTTGAACAAAGTTGCTAAAAATTTATTACCAAATCCATCAAATTTATGTTTATGGTTTTCACTAATAGCAAAATCACAATTGACAAACCATATTTCTTGGGGTGGAAAGAGAGATTTCTGACTTTCTTGAATAAAGTTGAACGATTTTGGTATGTTGAAATCATTTCTTCCTGCGTCAATGATTCTACCTATGTTTTCAGGTGACAAATTGGATTTATAGACGATTTCTATGGGCAACTTATTCTCTAATCCACGTAATACTTTGATCAACTTGATTGTGTCATCCACAAACTGGTCTTCAACTGTCAAAACTATTCCTTTACCGTTAGATGTTTTTTGCAAGTTTTTCAAAAAACAATTGTCAATTGATCTCTTATGTAAACCATTGTCTTCATCTCTTTTCTTTTTGATTGCGTCGGTCCAAATTTGAACTTTAGTTTTTCCATCAGTATTGAGGATTTTCTTCTTGTCCTTTGTGTAATCTTCGGTCTTGAGATTCAAGTTGTTGACTTTGAGAGCCGGTATAAATGGCTCATAAGTTATGTACTTCGACATCTCAGGGTTACCAATAACCACGTCACCATTCCATCTTTTGAAAACTGGTAAGGCTTTTGCTAGCCAAGGTAACAATCTGGATTCGATATCGGAACACGACTGCAAATCGCTGATTGAAGTCGAACCCTCTTTGTCAAACTTGAAGTTTTCCATATAATTAGGAAGCATCGATTCCTCGTTGGATATATAGCAGGTGGAAAAAATACGCAAGTGAGATACCGAGTCTATCAACTTTTGCTCTAGTGAAAGAATTTTATCCCAATAGTTATTGTAGTCCAACAAAGCACTCTTTTTCATCTCCTCTGTCACCTCGATTTCGGAGGTTGGCTTGTTCAACAGAGCAGACTTTTCATTGATCAAATCATTCAACTTCTTGGCGATGTAACGGTTCTTATCGAAAACATCCTGATCATAGTCAAAGTTGTTGAAGTCAATCTTCCAGTTCACATCCAGTTGATACAAATTCTTGAAATATATGTGGCACCTTTGATTCAAGGTTTTCTTCAAGTAGAGCGTGTCCAAAGATACCTTCTCGAAGAGTGAGTTGTAAAACGAAGAGTAGTTTTTGTTGTTGATGGAGTTCGACAACTTCTTGAAACTTATGTGATGATTCTGCGAAAGTATCGAAATCTGAAACACTATGATAGTTGCTAAAGAGAGCAATATCAAAAGTGTTGGTCTGTATGATCTTAATCTCATTTTGCCGCGACCAATGTTACTATGTGATGAAGCGAATTGAAAACTCGGAGGGAAAGAAACAGCAAAATTTTGGTTAACGAGTGGACTGGTTCAGGATCTTGTTAAACGCTCAGGGTCAGAGACTTGAATTTTTGCTCTTGACTAATCTCCTAGGCTAAGATTGACGGCTTGTTGGTGATATGCGAAGTTATAAAAGAGATTGACACCAATTCTTGATGACCTGTCAACTATGATTAAACCAAAGTGTTTAGTTTGCAAAAATCAATTCACCAATCGTGCAAATCAAATTTATTGTGGATAAATCGAGTGGGCGGCTAAAAGCAAATATATAATTTACTTTACGTCTTCCAACGCTAAATAAGTTGGTGAAATCTCAAATCTGAAATCGAATTATTTTGTTATTTTTAAATAAAAAAAAAAAAAAAAAAAGAAACCTGAACTCAAAAACTAAAAATCGAAAAATAGATAAAGGAAAATAAAAAAAATAAAAATAAATATAAAAATAAAAACAATTACATAATCTTGCATATACTTTTCAGGCACATTTTTGCCTTCCCAAATAGGAAAGTACTTGACAACTTGTACCGAATGCGGAAATTAGATTCTCCCGTAATAAACAGAACAATTATATCAAAGCAGCACTAAAATTGCCAAAAAACGCTCCTTTGGGAAGCTTCCACTAAAGCAAGGACTAGCAGGTAGTACAAAAACGGTAGCAGTCTGTTGAACGACAAGTGTGGTTCGGGTGGTATGTTACTGAGCTGGCAAGGTATTACTTGCAGGCTGCTGAGGGTGAGAAGGACCTCAGCAATCCATCAACACCCCTGGGACTCACCACCTAGGCAGAAACGAAATCCATGTTCCTGAACATCACTGGGGTGACCTGGGCTTGAAAGCCGTCTCTTCTCGCGCAGATCAACGTTAGTTATTCGTAACGACTACATTAGCTCCAGCGCCGCTGCTGGTATACTCTGAAGGCTCTCTGAATTGTGTGCTAACAGATATGGACAGATAGAAATCACAGCCTGCTCTCAACTTAACAATGTCTTAGTGGCTGCTGTTGTGGATAGCTCCAGCTGTGATTTGATCTTTCAAAAGCTTATTGTCCCTAGCACCACTCTACTTTAGTGTACGTTTACGTTTATCGAAACTTTTCAAGACAATATTGGCTATCGAGTGTGTGATTGCCGAGTGTTAGGCTGGTTATGGCTTTCGTGAGATATTGCGGCTTGTTTCTCTCGCACGTCACTTTGACTTAGTGCTGGGTATCGCTTATATAAGGTATTGAATATTCTTTGTATCATCTTCGAAAATGCGATGTAAAGTCTAATAGTATCAGATTAATGGAACTCTGAGGCTCGCAGATAACAATCGAAGCGGTGCTCTTCCTTGAACTGCACAAGCGTGATATAATCATAACTGAACTTAAGATTCTATTATTGTTACACGTATTGTGTAGAGTTGTACTAGAAAGAAATTATCAACTAACATGTAGGTGCGTTAGAAAGCACGTTCGAGAACTATCTCTTTCTTTTTATTCACCATATATTTTGCGCTGTAATGTATCAAATTCCAATCTAATTTATAACAGCAGTACTTAAAAACTAGATGAGATTGTTGTGGTTTGATGTACTCGCTAGTACTTGTTGCGAGTTGTGATTTATGGCGATAACGAGCTTTCCATAAGAAAGTGAGGCTATATTTTCAAAGAGCAATTATGGTGACGTACACATATAGTTGGAAGGTTCAAAAGATTGACTCACGGATATAGAGAAGATTTGCCCAGAAGATAATTGATATATCGAGTGAGTTCAAGGTACAATGCATTATAACAATTGTTCTTGAAGTGAGTAATTTATATCTGAATAGGATGTGCCTAATTGAGATACAGAGTGCATTGTATTGAGAAATACAGAAAAGCTTTGAGAGTCGAGACCATATCAAACATGTTCTTTGCAACAGCGATCAGACTTACGGTTTATGAGTAAAATATTATTGAACAATATGAGCGCTCTTTTCAATAAAGCAAAAGTCTAAATTTCAAACCTTTGAAAAATGTATAAATACCTACGATAAGTATCTTAAATCAATGCTTTTTTGAATTTATTCATTATCAATCTAATATCTTCTAGTCTTCCACAAAAACATCATAATACCAAAATGCAATTCTTCCAATTATTAGTCGCTGCTGCTTCCTTATCATCTGTTACAATCGTTAACGCCTCTCCAATCCCAACTAACTCAACTTTGAGCTTGTTTGCAAGAGATATTTCAAATTCTACTATCACTGCTAAAAATGAAACTTTGAACTCCACCTTATTTGCTAGAGACTTCTTTAACTCAACTGGTTTGGCTAAGAGATCTATAGTCAATGGTACCGCTATTTAAGATGTTGAATAAGTGGTATATCTGCAATTTGGTACAGTGACAAAACTGAAGATGCAGGTATTTAGGTACAACTCTTTGCTAGCTACTTAATTAAATGGTATAACTGGTTTTACTCTTTTATATTTTTGTATATGTTTTGATGTTTTTAGGGCTCATGATATCTACACTGTTTTTGATTGCACGGTTATATGTTAATTTATAATTCACTTCGTTATAATATGAGGTAGGTAACTTTCATATTTTATTTTTAATATTTCTGTTTTGCTGTTAACAAATAGATTATATTGCAATGCTACTAAGCAATATGATATTTTCTTTATACAGAAATATTTATGGTTTTTCATCTTTCTTTAAATATTGCGTAAATAATAAGCCTTTTCTAATTTATCTATTCGAGCCTCACAATTGAGCAGATGTTGTTACTTTTGGCACGTATAGAACCCACATTTTTTTTTACATCCCTCCCTGGGCTGTAATTGATTTTCCGTTTCTGATTAGATAATTTCTACTTGGATATTTCTCTTTAATTTCAGCTGATTTGCAAACTATAGGAAATCTAGATTTGATATCTGATGACGATCATTTATGTGTCTTTGCAACTTTTTCAGTTGCTACGTAAATCCTCGACCCTTCTTTGATGGTAGAGAAGAGATAATCCAGCTTGAATTTGTTTAATGTAATGGTTTCCACAATAACAATCATCATTCCCAACCAGCGTCAGTTTACAGGGTCTAACTTCCGCATATAGAAAGTAGAGGTTGTGTAAAAGCTGAAAAAGCATATCCGCAAAAAAATCTATAACATTCACATCACTATACATTTTGCCATAGCTTAGAATCTAGCATAAGAGATTCACCATAACTATTCACCTACTGGGACTATTGTTTTCGATAAATATGCAGCTGAAGCTATTGTACAGATATTGTAAAAAGGCACAATCCCGTTTGCTGAAGCGATAATTCGAACCTCTGAAATTGGCTCAAGAAAGGAACAATCTTTGTTCATTTTGATTTCAGGGACCGTATTACAGTACAGTTTCAATTTTACTCCTTTGTTCAATAATTTCAGTGAATATTCTTTCTCACCAGCAAAGTCAACAACAGTGAGCCCATTCGATTGCTAAACTTTCGAACCTCCATAGCCCTTGATAGACGATTTTTTCAGCTTTTACACCTTTTTTGATTCTGTCTGACCGATCCACAGAGCAATCTTGATCGAAAGTATTACATAGTTACAGCCACCTTCTCACAGTTTGTATCATGAAAGAGTGGTGAGTGGTGATTCTGGATTGACATGTCGAGATTCAGGAACAAAAAACATGCAAACATGCATATTTATATGCAATACCTGCATCACGCAATGCAAAATGTTTTTCCTTTTTCGGCTCATCTTCGGATTAATTGTTACGTCCATTTGATGTGGAAACTGTTGTTCCATATTCAACGGAAGAGAGACTGAGGAGACCACCATAAGAAGACTGATTTGTCCTCTATATTAACGGATATAATATTAGACAATTTCAAGAGTACCGGATCACAAGGTTTGTGGTGATGTGACTTTTGAAGGAAATACGAAAGAACAAATTTGAACTCACTACTCATTTCAGGATCTTTGGCATGTTTTCTAGACTTCGTTCTACTGGAAGGGCAGAACTGTCTTGTTAACAGAAATCGTGTTACTTATGACCTAATAAAAAAAGGTGCACCCAAATTTTTAGCTGTCACGGGGTGAATGGAACTTTGAGCATTCTCCCTCCAGCATTTTTGAAGAACTTCAAATGTCCCTTATTGACCTCAGCCAAAATTGCAATGTCACTCTGGGTTATGGACAAGCACACTTTGGTGGGCTGTCATTAGTAATTAACTAGTAATTCGTACGAGTATATGTGATTTCTTGGTAACAAAAGGGCGATAGCTTATACTTTCAGAATGACTGAGCCGAATACTATGGGTTAACTACCCCGGAGCTGACCACGCTACATTCGCAATCATTGCTTAAGAGCAGAACCTAATCGTGAACTATACAAACCGATAATACGGCTGACGAACTTGTCTATAAATACATTCACGATATTTTTATATTTGCATCCTGATTTTTGTTCGGTTGTTTACCCAAACATAACAATATCTCTAATCAGAGGATTTTTCGACTAATCAATGATTATAATCTCTTGCTCTTTTTCAACCTTCTTTGGTGTAGCCTTTTGAGATTTGGTGTACACCGAAATTTTCTGTCTTTTCGGCATATTTTCGTCTTCACTGATATCAATTATTTCAATCTCTGGTTTCTTAAAATCAAAGTTGCCATTACTTCTATCCAGCAGTAAAGATTTTTCAGTTTTTAGTTTGTCGTCTACAGCAGAAATGGGACTTTGAACCTCAAAGATTTGAAGATCATTGTCATCAAAGCCTTCAACAGACCCTTCGTGTTCCCCATCGCACCACTTAGAGTCTGCGATTCTTCTCATTGTAGCTTCCAAAATTAACTCCCTCATCGACATGCCAGAATTTTTCTGGTTGCTATTGCCCCCTAGTCTTTTGGCTTCCGATTTGTATTTTGCAACTGATAGCCTTGCGATCCTAGCGTTCCTCTCGCTGATAACAGCGCTGCCACCTAGCTTATTTGACTCGCACAAGTAGCCAGTTTCTTTCAAGGAACCATTAATCTGGATCTGCTGGAATCTCGTTTTGAGCTGATCCCATTTGTTGTAAAATTTGACATCGTGTGGCCCAAAAATATTATGGGTCAACTCGTGCAATACAGTGCCAATCAAGTCTGTGATCGGTAAAAAAGAGCGTGGGTTATTGTGGTATCTTAATCTAATCAAGATTCTTGCTCCACGATTCACATTGAGACCAAGCAAGTTCTCCAGCTTGGGGAACATCTCACAGAACAACCCAATCTTGAAGTTCTCTTCATGCATCAACGGCGCTACCAATATGGCTAGCTGGTGGAGTATGTTATTTGCCTCCTCATAGTCTGGGAACTTTTTGAGAGACCCGATTTTCGTGATGAGTGGTGTGGGCGAAGGCCTTTCAGGTTTGCTTTCTTTCTTTTTCCTTTTGGGTGCTTGCCTTACCATATCATTCTAAGATGTTGTGGACGGATGGGTGTTGCGCCCTCTTGATGGCGTGTGAGGTGGTTTGGGTGAGTGGGCGGCAAATATAGTCGTTTCGATTTTCTATTTTCCCCTGTCCTCCGCGCCATCCAGTGGATTTCGGTTACACATATTATGAGTAAGCACTCAAGTATCACCCACACAGCAGTACATGCGATGTCCAGAAGCTACTTGTATAATGGAGCCACCATGAGACTGTATAGGCTGGAGATCTTTCTATCCACGTTGATGAACCTTTCTAAGGGCGTGAAGAGGAGGAGCTCCTCAGCGCGCTCCTCTAAGGTCGCGGTACAGAGGGGGAGCGAGGTGGGGTCGCACTGCGTTCCCATAACCAGTGATGCCGATGACTATCAGTATCAGCAGATGTCGCATAGGATGCTCCGACTAATTGCAAAATCCCATCTTCTTTTCATATGAACTTCTATTTGTTGAGTTTAAAAAAGGGAAGCCATTGTGGTATAGAGGCTTACAATCTGGTATCCTTGCTAATCGTTATCAGGTACTATGGAGGTGAAAAAAACTCACCACAATTAGTAGTTTCGTAGTGACGATTTCTTGGTCTTTTCGATGTACTAGAGCTTGGTGTGTGTGCAGCACAAACATGCTAAAACAAGTACCTTCAGGAAGAATACAATCCTTTTGAAGCAAATAAAAGAAGGTTTTTTGGTCTTCACCACTCGGCCAGTCATCATATTTTAAGCTCAATTCAGCTAATCAGTCAAATATTGGAAAACTCCATCCAATAAAACTCCATCTATCAGGACTATCTCCTCTAGTTCTTCACGTGTGGCACTAAACATCTTACTCCGAGTCCGAGAGCTGTACCATACATACCAAATTTAACGTTCACAAATTTTAATAAAACTTATAGAATTTCAACTTATTCCATCAGGTCAAGTTTATCAAACAGTGGAAGTCATATCTCCTATTATATCACCTGTATTTGTCAGTCATAGTATAACACATTTTCTTGCAGATAATATTACAAATAAAAAAAATGGCAGACAAGATAAATTCTGACGGTAGTTTGGACCATTACAACAGCATACCCGCTGACCCATTGAACATGCAAACTGTTAATCAACAACCTTATTCTTCACAGAAAATTGAAAATACAGAACACGATCCAGTTATACAAGAGACACTGCCCCAGTTACAAAAAAGGGTTTCATTTTCAGAAACTAACTCGATATATGAAGATGATAACGCAATCCAGACTTCATCAGAGGACGAATCGAATACTAGAGGATTTCTCAAGTCTAGTTTTAGCTCTAATCCACACAAATCGATCAACTTTGTTATAGAAGATGAAGATGAAGATGAAGACGATGAAAATAGACTGTTGCCTGAGTTCAATAAAAGACCATTGAGTGATACACCGGTGGTATCAACAGTTACATCACCTGATGGGAAGTATATAACTGAAAATGAAAACGAGAACGAAAATGATTCGATTGAATTCACCTCAATGGTCAAAACGAACAACATATCTAACTTGAACTTGTCTTCCTTGAATAGCCTCAACCAAACTTTGCAGCAGCACAAATCAGCCAAATCATTTGCACCCCCGAAGATTTCTGTTGAGCATCCCTTACTAGTTGCTCCCACTGGTTCAACTATTGCGAACACTAAGAATTCTTTTGTTCCTAAAGCTCATTTAACAAATATAAATACAAGTTCAAATACAAATCCAAATCCAAGTCCCACAAATATAAATTTGAAATTGTCCCAAGCAAACATAAGTAAGATCCCTAGCGTGGAAAAATTGCAAAGTCTACTCAAGATAAAAAATGCCCAACGTAAAGCTGCGACATTAGATGTACCAGGACAGACAAGGTCAAGGACTTCACCTGATGGGACTATCGCCAATCAGGATATTGGCTCTAAATTGGTTATCGTGATGGTGGGTTTGCCTGCAAGAGGAAAATCTTACATTACTAATAAACTTACAAGGTATCTTAATTGGTTACAGCATGACTGTCGGGTATTCAATGTTGGTAACACAAGAAGAAGATCAACAAAAAATGTTGGTCCTGAAAACAAACCACTTCCTGATGTTATAACACCGACTAATGAAGAACAGCTACAACAGCTGCCAGACTTCAGCAACGTACACACAGATAATGACGATCTAACTCACAATGCAGCTTTCTTTTCCCCTGATAACCCCGAAACTAATGCTTTAAGGGAAAAATGGGCTATGGACACTCTAGATCAATTACTTGATTACGTTGTTGATGGTCCTGGGTCTGTGGGAATTTTCGATGCAACAAATTCAACAAAGGCTAGAAGAGCTAGAGTTTTGAAAAGAATTCAAAACAGATCGAAAGGCGAATTGAAAGTCATATTTCTTGAAAGTATATGTTCCGATCCTTCAATTATTGAATCCAACATAAGACTCAAATTATCAGGTCCCGATTATAAAGATATGGATACCGAAAAGGCATTGAAAGATTTCGTTGGAAGATTACACAATTATGAGAAAGGATACGAAACAATCGACGAATCCGAGGAAAAGTCTAGGGATTTTCTGTATGTTAAAATGATAGATGTTGGTAAAAAAGTCGTTGCTTACAACATCAAAGGATTTTTAGCCTCGCAAACTGTTTACTTTTTATTAAACTTCAATTTGACCCCAAGACAGATTTGGATTACAAGACACGGTGAAAGTACAGATAATGTTTTGGGAAAAATTGGTGGTAACTCTTCGATAACAGAGAGAGGAGCAAGGTTTTCAAAGACACTTGCAAAATTCATGAAATTCAAAAGAGAAGAATTTCATCATAGACAATTAGAAGATTTTTCCAAACGCTTGGAGTTAAAATTGACAACGTCAAATACTTCAAATCCAGAGATAGATTTGGATAGTGAAAACATTCCACCTGATCCACCATTCTGTGTTTGGACTTCGATGTTACAAAGATCAATCGACACAGCCCAGTATTTCAATGAAGATGAGTTTTACGTCAAAGAAATGAGAATGCTCAATGAATTGAGTGCCGGTAAATGTGAAGGGATGACCTACGAAGAAATTCAAGCAAAATACCCCAAAGAATTCAATGAAAGGTTGAACAATAAATTATCTTACAGATATCCAGGTGTTGGTGGAGAATCCTATCTAGATGTCATAACTAGGCTCAGGCCAGTTATAACTGAGGTTGAAAGAACTACAGACCACTTGTTGATTATCAGTCATCGAGTCGTCGCAAGGGTCTTATTGGCCTATTTTTTGAATCTTGACAAATCCGCAATTGGTGAATTAGACGTTCCACTACACACTTTATACTGCTTGGAGAGTAAACCATACGGAACAGATTACTTCTTATACGAGTATGACGAGAAAGAAGATTGGTTCTACAAGGTGAATCCTGAACACCAGAAGAACATTCAGCAGGTTGGTGTTGCTTTCAGGGAACGTAAATATTCCGTCGTTCCAACTGCACCTCCTTCAAAGTCAAGCATGCCAACTGGTTCGATAAGCTCCACGGGCAAAAATCTAGGCCCCTCGTTTCTGAATAAGAACGTTGAAGATCTCAATAAATTGAGAAAACCAGTTTTGATGAACTCCAAAAATGGTGTTCCACTGGATCTCGCCGTGACAAATGAGAGTATGGTTAATGTAAATAATGATAATAATGATAATCACGATGATGAAAGTTTGAAAAATATGAATAAGGGGTTGAGGAATTTGACTATTAAATAATAATCAATCAATAATATGAAGCTATCACCCTTATACAATGTAGGTTTTAGTACTATGGAGCTTATACTTTAGAAAAAAGTGGTGTACTACGTAAGCAATTATATAATAATTACATAATGTATTAATAAGCTTTTTTGAACAGGATTCACGAAATATTTCCAGCCAATTATACAATTCCTTTTATAATTGTAAAATGTAAAATTCGAAATCAAACAAAAAAACATATAACAAACAGTTATTAATACAATTACATTATCAAAGACAATTCAAGATAAGGGGTATTAAAAATGTTTAGACCAACGTTGTTAAAGCCAATAATTAATAAACGTTTTATCTCCAATACCATATCTAAACAAAAACCTACAGTTCAATATTTGACTACTGCTGGTTCAGAACAAAGTATTTGGCCAGAGGGTTTTAGAGTTTCAAGACCAAAAACATGGGAAGAATCTGATGAAAGTGCTTTATCTAAGGCTACCAAATACTTCTTATTGGCGGAAATGTTCAGAGGGATGTACATCTGTCTTGAAATGTACTTCAGAGCTCCATACACTATTTATTACCCATTTGAAAAAGGTCCAATTTCCCCAAGATTCAGAGGTGAACATGCTTTGAGAAGATATCCTTCAGGCGAAGAAAGATGTATCGCCTGTAAATTGTGTGAAGCCATCTGTCCTGCTCAAGCTATCACTATTGAAGCTGAAGAAAGAATTGATGGTTCTAGAAGAACCTTCAAATACGATATTGACATGACTAAATGTATTTACTGTGGATACTGTCAAGAATCTTGTCCTGTCGATGCTATTGTTGAAACCCCTAATGTTGAATACTCTACCGAGACAAGAGAAGAATTGTTGTATAATAAAGAAAAATTGTTAGCTAATGGTGATAAATGGGAACAAGAACTTCAATATGCTCTTGATGCCGATGCTCCATATAGATAAATTGTTTGAAAAATAGTTCATCCAAAGTTGAAGTTTAGTTTTTATGAAAAGATTTTGACTATGAGTTTAAATAGAGGGTAAAGTTCATCAAAATCATAAGATATTTTATTTTCTTTCAATCACCTTTTTGAAACGAGCACAGCTGAGCAGTTGAAGAGTTGTTTTTGTTGAAGTTTGAATGTACTCTTTTGGTAGTTATTTGACAAGGTTTTTGGAAGTGAATAATAATTGCATACTAAAATTTTATTTATTTATTAGTTATTTATTATTTATTGGTTATAATTTTATGTTACTTACATTATATGACTGAATCGATTGTATTGATGATATTTGCCACTCGTGAGCTGCTAGATTGCTTGCTTGCTTTTGGGACTGAGTGAATGGAACTCCTTGAAGTATACCATTTCACTTCGCAATTGGTATCGTGATCCGACACTCTAACCATATAGATGGATTCCTGATTGGGATGGCTCTCGAACATACTAGGAAAATACAACCTTGGGATCTTGGTTATCGTAAAGTATACTTTTATCGGACTGGTTATTTTACGCTCAGGAACCAAATAGTTCATATCCTTTTACATAGAGGTATTCGCGGATATTTGGCTGTTGTCTATTCAAAAACATTCTCTTTATATACAATTGACTCATTCGAACAACCTCCATCCGACTTATTAACTACAAATACAGCAAATTGTCAACAACAACCTGCCCCAGCCTGTTTCATTTAGTTTTATAGCTGTATCCAAAAGGAAGGCAATGTAATGTTAGAAGAGACGAGTTATATGGTGCAACATTATGAAAAATCAAGCCGTTAAACATTCACCATGAGAAAAAAACTTATATGCAGGTATCATAATGTGGTAACGTTTTTTAACGAATCTTCACTGTAGATAGATGTGATATGGACTGTTTTGTGTTAAAAGATTCCGGGGTTTCTTTGCTTATAGTAAATCATTTAATATCGATGCCAAACACTAAATCTCTGCACAGTTTCAGTTAATCACATCACAGCTTAATGATTACGGCATACTCGTGATTCGAACGAGTTGATTTAGCATGCAACTGAATGAAGTATCTAGGACCGTTGATACGATTAAAGTACTGTCCATACTACCAGAAACCCACTATGTCTTTACTGGTTGTATAAAACCATAGGTAATCTTGTTGTGGTTGCTGAGTGCGGATGATCGAATTTGTTCAGTTGAGACATACAGAACAGACGGTACCATAAACTTCGCACCTTCCCATAATCACTACTATCCAGAGCACAATATTATAGTGACGGAAACAGACAAAGTGTTTTGAATAGGTTCCAATGCTTGCGCGCGAATGGTACCACAAAGACCTGTCAGGAAACTACGAACGTACTATCAATCTGAAGCCACCGTTTTTTTTTAGTATGAATTGACCGCTATTTTGAACCAATATTGTTTGGAACTCAAATGTTCAGGTGCTTTCTCTACATTTCTTAATCACATTCCCCTACGTGATTTTGACACCCGCTAATCTTCCACTCCATTACCATTAGGAAGAGGTGAAATACGAGATAAGCTAATGAGCAGACATGAGAGAGCAGCTATGGTGTCTAAGGAATTTGCTTGATTAGATGATAGCATCTGTAATGTAGTCTCGCGCTTCATTTAACTCGCAAACGGATTGCAACGTCTTAATTTTCAAGAAGGCAGAACTGATACTGTCCCCCAAAGTCAGACTTTTACGTTCGTACTACTTGATCTGTTATGAATGTCTGGAACCACTGTGAAGGTTTCATTGAGATGCTGCTCTGTGTTCTTTCTTTGTCATGAGTTTTACACTTCAAAATCTTCAGCTTCGTTCCACAATGCGAATTCACATCCTTGCTATCATTTTGTCCCTATTCTTCACCGCTGTGTTGGAGATGTTACAGTACTTCGAGATTCCTCTTGAACTATAAATAACTGATTCCTGCGATAGAATGCCAAACAAACGATGCTATTATTATCAGCTGCCTAGTACCAAAGCTGGTGGGTTACTATTTATAAAGCTCTAGATTCGAGCATAAGTTCTACCCCCCCGTTCCACTGCGACTGTCTATAGTTCTAACACGTCATAGTGGACTCGAATTGGGGATGTATAGCAGCCTCTTTGGCGATGTGCCTTCGCTGTTGAGACAAATTCGTATTATCCCGTAGGTGTTACCACACCAGTCCTCAGTAAGGATGAAAGTCATATATTCTCGCAGTCTCCCATAGAAGCCACCTCGCTAAGCACTTCTCAGTTGACCAACGTGACAAAAAAGAAAGCACCAGGATAGAATCTCATCTAGAGTTTGGGCTATGTACGATCCAGCACTTCACTATACGTAGCCTTTGGCCAGAGAGATTATGTCTTTTCTTGCTGGTTACTGAATAAAGATCTTCAAAACGACAACGGCTCAAACGCTTGTAATTAGATCACCAAAAATACAGCTAACGAATGTTGATTGATCACACCCCAAAATGATAAATTTATTACAGAACCAAAGCTAGAACCTCTAACAACTGCAGCTTCAGAGTGGAGCCCATACGTGCTCACCGTGCAAGTGCGTTCTCCTGGCAGTAGGGTGTACATTTGGAAGTTGTAGAGGTATTTCCCAAATAGGTCTTCTTCCAGGTGATTTTCAGCTGATTGCAGTACGGTTGGCCCGTATACGATGTTCATTATATATGGGCCCTCTTAGTTAGGAAACTGGTACACTTGCCATTACAGATATGATAAATACTGTGCGCGCGTTGCCCGGTGACTCGTTAGCCTAACTCCCCACTTAATTCCCATTTCTTCAAATAGCTTTTACTAAGTGTGGATTTATAACCCCAAGTCGCAATAGCCCAGCTGGTTTGTCAAGGTACTATCTATGATCGGTGTCTTGTGTTCCAAAGAACATCAACTCCAAATGGCTGCGCTGTGACACCTCCCACACAGACCTTCGCCAGCTAGCTAAACTGTACAATCCATACCGTTCAGGAACCCCCTTGATGGTCCCCTTACCGAAAAAGCCCTTATAAATAGCACGGCTCGCGAAGTGGTTAAAAATAAATCACGAAAAAAAAAGAGAAGCAAAAAAAAAGCAGAAGATCTTTGGTTACGAGCGCCGCGCCGGTTTCTGTGCGTTTCAACTTGATACTTTGAAACAAATCGTGGAAATCATTGAAACACATTTTATTTTAATACATCTTTTACTCTTTTTCAATAACATCTCCAGTGCACTTTTGAATAGGCTTGATCATTTATATATTCGAACACACGCTTTTTCCTTTTTATCCAGGTTGTTGTTTTGGACCCATTTTGTGTTGTTCTGTTCTATCGCGTACCTGAACACCAACAACTCAAGAAGAATTTAAAAATAGATCACACTTCTATAAATACTACCATTTTCAAAAAAGCTTAAAAAGCGTACAAATCTAGCTCCACTCAATCACAGCAGTTTATTAAATGTTAAAAATATCCAAAATGAGTGAACCAGAGTTTAAGATATCACCAAGAAGAGCGAGAAATATGAAGAACTTGTCGCTCAACCTATCCAACAGCTTCTCCAACAATTTTCCCAATACCAGTAAGGTCGCCGCTCCCAGTGCCCATGCGCATATCGAAGAGCTCAACTTGAAGTCTCCATATTTCCCCTTCAAGCCACCCAGATCAAACTCCATCAGAAAAAATCCGTTGAGTTTGTCCATACCCGCCAATCAAGATAAAATGCCTGAGTTTACTTCCTCCTCAGATTGCTCTTCACCATTGGTTCCTGCTACTCCACTTCTCTACACAAACTATAACCATACACCGAAAACTTGTGAAGCTAGCAACCAGACAACCTACAGCGAACCTCTGAAAAATACCCATACCAACGAATTATCATCGAAACAGTCCAAAGAAATCCTTATCAACCATTTCTCAAAGATTTCTATCGCAAACAATGAATCTAGTCACATTATACAGCAGATACCTGAGTACAACGAGTTTCATGGTTTCAGCTACAAAAACAATGAAGAGTTGGAGCAGAATCAACTAGATGCTTATCCCGAAGGCCCAAAACTAATACTAGAGAATTTGTATTTATATTCAGAGCCAACGATTGACGATATCAAGAGTTTCGACTTGGTTATCAATGTCGCGAAAGAAATTAAAGATCATACACCAGAAATCATTTCCAAAAATGAAGATATTGAATATGTCTTCAGACCTTGGTCACACACATCTTCAGTATCAAAAGACTTACCAAAATTAACTGCGAAAATAGAAAGCTATTTGAACCAAGGCAAAAAAATCTTAATTCATTGTCAATGTGGTGTATCTAGATCAGCCACCTTGATCATTGGTTATTTCATATATAAATTCAAGCTTAGCGTCAATGATGCATACAATTTGTTGAAGTCAAAGGTTCCAAAAATATGTCCTAACATGTCATTGATTTTTGAGTTAATGGAATTTTACGAATATTGTGAAAACAATTTAAACTTCAAGTTTAATAATAACTCTGGTGATGAGCCAAGTATGAGCGTCAATAACAATAAAAACTCAATCAAAAACAACAGTAGGAGTAATATTCAAATTCAAATGCAGCAACAATCAAATGGTGGAAATTCATATTTAAGTCCTGACAGTCCAAATGACAAATATTTTCATAGTCCTCCTTTATCAAATGATCTATTATCTTTATCAACGCCCTAGCTTAACTAGCTTGAGCTTTTTACGATAACCAATGGGTTTTTGTTTATGATTTCTATCTTGTTTGTTTTTTTATTTCAAAGCTGTTTTATTATTAGGTTTATGAATAATTACAATTATCATCATTTTGGGTCTGGTTCTTTTTACATTATTCATTATTCATTATTCATTATTTATTGACTATGTTTATAGTACTTTTGGTGTTTATCTTCAAAAGTCAATATTCCCCGTTTCAATAACGCATTTCTCATCACTATTGTTATCTTCATTCATTTGTATAATTTCTCATTTATCTTTTCAGCTAAAAAGTCTTTTGTCTCATATCATCTCTATCTCTAGTTCGTTTAATCTTTATTCTTTTGGTGGGTTTGCTATAATTGTTGATCTCTCTTCTTCAAAATAAATATACATATACATATACATATACATATATATGTATTCAAATTTGAGATACATGCCAGGATGTTCTAGGTACTAGTTTGTATTAATTTTAGATTAATAAGCGTTCTAAATTTAGTATTACCTTAGGACTGACTAGTCCACTCACATACCGAAAAAAATGAAACATAGCATCATATCGACGATAATACTTGACTCCTTCTTAATAGAGATGGGCCGAAAGGGTTTCCCACACAATTGATGTCCATCAAAGTTAGCATTGTGATACGTCCTTATTGATCTAAGATCCGATGTACAGGCAATCTCTGGCTAGCCCCAGATTATTTCATTTATATATTTTAAAATATCCAAAATCCAGATTTGATGATTGTTAGAAAGCAAAATCAAACCCTTTTTTTCAGAGCTCTTCAAAACAATTTTTCGACGGGCCCGCTACTTTAGATATTTTCCTCAAGCCATATTTGTCAGACGCTAAGTATTGATCCCAATTACTAGCTAGGCAGATACCAGAATTACCATACTGAGATGTTCTCTTGTCGTGTAAATGTCATACCGGTTACTTTATATCGTATTAGAAAAAATAATATATGATAGAATTAAAAAACAAATAACGAAACAAACAAACATCCATCAAGTTAGATTAAACTATTCGAATTCAACCAATTCATTCTATTCATAAATATCTTTCAGGTTGTAATTGTCACAGTTGACGGTATTGTTGTGGTTATTTGTCAAGAAGCAAAGATAAAAAATTTGATTTTCAGGTCCACGTAAAAAACAATTGTTGAATCTTTTAGATTCTTTTTATTAGATTCTCCAAACCAGTTTTAAAAATCAAGGATGTCACCTCCTTCAGATAATAACAACACACACACTAATAGTACAAATACCAACTTATTTCAAAATAAAATCAAGAAAAAGAAAGCGCCTATTTTTGGATCTCCTTCAAATGCTGTTTCCTCATCGTCAATATTCAATGGGAGTAAAAAGAGTCCCACTTCAGCGTTATCTAATGGCGGGGGCATATTCAATATGAACAAAATCAAAAAAAAGAAAAAGTTCAAACCCACAATATATGGTAAAGATGGCGGTATCATTCAGGGCGGGAAAGACTCCAAAGACGTAGAAGCTTTGATCAAAAATAGCACTTCTAAGGAAAAAGAAGACTCAAACAATACCAGAGACGAGGATGGTGCCAAGAATCTTTCTAGTATTGATGAGAAAAGCTCAAGAGAAAAGGAAACGGTAACGGTAACTGATGCCAATAAAGCGAAAGACCAAAGGAGAGATAACAAAAGTGACTTGGAAAAAAAGCTTGCGAAAAGCAACTCATCTCAGGAATTTGCATCAAACGGGAACATCAAGAATCATGAATTGCTACATTTGTTTGACGATGACTATAATAAAGGTCATATACCGAGTAATCTTGATTTAGACAGTCCCTCTAATAAGATTGATGAAAAGCCACATAGAAACGCCACATTGGAAAAGAAGGAAAAGGGCCACAAAAATGTTGATCTGAAAAACTTGAATACACTGGAATTACCTAACCACTCGCAAAGTCAACACAATGATAGTTTCAAAAGTGTGTCCAGGGCAGCAATCGACACAAACAAAGAACTAACCAAATTTAATCAAACCGGGAACAATGAAAATAATCTAGTTTACAAAGGAGATGAAACATCTACAAAAACCATTATTCCAAGTGTTGATACACCTTTTGTACATAATAAATCCAACATGAATTCTGACCATGAGAAAATTGAAGAAAGTTCAAAGACTCATTTGATTCTGGCAGCTGATCATATCTCGCCAAGACACGCTGAAGGAAGAAAAAGCATAGTAGAAGCTACCATAGAGAAAGATGATAAGCCACATACATCAGCAGCATCCGATCCAGTTGAAGATAACATAGATAATGCTCTAGAGGATAAAGAAGAAGGAGAGAAGAAGGAAAAAGAGAAGGAAAAAGAGAAGGAAAAAGGAAATATGCTTGAAGGTGTATCCAAAGTTGACCCAGTTGAAAAAGAAATCAACATAAAATCAGAGGCCAAAAAGGAGGTGCTACCAAAAACATCAAAAGAAAACTTCAAATCACAACTCGAAACCAAGTCTAAAAATAATATAACCACCGGAAAAGAGAAGGAACTCAATCAATCAGACAAAATTGACTCAAAAGATGATCAAAATAAACACTCTGACAAATTACGTTATGAAAGTGGTATATCAGACAATGAACAACAAAAAGATCGTAAACCGACAGGACAGGAAGATCTCAAAAAGGACATTTTGAAAGTCCAGAAAAACGCCATTCAAGAGAAAGACTTTTCGAGGGAAGAAGAATCAAAGAGTGTTGTAACAGATATCAACGATTCTGAAGCCGAAACTGATATAGCTGACTCACCACCAAGACCTCGCAGAGGAAGATTAATAAGAAAAAAGGATTATGATCACTTGTCATCCAAGGGTCGTCATACAAATTCTGACGAAGAATCTATAGAGGGTGAGTATATCAAATATCAAAAAGTTCGAAATAATTCAAGACACAATAGCACTTCAAGATCGGTTTCTCCAAGTCATAGTAAATCTTCAAGCAGGAAACCATCCAGAATAGGCAGAGACGCGAACGGTAGAACAAAGCTCCAGAAGCTTTGTGAAAAAGGAAGATATAAAGAAGCTAAGCAGTTGATTGAAAGTGGTTTTGATGTCAATGTTTGTGATTATGCAGGTAACACTGCTTTACATGAAGCGGCTTTAAAAGGTCATGTCGATATTGTTGAACTTTTGATTGATAACGGTGCAATTGTTGATAAACAGTCTGGTCCTGATGATTTAGATACCCCTTTGATCGATGCTGCTGCAAACGGTCACTTGGCCGTTGTTAAATTACTACTACAAAGAGGGGCTGATCCAAGGATTTCCAACGCTCAGGGAGATACAGCTGTTGATTCCGTTGATCTAACCTCAGAAAAATCTTCCGAGATCCATAAGGTGTTGAGAAAAACTGCCTTGCAGTTAAGAGACAAATTAAAGTCTAATGGGAACATACATCAAGCGAATCCTTCAAATGGAGGGTCTAGCTCCGATGAAAGTGAGAATGACTCGGTAACCTCTAAGAAAGTCAATAAAAATTTATCGCGGAGACACCAACAAACTAGAAATGATTTTTTATGGGTTGACGTCTCTACCAAAACTGGGAGAGAAACGATGATTAGAAGGGCAGCCGAAGGAGACGTAGAATACATTGGAAACTATTTGATCAAGAGCAATACTCCTGATAATGAAGCTTTTGTTGTTTCCGCCAGAAATGGTCATACAGATTTGGTTAGCTTGATGTTAGCTTTTGGAGCTGATGCCAATTGCAAAAATTCTGAAGGGTTTACAGCACTATCTCAAGCCGTCGGCAGAGGTCATTTAAATACTGTTAAGTTGCTTTTGGAAAGTGGTGCTGAACCTAATGATCAGGTTCTTGGAATTGCTAGGAATGCTATCAACTATGATGATGAGGAAGTGCTTTTGATTGAGGACGCCCTTCAGAAGTCAAACACAGAATCCAGTAAGAAGAGAAAGTTGGAAAATGGTCAGGCTGATGGCGGAAAAGAAAAATCAAGGAAAGTTAAACGTTCTGCTACGGAAAGTGAAGACGAAAAGCAAAAGCTGATCAAGAATGAACTTTCTGAGAGTACGAAGCTCGTTGATAGTGGGAAACACAAGACAAACGAAAAAATCAAAATGAAAGAGAAAGCGATATTAAGAGAAAGATCTAAAAGTAGAACCCGTGAATCGTCTGTCTCCAAAGAAAATGGTATGAAGGAAACTGAACATAATGGATCCCCTTTATCAAGACAGTCCTCTCATACGTTTGGTGATAACATGAGCATGAAGGATGAAGTGAGTGAATCTAGATCGCCAGCTCCCGTTACTCCCACGATTTCGCCAGAGGAGGAAAGACTCCAAAAATTGAAAGATCTCGAGAGTCGTGAAGCTTATGAAAGAAAGAAGAGCCTCAAGAAAAAGCTAAACTCACAAAAGATGTTGAGTGACCTCAGCGAGCAGGCCAAGAGGAAGGAAGAAGAGAAACGAAAAGCTGCCCTTTTGGAACAAGAGAGAATAAATAGAAAGATGGAGGAAGAGCAGAGAGAGGCAAAATTGGCAGCTGAAAAAGCAAAACATGAATTTATTGTTCATGAAATCGAAGAGAGAAAGCGAATCAGAAGTGCATATCCCGAAGGCCTTCGCGTCGCGAAGTTCAATTGCCCATTGACGGAAAACGAGATTATCCAATATTTTCCTTTGTATTTTGTTGTTATTGACTCTATCAAATACTTCATTGACTTGCAAATTATTCTTATGACCGCGCAAGAAAAGTTCAATCAACAGTATCCCAATTTAACCAAGATTCAGATAACTGGGGAACAGAAAGCGAAGATATGGAATTTCTTTTTTCCCTTGATAGGTTTCGACAAGTCGGCAAATCGTCTGACTCAAGAACTTTCGGATCTATATGATGCTGGTGAACATCAATTTTTGTCTCTTGATATCAACTGGATAAAAGCCTCCGAAGTCGAAAAATTACTTGAGACCACATACCAACCGCTATTCCAGTTAACAACAACGAATACTCTGACCGAGATTGATTTGAACCTATCTCTCAAAGTCGAAAATCCCCATTCTAAATCACACGTATCTAAAGTTAATGGTGAAACAGCAAAGTTTTCTCAAAACAATTATATTCCTCTCAAGTTTAGAAACCGTCAAAATGTTTTGAAATGTCTCAAGGTTGCTCACGAACGTTTGTGGTGAGTCAAGACTTTTTTTCACTCAAAGCTGTATATTATTACGTAAATATGTATTCTAAATTATTCTAATGTTGTATTATTAGCAAGGTGGTTTTAATAAAGGTAAAATTGAATGCTTATGAGAGTGTTTAGTACTGCGCCGCACGATATTCAACTTTTTTTTTTAAGCAATATAGCATCATCTAAAATTATATTGAATCCGAAACAATCTGAAAAATCAGTGAAAACCATCAATGTCTGAGTTGCAATCGTAAGTGGAATCGTTATTGATTTAGTGATACCAGTAATTAACAGTAGCAGAGTTTCAAGAGCTGATCTATACGAAGATGAGTCTTCTTCGGGGGGTAGTTCACCAATTTACCTTCCTAATATAGACTTTGAAATAATAGACTACAACCAAAATGTTGATTCAGCAAACATAGATAAAGTGGAAGTTCAATCAGATCATGAAAACCCAAAGGAAGAGTTTGATTTTCCATTATTTGCACCTTCAGCAAGTGCTGCTGGCACCGAGGAGGGTGAAAGAGGAAGGTCAATTACTTCAATCATGAAAGTTACTTTGAGGGAACCGTCCCCAATTACTATCAAGAACGAGAGACCATCTCACTACTACTTCGCCGAGTACTCAGATAGCCAGAAGAAGGGATTTATTCTAGCTGCTATAACGGGTGACGAAATCATCAAAGAGTCAACTTTAACAAATCCAGATTCTTATGCTTGGAAAATAATAGACCTCGAAAGCTTTAATAGAAAAATAGAGATGGATAACCAGAAGAAGAAAAAGAGACCAGGGAAAAAGAAAAGAGAAGCTATTATAGCTTGTAATGCAAGAAAAAGGGAAAGGTCAAAAATAAAGAAAATCGAAGAAACAGCGGAACAGGCAAAAATTCAGAAAAAAATATTTCATAAGAGAGGTGGTAAGAAACATAAAAAAAGCAGCAGTAATAAAACTACAAATTCAAAGCCCAAGCCGAAGCCAAAGCCAACTTTCAGAACCGAGTAAGTATTTTATAGGTATATACTTATTGTGTAAATTATCGAAAATTCAGATGTAGTCAATTCAACTACGTCTTACATTATTAGAAAGACTTTTGATAGAGTTCAACATTAGTTTGACTTCCATGCCATCCTTCTCTAGGTCATCACAACTTTCCAACACCCCTTTGATTATGGAAGTCTCAATTGATTCAGAATAAACCCTCAAAGACTTTGCTACCGGGCCACCTCTATTTATAGTTTCTCTGAATTTTGGCTCGAATCTAGTAGCTAAATCTTTCCAAAAGACAGAAATCAAACTCTTGCAATCAAATTCTTTCAAGGCCACATCGAGGGCTGTTTCCCTTCTTTCATTAAACCGGTTCAGCTGCTCTGAATCATCTGGCCATTCGGTTTCGTTCAAGATTCTTTGAAGCTTGAATATGAGTTTACCCTTCATTGAAACGTCAATCATTGTGTTTCCAAAATTTCTGGGAGACGTCAAGACTCTGTTCAATTGATTTAAACTGTAACTGATTTGAGTTTCTAAACAATTCTTGATTGACTTCAGTAATGTTCCAGGACTCAATAAAGCTAACGCAATACAAGTGCTTAAAAACGTATCGTCATCTATGATATGAATTTTCTTGAAGTTTGATTCACACGATTGGACCAAAAGTTGACATTTCTCTTTCCCTATCGCATCAAAGTCTCTGACTATTTTCAAGGACAACAAATTGGACGACTCTTTCAAGTGCTGTGATAATTGTTTGTGAGTTTTTGCAGCTTTGACTAAATTTTTAGGCTCAAATTTGAAGTCATCGATAGAAGCTTCTTCAATCTCTTTGATGAGATGAATAAAATAGGTGACGCCCCTCAACAATATTGATGTTGTGTGTAGTTTCTTCAATGCATCATTTAACGACTGAGCTTCTTCGTATGGTTTGATGATTTCCAATTCTAATCGCTTGAATGAATTTTGCACATGACTTATGGGCGGCTTTATAACTTGCAAAACTTTCCTCATATCGTTCATCTTATTTGCTTCCTTCAATAGAGTTTCATAGTTTTCAGACGCGATTCTATTCATCCTGCGCTCAACTTCAACTAGATCAAAGTTCATTCTTTTTGACGGTGTTGTCAAGTCAAGTTCATTATCAATAGCATTGGTCGCCAACAATAAATCATTGGCAAACTTCGTTGCTTTGAAATCTGCTTCTAAAAAAGCTTCAAAATCTTCCAGTTCATCCTTGAATTCCATTGTAGGGGAATAGATTTCAATCATAGAGAAATAAATATCTATTTTAGTTAGTATATCTATACGTAATTGATCGATGATGGAAAATTGGTTATGTGCACTTTCAGTGCTGCAATTTATTTAGGTAATAAACTTTCTACATAGATTATATCTCTGAATATCGACATATTTATATTAAAAGGCTATTTTTTATAGATCTCAACGATGCTTCTCTTCAAGCTGCTTTCAACTTTTTTAACGTTAACATTAATGGGTATTCCCATGTCTTTTCTTCTGTTCAAATAGCCCAAAAACTCAGATACAGACCCACCAACGCCAAAGTAGAAATCTTTCGCAATGACTATAGCAAGTCCACAATGGCCATCTTTCCCATCTGATGCAAGCAACTCAATTATAGATTCGCCTACTATCTTCAAGTTGAATGGATCGTAAATGGTTTCGGAAGATATCAATAAATCGACTGATTGTTTTCCAACTAAATTGATGAATTCATGGCTCCAGGAACCAGAAAGGAACGACAATTTGACATTTTTTTCCTGTATTTGGCGTAAAAGCTCATCAATCAATGCTTCAGAAAGCAACACCTCGTCATTGTTGAATGGCTCATCGTTGGCACATGTCAATTCGTACAACTTTTTGGGATCTAAAGTGGATGCCCAATTTATGATCAAGTTAGGTAAGGACACCAATCTCAATACAGAGTAGTTGAAGTCAGACAAAATCAATTCTATTGGAGTTTCGCTTGTTTTACTTGTGAAGATTTTTTGAAATAAGAAACAACTTGGTAATGATGTACCACAGCCAAACTCTAAAATTTTTTTATGTTGTAACCAAAAGTTCTCTCCCTTTTCTGTTATTGAATCAGATAAGTAATCAACAGCATCATACGAACATTCCCAGCTTTTCAACCCACCCTCGTATACATTTTTCTTGACATCTTCGTTGGAATCACCTAACAAGATTTTGAATATCTCATCGTTAGCACTATCCGACGAATCACTATCCAAGTTTTCTTCAAGCATAAGTTGGTGCTTCACGTCATACAATTCACGGCGATATACCACATTTTGTTTGGCAGTAAAATGATTTCTGAAGGTAAACCGTATACCTTTTAACGATTGAACCACCGTCTCAAAATTATGTAGAGATGGTTTATTGGTATCTGAAAATTTTGATTCATCAAGTGGGTTTTGAAAAATGGTCTGTATCTTTTCACTGGTGGTTCCTATATTATTGGAGATTTCATTTTCGTTCAAGTCATTATCAGAAAAACCAAATGCAAAGGACATTATGTTCTCAAAATATCCTCTATTTAACTAGTTCAAATCTGAAAAGAGTCTTTTTTCAGTAAAGCATTGTAAATTTCAAAATTTTTCTTTCTTTTTGGTTACATCAAATCGAAGTGCGGCTTTTCTTCGAAGAAAATCGATTTAACTACACTTCATATCAGTTTTCCAATAAATTATCTATAATATAATCTACGAAATACATTAAATATTTCATAAATAAATGTATTTAAGGTAAAACAAAACATAAACGTTACTTAAAATCCAAAATTAAACATATAAAAACTAAATATGTTTAATATCCCCCTTTTATAAAAATTTGTTATTTTTGGAACTTATAATTTTGTAAAACATTGATGGTGAATGAAGACCATCAATGTTTTAATAATGACTTAGTGTTAATAAATTAATTTAACGGAATATATTAATAATAAATATACTGAATCGATCAATTAGATGTACTAAAACTCTTATTTACTTTGAATTTGTGAGTAACCTTGAAGTGGTTCAGCATTTTTGGATTTCAAGTATTCGTCGGAAGCTTCTTGCCATTCTCTTGTCATGGTCTTTGGTGGAGGTGGAGCTTGACTTCTGATGAGGGCGAAAAGACCAACACCAGCAGCTAAACCTAAAACAACACCACCAAAGATTTTCATACCGTCACCTTCTTTGTGGATTGGTTTTCTTGGGCCCCAGGCACCGTAAGAGATGTACCAGGTTGCTTTCTTTTCAGCGTTAGTTAATTCAGTCCATGGTAATTGTTGTCTTTCGTTCAACAAAGCAACTAATTCTTGTTGATCTGAAGTTGGCATTTCTTCCCATCTTTTTTCCAAGTTTGAGACAGTAGCATTGGATAAAGCATGAGCTTGTCTGATGCCTAATCTTCTGATTGGACTGACTGATGATTTTAATGATGAGCGTAACATGGCTTCTGACAAAGAATTAGTATTTTGCTTTAAAGGGTGATAATATGAAAGGTAAGCAAATAAAAATGTGTTCAATAACAAAAGATTCAATTCAGTTCCATTCAAATAAGAAAAATCAGTCAATTTATTTTTTGTATATTTCGTTTGGTTAGGAACAAATATCTGGCCATATTTTCATGCATATAAAATGACTCGCGATGATTGGCCAAAATGCCTTGAATGAAGTGCGCGCACCAGTTCATTGAATCTCAATCACCACCATTCTGCTTACGTTAAACGCCAGGTATAAAAGTTGGAGGAACATGTTCTTCTGCTGATGTTTGGTTGGTGGGTGTGGGCGCGTGTGTTTGCAAGTACTGGAAGGACCATACGTGCAAAAAAAACGAAACACCACGTTCAAATTGGTGCAAAATCCGGCAAATTTCTAGTCTTTTGGCAGTGTGATCGAGCTATTCCAGTGATGAGGATGGAGGGCCACAGATATATATATATAAAGCCTGGCACGAACCAAGTCCAGGTTAGATATAGCCAGAGTCGTTGAACCAGCCAATAGGACGACTCAAGTTCGTAAAGCTATGAGCAAATATTCTGACAACAAAACAAACTAAGTAAATTGACTCTCTGGACTTGGAAGGAATCTGGAACTGAATTGAAACTCCTCGACTTAATTCTCTGATCCTGAAAAATAACATACCTTTTGCTTTACTTCAAGACTTATTATTGTGTTATTCAAGATTGTAAGTAAAATGAACACTTTTGGAATTATATCGATTTCGAAATTCGTTCTGCAAATTGTGAATAATTTAATTTGTCGAGTTTCTATATGGCCCATAACCACATCAGAAAAGCGTCCTAAGAATAATTTTTCGACCGTCTCCGACTTTGAGATCCAAAGCCCGACCTCTTGTGTTAGCATGCCATTCACTTCAACGTAGTGTTATCAGGTCCAAATGAGCACCTACAGTTAACTCTTCATCAAGCCTGAATTGTAGTTCGATATCACTATATAAGGTGTCAATGCGGATGATTCATTAGCGCAAGTAAAGAGCATAAATATGAGTGAACAGCGAACTAAGGCCCTTTACACTGCCAGGTCAGTCCCCGCCAACCAAAATGACAACGACAAAAGATCTCGCAAGGAGTGTTATTGTATTTCAAGAACATTTTTGAGTTTCCTCAATATCTCCTTCATTGAATTTACATATTCCAATGCAGTTCTGGCGGTACAATAAACGAAATACTGGTAGTCATAAAAAAGTATTCTGAATTCTTCACACAAATTGGGATCATTGAACTTGGCTAACTGTGCGTCAATTTGGTCTAAAGCTTCAAGTTCAAAGTCTCTGTTCAAAAATAGAAAGTCAACGTCCCAGCTTTGATTGTTGATTGAATAGGAGCCTGGTATTAACAAAGCTACTCTTATACTGTACATTTTCTCAGATACTTTTGATAAGTTCATTCTTAAAATTTCCAATCAAACCTAGACGCTGAAACTGTAGCAGCTGTTAAGATCTGATGTGCAAAATCATTCCTAAATATATCTTTTTCTGTTCAGCGGTTTTGAACTATCTGAATTACTCTACTTGACTGTCATTTCAGATCACGACCTAACCCCTGAGATCTGTCACAATTATGAAGCATTTAGTTAGTGTCTACTAGCTTCCAGTTAGCTCGCCAGATCCTTGTTTCGTTAGAGCCACCTTGGTTTGTTTATGTTCAACAACGTAAAAAAATAGTCTTCACTCTGTCTAGATATCTGATCGCCCGATTTCTGATGTCGGAAATAACCTATCATCACCATTCTCACTTGTGTGTAAAAAATAGTAGTCAACAAAATGATTTTGACATAATACCCATTTGAGGAAGGGAAATTGGTTTGGCTCACTGTTGGTCATTCAGGTGAGTCGTACTAAAAATGCTTACCCTAAGGAAATTGTTTTAATCAATGCTACTGGAGCACTAAAAACTTGGGTCCGAATTGCTGAACACATCTCGGTCTATGAGTTCATCAGTACAATTAAATCCACCTGTGTTTCAGTTAACTTGCACTATGACACCCGGTATCCCAGACTAGCCTCCTGATACGAAAGAGGGCGATTAACCATGAAATCCATCTGTATATGTGTCCTACGCAGGAGTCTTGGATTTCTAGGTAAGAGTGTTGGTGTCCACAAGTTTTTCTTTCAACAGTTTGTCACCATGCTCACACTTGAACAGCCGATCGGAATATCTAGATATGGAATGCTGGCCCAAACCTCAGATCTCAACTGGCTGGGTAAAGCTCGCCAACTTCCTGAAAACGAAAGCTATTCACAAGCAAATTGAAGCTGATCCGAACCCATACCGATCGAGTTGATAAACTGGCACAACAAGAGTTTTCCGTGGATAGCGCTTGTTACCAACGTGTGAAGACTGATTATTGTCACCGAAGACCGCCCATGATCTCCAACTCATCTTTGACTCCCACTCAGCGTAAAAAGGCCAAACGAAGGGGCAATACGAAGAGAAAAAGAAACACCGCGGTTTATTCGACCGACACCAACCATTACATGAATGCTCAAATAATATCCCGTCCCTTCTACAATTCCATCCATGTTGTGCTTTTGGCGACCAAAACGTATGAATATAGAACACATCTGTGCCATATCCATCATGGATGCCAGCTCGTGTGCGCTGCACCGAACGTCTACATTAGAACGATTTCAATTCTTAGGATGTTTTCATCTGGCCGCCCTCCTGCTGTCTCAATGGTACCTTTAACGCAAAGCACAAGCTCTGTTTTCTCTCAGCCAATAACGGCTGTACAAGCTTCCAGGTGGGAGTCCAAATAACTGGATCTGATAATTATTTTTTTGCGAACCTGAACATCTCGCCACCCGCTTCGATAATAAGTACGAGCCTTCCGGATACGTGTGAAATGATACATAGTCATAGTTCCACCTGTCATATTTACACTTGCTATTCTCTTTGTTTAGAGGCTTAGTTATTGTTGTCTTCATCTGTACGGAATGTTTTGTATCTTGGACTTGCCGACAATTAACCGCCACCTTCAGATTACTAAGTGCGGCTGAAAATCAATAATTATGCGAACGCCAATGCATCGCGCAAAGCTTAGCACAATGCTCCAATAGGAGGGTGATACTACAGGTGCAAATCTGCCGTTTGTAGCAGAGTATGGCGATTACTGCAACTTTTTAGCTGCCATACTTATCGGTCTATTAATAATTTAGCCAGAATAATAATACGTAAAGTAAGTACGCGATATTTCTTTTTATCGCAGCTGGGAAGCGCTCAAATAACTGGGTTTGTTTTATTTTTGTTGTCAACACCAAGTAGGTGTCCTTTTTGCTAGTATATTAGCGCTATCAACAGCTTGCCCTTTTTGCCTAGGTCCTTCGCTTTACCTGGTGGTTAGTTCAATTGTTGGTCAACTGAAATCGTTTCCACCTAGCTATCCATTTTTTAATTTAGCCGCTGACGTATTTGCTTCAACAGTTGCCTGTGACCATGAGTTTTGGCTTCAGCAGGAAATCACCCCTCCAAGTGTTGATCTTTATAACATTATTGATCATAATATCGTTCAATTTTATAATTTTCAACAAATCGAACCATCAACTATCAAAAATCGATGTGTCAGACTCTGGCGCAGCCTTAGATCCCGTGAAGACAAACATCTATGAAGACAATTTGACAAAAGACATAATTGACAAGTACAAACTAGATTTGTATCACGATTTGAAGAGCAGTTTGCACGAAGTGAAATTTGAGCAGTTGTTGAAGGATTTGAAAAACAAGTTAAACATAGAGTCCAATGACAGCTTGATAGAGGAGTTGAAGAAGGATGTGTTGTCCGAAAAAGAAAACGAATTCATCCAAGAATTCAGAAACTCTTTATCTGTGGCCGAAAAGGAAAAGCTAATCCAACTTCTTGAGAAAAATCTTGCAAATAACTTGAAAGGTAATCTGGGGTCGCATGTGAATGAAAAAGATACGCAGAAAACTCGTCAAGAATATTTCAAAAACATTTTTGAAAATTTGCTACTCAAGAATGGTCCAAAATTGGGACCGCTCACTGCCAAAGAGAAAGGTACTGATGTCGGAGGAAACTTTTTCTATCAGATTCACAGACAGTTCACCATACACTTTTTGAAAGAAGGCCGCGTAAATTTGTCTCCCGAAAAATTCAATGATTTGCAAAGTAATCATGACAATTTGGTCAAAGAAATCAACCAATTGGAATTTCCTAGTCACATTTTCTCGGGAAATGGTATTGTTATCAATGGTGGTGGTGTTTATTTTGGCGCAGCATTAGTTGCGATTAGGAATCTTCGTGAATTGGGATCCACATTACCAATTGAATTGATTATCGATACGTTTGAGGAATATGATGAACAAATCTGTGAAGACGTTTTACCGATATTAAACACAAAATGTCTTGTTTTGGAGAAAGAGTTAGGAAAAGAATTACACAAAAAGTTGAATCTTCAAAAATTTGAGTTGAAAATTATGGGTTTATTCGTGTCTTCTTTCGAAAACATTTTCTTGCTTGATGCTGATAACTTTGCGATCAAAAATCCTGATTATTTGTTGACATCAAAATTGTATAATGACACCAGCTTTTTACTTTGGCCAGATATTTGGCATAGGGGTACTTCTCCTTTGTATTACGACATCGCCAGAATAAACATTGGTGAACCAGTGAGAAGAGATCAATTGAATAATGATGAACCAATGAGACATAGAAGTGATATGGCATTACATGATCTTCAAGGTGTTCCACCTTCAAAAACTGTCGAAAGTGGTCAAATGGCATTTTCCAAAAAAAATCATTATCGTTCATTTTTGCTTTCGGTATACTACAATATGTATGGTTATAGTCATTACTACAGATTGTTTTTCCAAGGTACTAACGGAGAAGGAGACAAAGAAACCTTTCTCCCAGCGCTTCATGTTTTCAATGAACCCTATCATTTGAACGATTATTTATCTTGGTTGGCTGGATATGATGAAGGAAATAAATTCCAAGAAACTACAATTGTTCAATACGATCCAATTATGGCCGACGAATTTTTGTCCAAAATGAGATACTGGTTACAAACGAAAGGCATTGATTCCAGAATAAGTTTATTCCAGGATAACGCTTATACTAAGAATTTGTTCCAGCAATGGTTGATTGAAAAACCCTCAACATTGAATGAACCCGATGTTCAATTCCTTCATTTCCATAGACCTAAAATAAATCCTTTGAAGAATTTTGATGACGAATACGAAACCTATAAAAGAAGAAACTTAGGCCCGGTAGGTAAACATTCTGATCGTTGGTCAAATGATTGGGAATTAAGAGCTCACGCAATTTCGAAATGGGTAGCTTGTGATGCTATCACAAGTGAGTCGTTCTGGAAAAAAATGGGTTTGAGTCAAAAGAAAGTGTGTTCTGAGGTTTCACAATATGTTGAGTTTTTGAAGAAAGATACAAATGATCCCGATATGGCTATTTTGAAGGATCTCGGTGTGTGATAAATTTTTTTTTCAACTGCTAGTGATAGATTTTTGCTTTTAGTCTTTGCTTTTTCCTTTTGCTTATACTTTTTCTTCTTGTGAGAGGCTAAGTGGGCCATGGTTACCAGTGTATTTTACTTTACTTTACTTTACTTTTCTGTTTAATCGTAATAACATAAAAATAACGTTCTTTATTTATTTCAGTAGCATTCATTATCGCATACGTAGCTCTTGCATGAAAAATTTCAAGCAGTTTCAACTTTGACTAATTCACCACCTTTAGCTGAACTTTTCAAAATAGCATCAATAATGGCCAAATGGTGGAAAACAACATCTGGGGTGGTTTTGATCAAAGATTTATTATCCTTTTTAACAGCATCGACAAAATTTTTGAATTCTTCCTCAATCGCGTTGATCTCGTCGAATTCCAAAACTTCCTCTTTGATGTTTGAACTGGTTTCACCTATTTTAGTGACGATTTTCCTTTTATTACTGACATCTGGAATGAACTCATAATTAACAGAGCCTTTCGTTCCATAAATGACAAAGCTCAACTTTTTATCTGTTGCTCCAAACGCAGACCCATAATTGAAAGTACCAAACACATTGTTACCACCTTTTAGTTTCAACGTTGAAAACAAGATATCATCAGCTCCCGATTGTTCACGAACTTGTTTGGTCAAACCACTGACTGTTTCAACATCACCTAATACACCAGTCAATAGAGCTAACTGGTGTACCCCACCATCACTCAAATAACCACCAATGTGTTCTGGCTTTTGTCGCCATGTGGTAGCAAGGTATTTGGAAGTGTCGTTGAATGGACCGGTCAGCTGGTAAGAGAAAGCAATGATCTCACCAATAAGTTCAAGTTTTTCTTTCAACACCGTGATTGACGTGAAGTAAGACCATTGTTCTAACACCAGAATTGGCAAGTCTGTACCATTAGCTAATTTGACAATCTCTTTTGCTTGGTCTAAATTTGCTGCCAAAGGCTTTTCAAAACAAATTGGCTTTTTGTTCTTGATTGCTAATTTTACCACATCCAAGTTGTATTGAACAGGCAATAATGCATCAACGATTGCAACTTTGGGGTCTTCGAAAATGGCTTCTAACGAGTCATAGATTTCTGTTGACTCGATTGATGCTTTCTTAGCAAAAGTTTCAGCCTTTGCTTTTGTTCTGTTGTAGGCTGCATATGGGATAAGGTCTGGATTAGCTTGAATAGTAGGTAAATGTGTATCTGTAGCAAAAATCTAGAATTGTTAGTATCATCATAATCATCTCTTATGACTCAGCAACAAATACATACACCTGTTCCGATAATACCAACGTTTAATGGACTCATGACTAGATTATCAAGTTTTGATGAAGAAATTTAATTGAAAGTAGTTAGAAATCGGACTGATCTTCCAATTTATATGCTTTCACTTAATTAGTAATGATACTCCAAGATTATTCCCGACGGATTAATTAAAGCCTTTTAATTAGCAGATTTGACATAAAACGCAACTCCTTCATACAATTACATACGTGTTTTTGATGGATCTCTATGGACTGGATGGACTCGATGTATGGATAGACCTTCCGAAATTGAAATGTCATTACGAGTCTCCACAGTTTATTAATAGTGTGCGGCGGTCTACCCACCACCCACAAAATGAGAGTATGGATAAATATTTTGGAACCATTTTTCGAACGCGACCTTTAATAGCTGCCATTTGAATGAGGAGTCGTATCACTCACGTCCCCTGACAGAAAGTATTCGCTTTTTTGGTGCCCTTGAATGATCTTTGTCAATAGATATAAAATTGTTCCCCGATCCGATCTATCGGCTCGAGAAAAACGATCTACGCTACAAAATATTATATCGGTAAACTTTTTATTAGCGGTAAACATTAGGTAAGAGAAGTAAAAGAAAAACCATACAAGTATTATACAAAAAGGTTGTTCCCCAAAAATTCATTAGAATATTTCATCGAGATTACTGAAACTATTCATCAGGCCGTTAAACTTAGATCAAGAATAAAGCAGCGGCAACAGCAGCAGCACCGACACCAGCGAAACCATTCATGTTACCAGCAGCGTTGTCGTAAGATGAAACTTCTGGAACTGAGTAATTGGAAGCAGAAGATGAGGTGTGTTTGGCTGGACAGTTGGTAACTTCAGGAGCACATGAAGTGATGGTTTCTAAAGTGGTTGACAAATCAGTTGCAGTAACATAACCAGTTGAAGCAATTGGAGCAACGGAAGTAGTTGAAACTGATGAGGCTGGAACTGATGAAGCTGGAGCGGAAGATGAAGCTGGAACTGATGATGATGATGATGAAGAGACTGGAACAATTCTCAAAGCGATACCAGTACCGTTGATACAGTTACCTGGGTAGTTCAAGGTGTAGTAGTCGGAGGTTGGACAAGCAGCAAAGGAGTCTTGACCTTGGTAGACCAAGTGACCATCTTGAACAGAGAAGCCACTTGAACCTGATTGGCCTTCACCGACTTCACCAACATCACCGACACCGTAAACTCTAACAGCGACACCATTGCTGTCAGTCAAGGTGGAGTCATCGTTCAAGGTGAAGAGCAATTCGTCGGAAGAAGAACCAACTCTGAAAGCTTGAGGGGTGGAAGCGTCCCTGTAGATGGAGCTGTATTGGAATTGAGATCCTGAGTGGATGGTGATCAAACTGAAAGTTTGAGCGGCTGAGGCAACTGAGGCTAAGGTGGCTAAAGCGATGATAGTTTTTTGCATTTTGATGTGGAGCGAGAGACTTAAAGGTATAATCTGAAAGATATATCTGTAGATGATGAATAAAAAGTAAAAAAATCATCTTCCTCAACGGGATCTCTTTGTCTTTATATACATTTTTCGCCCATCAACTATGCCAAACTACAGCGGGTGATTTTTGTTTACCTTTGAAAGCCATCTTACATGCGCTATAGAGAAAAAAGCTATTCATCTGAAACTGGCTAAACATAGAATTGACAATGTTGTTATGCTGAAATTACCAAAACAAACAACTTACAACGTGAAATAGAAGCCAAGAGCGAATCAAATGTTATTTTTCTTGTGTAAACTGCATGAAATCGATCGAGTTTCTCGGACAAGCCCCCTCTATATGACGAGTCGTGCCATGTTGGAGGCGCTTTTTCGCATACCCCGACAGAACCCTTTGTTTCTATAAATATCTTTTTGTTATGTTTTATGCGCAAAGTACTATTTGAAAGCTGGTAACTCTGGTTGTGCCGCATGGAAGTCAGCTTACCTCCCATATTAGCTTGAGGTAACTGGCTGGCAACCAGGCACAATGACCTAATGAGTTGATGGCCCAGCAATGACCATTCCTGGCAGGTCATTTCAGCCAATCGAGCCTTGAAAGCCAAGTTCCAGCGCAGGGAGTCACTTGATACAAGATGAATTTCCATTTTCTGCTCCGGATTGCTCTTCTTTTGTTCATATGTATTACTGTATGTTTGCTAAACATCAGTGTCAGTTGCTGGGACGGAAATATTTCAGCTGGTGTTGCGTATCCGTCAGGGCTTCCAAAACGAGTCAACACGGCTGTCGCGAGGACTGCTTGTGCCAGAAACACGAATAAAGTATTATTAGAAATTTAGAGAGCCATATATCAAAACAACAACAATTTGCGCGCCAAGGACGCAATGTTGTTGCAGTCGTCTTTTGAAGTGATAGGATGAAAATAGAGGAAAGTGGACGCCTATGTTTACGAACTGGAGTTTGAAATAAGTTTTTCCTGTACTACGAATGTTCATCCGGCCGCGAAAAAAAAAACAAGGGCCAAAAGAAACATGCGCGCGCCAGGGAATGAAGGTGCGAGAAAACAGGCAAACAACAACTAAGGATATACACCCAGAGCTAAAAGCCTCTCGCGCAAATCCAATTAGACCACGGTGAAAAACAGAAGCTTAAAGCATATTTCTTCGGGCTCCGTGGGTTAGCTCCAATCGTAAAGCTTGTGGAATCAGATGAAAGATCGTATGAATGATTTTTTCACGATCGAACGATCGCCCTTGAAACTACAGACCCTTGCAAATCCCAGTGTAGCTTTCGTTTTTAACTGAACCGAATTGTGTGCTGAACAATGTTTTGAGATTCGTATTTCCTACACGGTTGGAGGTTGTAGAGGTAAGTGTGATTCGTCGTGGATTGGTGACGCCATATACCGCAGCATCCAATGATGAGCAGGCTCCTGGTGGTTGTTCACGGGAACGCACGGTCGCCTGAATACAGCAGCTTCTGGGTGTGCGAAGCGCTTGCGTGCCGAATGTCTTCGGTTAGTTTGGAAGGACAGTCCCATAAAGATGAGCTCATAAGTGTGCTTTGGGCAGCTCATAATTCATCGAGTTGTCAAATGGCTAAGCAGAATCAGAGACTGTGTTTGGCTTCTCACCAAGGTCGCTGAACACCATATCGCTCACTGGATCGGGTGGCTTCTTTTCAGCTGCTCGCTACCCATATAGGCCATGAAAAGACACCCGCTCGAGATGAAAGAACATGGAAAGAAGAAACCTCACGTATGATAAACAGCAGACGGCTCTGCTTAAGTTCCTGGTTCCTTTGGAGGTGCACATGGGCTGTCAGCAATATCCAGAAAAAAGCAGAACAATACTCGTCGGTTCACGATTGACTCTATCTTTCGGCGGCAAAGCAATTGCTTCCCACCAACAACGGCTACTGACCGTGATGCTTAAAAAGGGACTCAAAACTACGGAGCTTACCAATTGTTCTTGTTGTATGGACTATTCAACAAAACGGTGTCTCCCAGATCTAATACACATAGAGGTATGATGATTTCAATAATCGAGAAAGACGATATGCTCAAGACGACGGTGAGAGCCCAAATTCAAGCGCACAAAGATATTTTTCTACTGTGCATTTCTTGACGGCCTCTGCTTTCCCACCAGTTGCACGCAAAAACGAAAAATCCTCCAAAAAAATCGACCGAACCGCTTGATTCCTTATATTCATCGCTTCAACACCAGTCATCTGAGTACCAATGAAAAGATGTTGGTACACTTGTATTTTGAGTAGAAAAAATCGGGCAATTCGGTCTTAAAGCTGTAGACGGTTACTCACACGACCTTGACCAATTGACACGACCGGTCAGCAAAATACAACTTTTATAATACCCTCCAAATCGATGTTTGAAGATCAAGTGTTTCTAAAAATTCATAAACTCATCTGTTCACTATTTCGATTGTGCGTTTGATAAGGTGCCCATAGTTTTTTTGGTTTGAGGTTTTTGCTGGACTTGTGTTCCAGATATTATGGAATAGTGTTACGAAAAGCACTACTATTTCTGCCAATATAAGAATGTCCTTCGATAAACAATTCAATTTGAATGCAAAATCCAAGCCTGTTACAAACATAACCGCCACGATTGTCAAGGATAATAGCTCTAGCTTTTCTGAGTTTAATCCTTCCAGTGCTAATACCAATACTTCATTCACTAATGAAGTCAATAATCAAGACATAAGCGGAGTTTTTATAAGCTCGAATGACATCAAAAATGACACTAATTTGATAAACCTCTTGGGCCAGTTAGATTCACAACTTCTGCACAATGAAAGGTCAAACTTGTGTGAAGAAAATCAGGATACAGCTTTAGAGGAATCTTCCAACACCGATAAATTTCATGATGAAGTAGACATCGTTGAGCAGAAATCTTCAGAAAAGCAAAGTGACACGGAAGGGGTCGTAGAAGAACAAGGGTCTAGCATCATAACCCAATTGGAGTCTTCAAAAGTGTCTGGAGTTGAATCCGATTTGCCTCTGGAAGTCATAGTTGAAACTACCAGTGAAAATGAAGCATCTGAAATACCAGCCTTAATTCCACTAAAAGTTTCACCTAGCAATTTACAAGGTGATGTTTATGGAAAACTCGCCGAGAATATAGTTCAATTACTGATGGATACAACCGATATAGTTTCTGGTACCAAGAATGATCATATCTTTGACGAAAAGTCAGACCCAGAACCTCAACATCATATTTCTGACTCTACATCGACCTCCATAGAAAATAAATCAACTGAGGGTGTGCAAACTAGAGAAATGAAAAAAATCTGTGAAGGAGAACCTCAACTATTGCCTCAAAGCTCGCATTCAAAAACAACCCAGAGCAATCACAATCAACATCCAATTCTGGAATTACCGAAACCCTTCGATTTCCAGAGATTTTTGGGATATATGAAGAATAGGAAAGCTGATCCGGTTGTCAGATATGTCAGATCCTTCTTAACATCCTTTTCCAAGAAGACTTGGTCTGTGGATGAGCAAATCAAGTTGATCACAGATTTCAAAAAGTTTATCTACGATAAATTTTATGAGTATGAACCATTTTGTAAGCTATCTGAAAATGAATTTGATAACTCCAAAGAGGGATTGGAGAAGTTGATTATGAATAAGTTGTATGCTCAGTGTTTTTCCCCTCTGATTTATCCTGATAACCTCGATTCTTCACACAAACAAGATTTGTTGAAAGATTCCAGATTGTCACAAACTTTGGAAAAGTTCAACTGGGTAGAGGGTAAACATTTAGATATTGAAGAAAAACTATTGAATTCACATTTTTTGAAACTTGCCACTACTGAATTAGGGAAAATCAATAATTATAGAGCCCCAAGAGACAAAGTTATTTGTTTACTAAATTGTTGTAAGATTATCTTCGGGTTTTTGAAACAGTTGGATAAGGAGACAAATGCTGATGCTTTCATACCCTTGCTTATTTATATCATTTTAAAATCAGATATCAAAAATTTAATCAGTAATATTTTATACATAGAAAGATTCAGAAATGAAAATCGTTTGAGTGGTGAAACTGGTTATTACTTATCTTCATTACAGGGGGCAATAACGTTCATACAAGAATTGAGTGAGGAAACCTTATCAGTATCAACTGAAGAATATGAAGAGCACATAAAACTTTACGAGGAGAGGATAATAAGAGAGAAGGAGGAAAGAAACAGGAAAGAAATAGAAACTCCCAGTCCCCAGCATTTGAATCAGCTCTCTGTTAATGATCAATCGCTGTTATCCCCATCATCAGTTTTATTGAGTAGTGCTGGTTTACTCAAAAATTCAATCTCAAGTTTGTTATCACCTTCGCCCAACGAGACCTCCAGAAGTAGGGCTAACTCCGAATCTATAGGTTCTTCTCAACAGCAGCACACTGCCAATTTGATTGATTTAGAAGGGAGTGAAGCCAACAATACACCAGCTGACGCGCATAACGAAATACAACTAAATGATACATACGAAACTTTGAAACAAATGTTCCCCAACTTAGATAAAGCCGTTATCAAGGATATAATTGCTTTCCAAGGTGGCAACATAGGTAACTGCATTGACACTTGCTTAGAACTAGTGAACGATGTCTGATGAAGATAAGCCTACTTCATCTAACCATCATATCGAAGCTTTGGCATATCTGTCTTTATAACATACTTGTGGCAAGAGAAGCTGCTACCTCTATGTCCACGATATTCTTAATATACACCGGTGCTCTTTTTTGATAACGCCACATTGTAAACTTGGATAAAGATAATCGTTGATTGTTCATCTACTCTTGTAGATGATTGAACAGTGTCGAGTTCCGTTACCCGCCATCATCAAGTTCAGCACGTAAGTTCGAAAATCATAAAAGAATAATTCCAGTATAATCAACTTTCCTTCAAAATTTAATCAACATCCATCTGTCGCGCGCTTAAGATGTCTGAATCAGAAAGTGAGAATAGCGGTAGTTTTAGCAATACAGATTCTGAAGAATCTTTAGAGGCACCAGAACAAAAAGATGAAGCATATTCCAATAATTTGCAGCAATCAGAAGAATTAAATTCAAACAATGCATCGGCGAGAGAATCTACTTCTGCTTCTAACCCATCTTCTAGATCCCCTTCATCAACTTTGGCTGAGTTAGATTCAGCTCAAATACCTGCTGTGGAGCCTGAGTTTGCTTCAGATGAAGCAAGTGAAAATAAAGACGCTACGTCAGACTCGGTTATAGCCTCAATCACAGAAACGAGCATCAACCCTCAAGAGAATGATGACTCTGATGATGGTTATAACCCTGAGGCCATGTATGGTGATGAGACTGATAAACAAGAATCCGCCCAGCCCATAGCGCAAGACTCTCAGAACTTACAAGAAACCCAATCACTAAATGAAGCCCAATCCGATTCAGAAAGTGATACTGAAGAAAATAAACTTGAAGATACTAAAGAAGAATCCGATGATGAATATGACCCTGAAGGCCTTTCAGCTCCCCCAAATCCCGATGGTTCGCCAGAGAGTGCTAGTGTATCTTTTTCGTTACCTGCAAAACCACCGGTTGTAGCTCAAGCTCCAGTTGAAGGTAATCAGTCACTTGAACAAGCCTACAAAGCTATAATGAATAGTGATTTAGTAAAAGATCCTGCTTTCCAAAAGTTACCTAAAAATGAACAAATGCAAATGATGCTAGAACAACTAGCAAAGAAAAATGTCAACTTGATTGGTACTGATAAAGTCAATTTTGATCAAGTATACTCCTATAATAAACCTTTCAAGAACGTCAAAAATCCAATTCCATTGATTCCAGTTAATGCTCGTTGTAAAAGACCAAATATCACATTGCCAATATCACAAAGTGAGCTAGAAGCATATGGTGAATTTGTTGATAGAGAAGCGTATTATACGGAACTAGGTCAATGGGATCAATTCCCAGATGGTTCTAGAATGTTTATTGGTAACTTGCCCGCAAACACTATCACAAAACAAGACCTATTTAGAATATTTAACGCATATGGTGAAGTTATTCAAATATCGATAAAAGCTGGTTACGGGTTTGCTCAATTCAGGACAGCTGAACAATGTGCTGATGCAATAACTGGTGAAACCAATGTTCCTTTGCACAACAAAATTATGCATTTAGAGGCTTCAAGACCCCAGAAGAATAAACCTTTACATGCACAAAACGTCACACAAGCTCCAACCGCTAGGGATCGTAACAAGTTCAACAAGAATTCAGGTAATGATGCCAATTTACCTCCAAATCCCAGAATCAACAATCAAAGAAGAAATAGATCAAGGTCTCCTCGTAGGGATGGCAGAAGAGGAAACAGACAAAGATCTCCTAAACGTAAGCGTGGGGGCCCTAATGTTCCAGAATGCCAAGTGTACTCCACAGATAGATCTAGTGCTTATTTCGTTAGACAAGTTGTTAAAGGCTTCAGCGCTTCTCGAATTGAAACTGAGCTCTCTGATGCCTCTAACCACGACATCAAATCCCTTATTAGTGATGCTGCTTATTCTGGTGTTATGGGTGTTTGCATAGTAAATGACAGAGATGTTGATATACAAGTATTTGAGCATACGCCTGATGGTGGAGTTAAGTTTGATGAGTATTTGGGTATCGAGCCTAAAATCGCCGTCGATTTATTGATTAGGGCCAAAAAGAACAAAAACCCATCTTTCGATACTAACTTCTCACCAAACCCTGTGCAAGCTCAACAATATCAACCCCCAGTAAATGAAAACTACTACCAAAGCTCCAATCAAAAATTGGGTTCCCATTATCAACCCACGTATCAGCAGCCTCCTCCCCCAAATAATAGTCAACAGCAACAACAGTATTATGGCCTGCCCGCTCAGAAAGATCCCTCTCAGTTGCAAACAAATTTGCTTCAAACGTTACAAAATATGGATCCAGCTGCCATGCAAAATATGCTTGCACTTCTTCAACAGCAGAAGCAAAATATCCCACCCATGTATCAAAACGAACAGCCTAATTTTCAACACCAACAACCTATGTACCAGGCACAACCCAATATCTATCAAAACCAGCAGCCTGTCTATACTCCTCATCAGCCTATGGCCCCACCACCGCAACCACAACAGCAACCTCAATCGAATGCTATGTTGTCTAACCTCTTATCTCAGTTGCAGCAAACCCAGTCGGGACCTCAACCCTCATTAGTCCAGCAAAGCCCATACTCATCCAACCCTTATCAGCCACAACAACAACCTCAAAACTCTCCTCCCCAACAGCAACAGAAACCCTCAACTTCTTCTGCTTTTAATTTGATGGACACTTTAGCTAGATTGGGAGGTAATCATTGATTGTAAAGAGAAACTGTTATATTATTTCTTCTTTTTCATTTATTAGGTGTAAAAGATATCACTTCTTTCAATGTTTTCTCCTGAAAGTTTCTCCTAAAAGTTTCTCTTAAAAGTTACCCTAAATTCTGTTTATTTATGAGTCATCCGTAAATTGTTCTATCTTCAATCTAAATATATCTGCATTTTTGGTATCGTAGATTATATTTATGTTATATACATTATGGCGACAGTGCTCGAAACCACCTTTTCTCATGATTTGAATCAATTAAAAACACTCATAGATGCTAGGTAGCACTTTTTAAAATATGACCGGAAGCCAAATTGCCCATTCATCCATTTAGAATATAGTATAGCTCCAGCATCGTGACGCTTTGTGTTTTTTATTTTAAGATTTATTGACATTAGTCACTAGGTAGGGCTAAAAACATGGAGTTTCCATCTCAAATACAATTTCAAAAGATATCATCTCTACATAAAGAGGCTTTAAATCTGGTCTATGAAATATCTCAACTCAACAATAAGACTATTTATTCTGAATTGGAATGTACAAAGGTTGCATCGCAACGTTCAGAGTTAGCAAATAGGGCATTGAATAATATGAAAGGAATTGAAGATGTTCTAGTGGAGATACAATTGAGATCGAAGAATCTAACCGATAGTGAACACGAACACGAGGGGGTTTATATATTGGTCAATTCTGATAAATGGAATGAAAAGCTAGAAGACTTGAAAATGAATTTGAGGGAATCACAATTGAAGTCATATAAAAATGAGAATGAATTCAATCATGAAAGAAGATTGGCTCAATTCCGTAACGTTTTCAGTAAACCTGAACAAACAAAAGAAGACTTATTCACACACAGATCAACAGAAGCTGAGTCTGAAAGCAAAACTTTGGGTGATAAAATTTTATCGAAGAACGAAACTATAACTAGCTCGCTACAAACCACAAGAGGATTGTTGGAATCTTCTGTTATGCAATCTGAATTGAACTTTGATGATTTGATGCAACAAAGCAAAGATTTGGAGATCCTAGATAACAAGTATTCGGCTTTCAATTCAATATTAATTGGTAGTAAAAACTTGGTCAAGATGATTGATCGACAAGATAAAGGTGATAGAAGAAGATTGCGGTGGTCCATTGGTTTCTTTTTACTCTGTTGTCTGTGGATACTCTATAGAAGAATATTGAAACTTCCTATCAAAATTTTTCTTTGGACCATATTCAAGTTTCTTAAAATCACAATGCTTGTGATCGGGGTTTTTAGAAGCGGTGACAAAAATGCAGCAGTCCAAGATATGTATAGAGAAATATTGATAACTAGCGCTGTAAATGAATTCACAGCAACTACAGCCACGGAATTTTTTGACCTGCTAGATGAAGATATTGTCACCACTTTCACAGACATCATTTCTCAATCATGGCAAACATTCACAGAGGGAGCGGAAAGAATAGTTGATGAACTTTGACATACGAATATTCAAAGGAGTGAACAAAAAAGTTAATTATTGTAGTTAGTAAGCGAGTGTCAACGTTGTAGTATTTCAAGCGACTCTATGTCACAAACGCCATTTTTTTCGTTGGGACTTGATTAATTTAAGGACAGTATGATCTTCGCTGGTACGAATTAGTAAAGAGTAGTACTTAAAGTCCGAGAATAAAAAAAGGTTAAGAATTTGAAAAATTTTAGTCAATATCTTGAAAGAAAGCGAACTATAACCATACCCTATGACAGAGTCAGTAGTTGATGAGAAATCACTTTCTCAGGAATTCTTATCAGAAAAGTCCCAAATACAAGTAGCGAAACCTGACAAGAAAGTCAAGAAAAAGAAAAATGCAAAAGGTTCGACGCCCATCACACCAGAATATATTGAGGAACAAAGAAGAATTAGTAAATTGAGGAAAGAGCAGAAGAGAGCTGAGTTGATAGCACAAGGCATCAACCCAGATCAAATTGATACTCCCGCTGATTTGAGGTTCATTGAAAGGCCAATGTTAAAAATACCTAGGTCAAGCATGCCTGTCTCCGTTGGTGGATTGAATATCAAGATAATGACTTATAATTTGCTAGCACAAGCTTTGATCAGAAGAAAATTGTTTCCAACAAGCGGTAATGCACTCAAATGGTTCAAGAGGTCTAAAGTGTTAATTGGGGAAATAAAGCTGTATGATGCGGATATCATGTGTTTGCAAGAAGTTGATCATGTTCAGTTCAAGACTTTCTGGAAGAATGAGTTTGAGAAATTAGGCTACGGAAGTAAATTTCATAGAGCAGACAGCAAGAATCATGGAATCTGCATTGTCTATAAAAAAAAATTGTTCAATTTAATCGAAAGTGGTTACATTGATTACGATAAGGAAAAAAGTGGGGATATTTTACCTCGTACCATCACTAGGAATGTGGGATTGTTAACTGCTTTGGAATTCAGTCAACAGGTAAAATCCAGCTATCCTGAAATGACCAAGAAGGGAGTCATTATTGGTACCACCCATTTATTCTGGCATCCATTTGGAACATTTGAAAGATCGAGGCAAACGTACTTAGTGTTGAAAAGAATGAAGGAGTTCAGTAAAACTGTGAGCTTAGTACATAGCAATGGCGAACAAGATAAATGGTTCAATTTATTTGCGGGAGATTTCAACTCCCAGCCATTCGATGCGCCATATTTATCAATCACCTCAAAACCTACAACATACGAAAGTCGAGCCAAAAAAGTCATTGCTTGTTCCTTGTCATTTCAATACTCCAAACTCCGTGGAATTGTTGAAGATGAAGAGGGCGTAAGTGATGAAGAGGGTTCAGAGGAAGAACTGGAAGAAGGTGGAAATATAGAGAAATTTGGAAGTAACCAACCAAAAGATCCGGTTCCAGCATCATATATTCCTAACGAAGAAGAAGCCAATTTGGTCTTGAAAATGCAAAATCTACACAATTCTTTAGATATGAGAGCTATATCACTATACTCTGTTGGCTATAAATCAGTTCATCCCACAAATGCTGGTAGAGACAACGAAAGAAATGAGCCATTTTTTTCAAATTGGGCCCATGCATGGAGGGGATTATTGGATTATATTTTTCTTGTCAAAGCGTGGGATATCAACACCAATAAAAATGAAGTTGAATCATTGGAGGCATTTGAAGCAGAGAATGATGTTACGATAAACTCGCTATTAAGATTACCTGAACCAGAAGAAATGGGTGAAGAACCTAGTGGCCAACCCAGAGAAGGTCAGTACCCGAGTGATCATTTGTGTCTTATGGCTGACGTTACTTTAAAATTGACTTAATTCAAGAAATTTCATACCAATTCATGCAAAAGCTATGATGTAGTTTAGCTATCGCTATTCATAATCTACACTGCAGCGAGTTACCACACACAAACCACATATTACGGGCTGCTATTACTGGTAAGTTAGACAAGAAACGGATATTTTCTAAATAGAAAGAATTCATGAGACTGTTATATATAACCATATAACCGTGACTTGCGCTTGTTTGGTTGAAACCACCACCGTCCCATAAATTTGTTGCAGCCAACTCAACGTAGTTTCATCACTCAAGAAAGAGCCTACACTTGTAAGCACCGTCCGCAAAATATTTAGTTGATGTGTTGTTAGTTTTCTATCACCAATTTTTGTTGCTCATTTTCGTCTTTGTCAATATTTGATCCCACTGTGAGATATGGCACTGTTCAGGAATAGTTTCAGGTAACCATGGGAAGCTATATTTTAGGTCTCTATGCATAGAAAAGCTTCAAGTTGTAACCAGCCGCATCGCATTCGGCATATAAAAGAGGAAGCCAGCTTTCAGGCCAATAATCATCGTTTTGACACCAATACCACTCAAACATGGCCTGGGCAACATCTGGATGCTATATATAACCGCAACTCATAATTTTGGATATGTTCAAAAGTAACGAGCTAGAAAAACTGCTAGAGACCGAAAAGGTTACATCGGATTGATGCGAATGTTGCTGTGGTGCCGATAAACATCAATAACAATTGTCATGACTGGACCAGGTCAGAACAACTTATGCTTTGCAATGGAATAGCGCACTGAGTTGACATTATCGTATCGTTTGTATTGATACTTTGCAACTATCTTCAAGTAAGTAGAAACATAGGTCAAGTTTCAAACAATCTTGAAATTTTCAGTATGCGCGGCTGAAGTATTCATATAATTGATCTACATAGCATCGATGATGTGTGTTCAGCAATTGCCTAAAATAATGTCTGTAGTGTCCATTCAGAAGGGAAACTCAACAGCTCACATCTAGCCATTGATATAAACAATATGCGACAAGTAGGTTATTACTGGCTTTGAAGTTTGAAGAATCGGAATATCCGACAGCTCAATACCCGGTGGGTGTCATCTACACCATGTCTAGCTTGTATATGATTCGATGAGAGCCTTCAATGAAAAATAACCACTAGGTTGGAATTTTGAATTTTGCTATTACCTTTGATTATCTCATCCCAGGTTACCATACTTGTGCTAGTTGATTGACCAATATGCTGGTTGAATGCCCATCAGTCGATGAATGGTCGCAATTCCCGGAACAAGAGCTGGGGAAGTAGGCGAGTTCAGGTTGCTACCAGCTATCAAAACTGCATGAACATTCGCAACCAATACTTTCGATCATTTGCACTGGGTTATACCTCCCAAGAAGAACTCGCAAGGCTACTGAAGTTTGGAATGAGTAACATTTCTCGCGAAAATAGGCTTCTCCAGATTCTAGTTTGCTTTCCAACTGAATTAATCTCTTCACAGCTTCCAACTCAACTAAACCGTGGAGCCTGAGTATTCGGGGGGACTGGAATAAGGCCATTTTACGTATAACCACTTTTCCAACGTTACACTGTCCGTACGCAGTGATAGAATTATGATCTCATAGAAAAGTCTACGTGGTTATGCCGTGGTTATGCACTCAGAGAATCACAATCTACTGGAATGCCCCGTTCGATTGACTCCCACACTCCCAATGCTCCAGACAACATCTTCGTTTCTCTTTTATCTTGGTGGGTTGATGCCAGCTTCTCTTCATGTCACTTCTCGTATGAAAAACGCTGCTCAGCAATTGTGGCTTGCTCCCACCATAACCCTCACAAATATGCCCAATAAACCCGTAATTGACATGATACTCTTAGTTCTAGTGGCCATAATTAACTCATACCTCTAGATTACGATAGGATTATCTTAAACATTTGTGAGACTTTTCCAAAAAACTTCCCGTTAGAGTCTAATTTCTTCACTTCACTCCCGTCCCACATCGCTTCGTGTTGTCAGCTGGAATTGTCCCGTGACTCTTATATAATATTCAAGATAATTTCCTGTATAATATTCAATGTAATACTTACCGGGTATGCTCTTTCAACCATAAATCATCATGATTGCTACGCTAAATAAGTAACCCCAATGCAGATCAGTGAGAATTGGCTGTTTGGCCTGAAGTGGTGAACCGAGCGATACATGTACTTCATATTTGAAGCCTATACACAATTAATACAATTAATTGAATAATAACCAGCTGAGACCGATAATGATGATAATGAAATTTTAGGAAATTCCAGATTTCCTGTTTCGCTCATCATTTTTCACTCGAAACTGAAGAATTTCTCTTCTCAAGGAACCGGGGCCAATGACATTATTGCGTTGTTTCTTTTTTAAAGATGTACGCTATTGACATTACCTAATATAGTTTGAAGTTTTAAGTTGTCGCACTTAATCTATGATGATAATTTACTATAAGAATTGTTTGCTTCCTTAATTGCCAATATTGTAACCTCCTTTTTTCTATTTCACTTGTTCCACTGAAAAACTCCCTCTTTTGTATTTCCACTGAAAACGATACCTTCGTACAATTCGTTAGGTGAAAGACTGACAGTATCCAATTTACAAGAGTATGAGTGAGCACAATATCGAAAATGCAGCACCAAATGCAGCTGCCAACGTTCCACCTCCGCAAATTCACGATGAAAAGATTGTAGATGATGATGAAGATGAAAACATATCGCAATTGATCATGGACTTACAATCGCACCATGGTGTTGGTGACGAGGAAGAAGAAGATGAGGGCCCCCAAACCAGTTTCAAGGCTGTACCTGAAGAATTGTTGAGAACTGATCCCGTCACTGGTTTGACAAGTGAAGAGGTGACAAAGAGAAGAAAAAAGTATGGTTTGAATCAGATGAATGAAGAGAAAGAAAATTTGGTATTGAAGTTCATCATGTTCTTCGTTGGTCCAATTCAATTCGTTATGGAAGCTGCAGCTATTTTGGCTGCCGGTTTGGAAGATTGGGTTGATTTTGGTGTTATCTGTGGTTTGTTAATGTTGAACGCCTCTGTTGGTTTTATTCAAGAATTTCAAGCTGGTTCTATCGTTGATGAGTTGAAAAAGACTTTAGCCAATTCCGCGTTTGTTATTCGTGATGGTAAGTTGGCGGAGGTTCCTGCCAATGAAGTTGTCCCAGGTGATATCTTACAGGTCGAAGATGGTACTGTTATTCCAGCCGATGGGAGATTGGTGTCTGAAGAATGCTTTTTGCAAGTTGATCAATCTGCAATCACTGGTGAATCCTTAGCTGTCGATAAACACTCTGGTGATACTACCTACTCTTCTTCGACTGTTAAGCGTGGTGAAGCTTTCATGATTGTTACTGCGACTGGGGATAATACTTTTGTTGGTCGCGCTGCTGCTTTGGTTAATAAAGCTTCAGGTGGTACTGGTCATTTTACTGAAGTTTTAAACGGTATTGGTGTTATTTTATTAGTTTTAGTCATTGTTACATTACTTCTTGTTTGGGTTGCATCTTTTTACCGTACCGATAAAATTGTTAGAATTTTACGTTATACTTTAGCAATCACCATTGTTGGTGTGCCAGTTGGTTTACCAGCTGTCGTTACTACTACTATGGCTGTTGGTGCTGCCTATTTGGCAAAAAAGCAAGCTATTGTCCAAAAGTTATCTGCAATCGAATCTTTAGCTGGTGTTGAAATTTTATGTTCAGACAAAACTGGTACTTTAACCAAAAACAAATTATCGTTGCATGAACCTTACACAGTTGAAGGTGTTGAACCAGATGATTTGATGTTGACTGCTTGTTTAGCCGCTTCAAGAAAAAAGAAAGGTTTGGATGCTATTGATAAAGCCTTTTTGAAATCTTTAGTCAGTTACCCAAGAGCCAAAGCTGCTTTGACCAAATATAAGGTTATAGATTTCCATCCATTTGACCCTGTTTCAAAGAAAGTGACTGCTGTCGTTGAATCACCTGAAGGCGAAAGAATCGTCTGTGTTAAAGGTGCTCCATTGTTCGTTTTGAAAACAGTCGAAGATGATCACCCAATTCCTGAAGATGTCCACGAAGCGTACGAAAACACTGTTGCGGAATTTGCTTCGAGAGGTTTCCGTTCTTTGGGTGTGGCTAGAAAAAGAGGTGAAGGTCATTGGGAGATCTTAGGTATTATGCCTTGTATGGATCCACCAAGAGATGATACTGGTTCTACTGTCAACGAGGCTCGTCACTTAGGTTTGAGAGTGAAGATGTTAACTGGGGATGCCGTTGGTATTGCTAAAGAAACATGTCGTCAATTGGGTCTAGGTACCAACATCTATAATGCTGAGCGTTTAGGTTTAGGTGGTGGTGGTGATATGACTGGTTCAGAAATCGCTGATTTCGTTGAAAACGCTGATGGATTTGCAGAAGTTTTTCCTCAACATAAATATAACGTTGTGGAAATATTACAGAATCGTGGTTATCTTGTTGCTATGACTGGTGACGGTGTTAATGACGCTCCTTCTTTGAAAAAAGCTGATACAGGTATCGCTGTCGAAGGTGCTTCTGACGCTGCTCGTTCGGCTGCTGATATTGTCTTCTTAGCCCCTGGTTTATCTGCCATTATTGATGCTTTGAAAACCTCCAGACAGATTTTCCATAGAATGTATGCATATGTTGTTTACCGTATTGCTTTATCATTGCATTTAGAAATTTTCTTAGGTTTATGGATTGCAATTTTAAACAGATCTTTAGATATTGACTTGGTTGTTTTTATTGCCATCTTTGCAGATGTGGCTACCTTGGCCATTGCCTATGATAATGCTCCCTATGACCCACAACCTGTCAAATGGAACTTACCAAGACTTTGGGGTATGTCAATTATCTTGGGTATCATATTGGCTATCGGCACATGGATCACTTTAACCACCATGTTTTTGCCAAAGGGTGGTATCATCCAAAACTTTGGTTCCATTGATGGTGTCTTGTTCTTACAAATTTCTTTGACTGAAAACTGGTTGATCTTCATCACCAGAGCTCAAGGTCCCTTCTGGTCTTCGATTCCATCGTGGCAATTGGCAGGTGCCGTCTTGATTGTCGATATCATTGCAACTTGCTTCACTTTGTTTGGTTGGTGGTCACAAAACTGGACTGATATTGTTTCAGTTGTCAGAACCTGGATCTTCTCCTTCGGTATATTTTGTACATTGGGAGGGGTTTACTACTTGATGTCCACTTCTGAAGCATTCGACAGAATCATGAACGGCAAGTCACCAAAAGAACCAAAGTCCCAAAGATCTTTGGAAGATTTTATTGTGGCTATGCAACGTGTGTCCACACAGCACGAGAAATCCCATTGAGTTGGGGGCGCTTGTGTCGGTTGTTGAGCTTGTTGAGCTTGTTGAGCTTGTTGAGCTTGTTGAACGTGTTTTTTGATTTTCCATTTAGTTACTAACACTTCTCTTCAGCTGCTGGGACTGTTTATCATTTACTATCGCCTAATTATGTTTTGATATCCTCTTCTCTGATTTGAAGTTATATTCTTTATATTTGTATGTCTTTGTAGTGTTATGGTATCTTCTGTTGCCGCTGGGATTTAGACGCCGTAACTACACCTTTTGTTGCAGCTGTTAGCTGGGGCTCGTAAGGCTCGCAACCGTTAACACCTCCCGCAACGCTCGCAACCGCTTATCTAATCACCATAATCATATGCCACATAAAGTACACAGCAACTGACATGGATCGGTCCACAATTTACGCGCACAAACCGGAAACGAGGTCATCGAAAATCTTATACAGTTTCCCAATTGATAAGTCAAAAGTTTTGAAAGGTCGCCCCTCGGTCGTGCATGCGCACATAATCAGACTCATTTATCACGTTACTGCTTCAACAGCCCCAACAAGCGATAAAGAAACATCTGTTCAAGCATAAAATAATAATTGATTATTCTTTACGAGCTCCAATAAGTATTATAAGGATAAGCAGTTACAAGTACTACAGTGAGAGAGTATCATAGATTGCGATTATTTTTTGACGCACCTTGTGTATCAAAGTGAAAACATTATCTGTCACACCTGGTTTTTCTAGAAATTTCTGGGTTCCGTGGTGAAATAGTTTAATTTAGACGCTGAATCAAGGTCCATCATCCACACAAGTAATACATTCAGTTTGAGGTAACAGCATCTAATAAATCAAGGAGAAGCATTCAAGTGGTCACATTTCAAAGAATTTCCTGTATTTGTTTTCACAACAGCACAAACCGACTACAGAACAAACCGAAATCATCATCTCATATACGCAAAATGACGGAGGTCTATCCCATATCGTGTGTATCATGTCGTCGCCGAAAAATCAAGTGCAACAAATTGAAGCCATGCAACCAGTGTGAGAGAAGAAGCATCAAGTGCCAGTACCCAGAGTCATTCAGGAACATCAAAATCAGCGAGAAGTTGATAGAGAAAACGAACGCCCCAAGCCAGAAAGAGAGCGATGATCTAGCAATTAAAACTGGCGTTCTCGTCCAAGAGAAAAACTTCTTGTCCCAAGTGAATGAAAACTTGATGGAGCAGAACGAAAAGTTGAATTTAACTGTTCAAAAATTGCAAGAAAATCAAGGTAATCACGACGAGGATGAGGGACTACATATAAGCGGCGAGACCTCTGAAAATGGTGACAAGTTTTATGGTCCAACATCTGCCAACTTTATGATCAGTTCTTTGAAAAACTCATCTGATGACGTTGACTTTGACACTGAAGATGGTGATCATCTTAAAAGAGAAGACTTAATCAAGAATAGTTTGATCAAAAAGAAATTACCTGCGCTCCTCCCCTTTTTGGACGAGCACGAAAATTTAATTTTAATCAAACGAATGGTAGCCTTCTTTTTTTCAAGGTACTACTATTCTTCATTCATATCATCCAAAAGATGTCAAGACTTTTTAGAAGATTATGAGAATCAAAATTTTGAGAACGTCTGGGAAAATGATGATGATTTACTATTACTTTATATGATCTTGATTACAGCTACAAGGAAGTTATCCAAAAACCAGTTGACTATGTTTAACTTGGACACAAAATTACAGAAAAAATTAATGAAACATTTACACAAGAAATATGAAAAGTTAAGACACAATCTAATCAATGAGTCCATTGTTACTGTGATTTCGTACGTGTTGGCTGTCGAGCATCATTTTTATAATCAAAAGTATGAAGAGAGTTGGTCAATGATGTTCCACTGTACTAGTATAGCGTATGCCATTGGGCTTCATGTATGCGGAAAAAATATAGATCCGAATGGTGATGCTGATCTTAATGAGAGATTATCCATTTGGTTTTCTGTCAAATTAACGGCGGGGATGTTGTGCTCTGCATTGGGAAGACCAAATCCCATTTCTTTGGAGATCTCTAACTTGGGCTCTTTTGAAAAAATCAGTTGGAAAATCGGTCTTTCTGAGTGTATAAGATTAAGTAATATGATGTTGATTGATAGTTACATGATGAATATCGAGTTGAGTAATTTACTTCAACTTGAAGCAAAGTTCAACAACGAAACACAGTTAATCGAGAATTACTATCAGCAACAAATTTTGAACCAGCAGCAAAATACAACTGGAAATAACGATAACTTGGAAATCTGCAAGGAACTATTAACTGATATTATTTTGTTTTACTCTAATAGAGCAAAGTTATGGCAGCCTTTTACCAAACAATACCCAGAAGCTAATAATATAATAACTGCTTCTGTCATAAGTGTTTTGAACTTTTCAATACAACTTCTCAATATATGTGAGAATAAACACATAAGAAGAGTTTACCCATTTGTTTACTCGTCGATATATCAGTGTCTAGTTGTTTTCTTTACATATTTACATTTCAATTTCAAAGAATTGAATAAACCACTTGTCATTTCAATACAATCGAAGATCAAGCAACTATATGAGTCAGATTTGAATTGGCAAGTTAATATGAAAACGATTATTTACAAAATTAATGAGGTTATTGCAAAATTTGTGGGAATGCATCAAAATCGAAACCCTCCTTTTTCAAACCAAAACTATAAATCCAACGATATTGGTTTTATTCCTCAACAATATCTAGGAGAAAGCCACATGATTCCCAATCAAGTCAATATTCCAGCAGGTGTTAATCATGTGGATGTCCGTGGACAGGATATCTTATCCAACTTCGAAATAGATCCAACTTTGGGCTTTGAGTTAGCTGACCCCTTTTTCATTCAGCATCCAGAAAATATACCCTATTATAGCTCACCATCATCTATTGATGAACAATTGAATTTACAAGCTAACTCATCTGAAATACAAAACAACAATTCTGGATACAATTATTATGCCAATCCATTTAATACTACTAGTTCTTAAGGTTATGGAGAACATAATATCAAAAGGTGATGATTCAAAGGGTTTTATATGTACATTAATTACGTTTTGGTTTTATGACGGGTTTATATCTTAGTGACGTCTCTGTTGAGTTTACAGTGAACTGAGAAACTCGAAGAGTTTTTATATGTACGCACAACTATTTCAATTTGTATTTTATGTTTTATAGTTATTTGTTTTCATGACCTGTTCTCAATTGTAAGCAGATGAAATATGTATCACGAATGAAACTAACAAGCATCTCATGTACTTCAGATCTCATTGAAAGATGTTTCGATCTCCATGAAATTGTAATTACATCTACTTCGTTCCCTTCAAAATTCAGTTTGGTGTGCCAATACTTTTTTGGGGCATTCCCACATTAATGAAGAATTAGTCTTGTGCTCGAAAAACTGCAATAGACACCAAAAAAGAAAATTCTAGCTCTTGGTTAAATGATTTTTCAATATCAGTGAAAATCGAAGGTCTTGAAAATTTTCGAGGCGATAACTTGAAAGTCGAAAGTGTCGTATAAAAAAGATAAACTGGAGATAGAAATCGAAATTATAATCTTTATCTCAGATTTGGCACCATCCAAGCATTATATCACTACTATCATCGCCATGCCGCCAAAGAAGAATAAAAATTCTGCCAAGTCAGCTATTATACATGGAAACCCTAAAAAGAAGACTGATTTAACATCTTTATTGAACGAGAGTCTTTCTTCTGCTAGAACTGAAAAGACTGCAACAGAGAAGACAATTGAAAATGATGACTCCAAAGATCTTTTTAATGAAGAACAAGAAGCCCCAGCTTCTTTACAGTTAATTTACAGACTCCAGGACTTTTTAAACGACAATTTAACTTTCACTAAATTCATGCAAATTTTAATTGTTGCTTATACTTTGAACATTATGTCCTTGAAATACTGGGAATTTTTGATAGAGAATTACCAAATGATAGGATTCAATTTGATTGGTGTTTTACTTGCTTCATTCATTTCCTACTTCAGCAACTTGAGACAGTTTAAAAAGGGTCTTCGCTCCACGTTGCCCAAATTACCTGAATTTAATTTAATATATGCTGTGATTTTTCCGATTTGTTTGAGTATTATCCACAAGAGATCCATGATAGTATTGAATTTGGCTTTGAACTATGCTGTTTTAGATTTTCACTGGTTAGCAAAAATCTTCGTATCATTGACGTTTTTCCAATCTTATACTATTGAAGATGTGTTTCTTCCTCACCAAGTTGCGCAATTATTTGTCCATTATGTTGTGGTGGAAATTCTTAAATATTTGAGTTGGGATAGAAAAGGTGGTAGATCATTGAGTAAAACAGAGGTCCAGATGGCTGCTTTACTAGTTCTGAATTTAACCTGGGGTTTGGATGAAAACTCACAGATTTCTTTGTGGATTGTACAAAAGTTGATCAATACTTCGATTGTACTCATCGTCATTAACGTTCCTGTTTACTTCATTTACAACCTGACCAACTCCAAAGTGTTGGCATGCCTAGTTTTGCTGGAGTTCCAGTATTTGTTCTATCGTGGTGTTGATATGCAATTGTTTACAATCTTGAATGAATCTTCAGTCACCTGGTTGAGGAAGTTCATTTTTGATAACGCACAAAGAACTACCATATTGAAGATTTGGATAGCTGAATTAGCTGTTGTTATTCCCCTTGGATTCAACTTTGGTGGCAAATTCAGCTTGAACACAAGACGTAAATTTTGGCATTTTTCAGTCTTTGCTATTTTAGTACAGCTGGTTGCTATCGAATATCTTTTTGTTCAAATAGCTTTGGGCGGGATGATCACAATTTTCATTTTAGTGGAATTATTGAGAGCCACCAAATTCACCTTTTTAGGATTATGGTTAAATAACTTATTGGCTGAATTTCAAGACCACAGAGATAAAAGTGGTCCTTTGGTACTTTCTTACATTTTCCTCATATCAGGTATTGCATTCCCCATTTTATTAAATGACAAGCCAGTTGCATCAAGTTACGTGGGTCTTATCGCATTGGGTGTAGGGGACTCATTCGCCTCAATAATTGGAAAAGCTTTCGGATCAATCAAATGGAAAGGAATGAACAAAACTATGGAGGGAACCATGGCTTTTGTTGCTAGCACATTTATCTGTTTTGCATCATTGAAAGAGTTGGGACTCGTCACAGATAAGTCATACGAAGCAATATTTATTACATGTCTTCTTGGGGGTTTGATGGAAGGTGTCGCTGATATGAATGACAATTTTTTACTTCCTTGTTTTATGTTTGTTTTGATGGAGTGCTTTTGATTTTTTTTTTTGTCATAACCATGATTATACCCAGGTAATACCTTGTCTTTACTAGTCCAAAAAACATCATATTTTTCGTTTCATTTAGTTTTTGTCACCTCGTTCTGAACTTCCAATTTGAATAAATCCAAATATATAGAGTGTCATTTTGTTCTGAATTTCTGCGTGTTTCTTTGTACTACTCCAGCGTAGATGAATCATCAACTTTGTTCAATAGCGCCATGATTGAATGGACAATTCAGTAACGATATTTTCACTTCTACAAGACCCACTTTAGTCATTTCGCTCGCCAAACACGGTGTCATACCAAAATAACCAGTAACCACTATATTTGACTCAAAGCTCCAAAAAAACCTTTATGATCCATAAGCCCAACAACGTCGATCTGCCAATATTTACGTGTCGACAATCACAAATCAGAAATAATCCAAATATGATTCTCGAATCTTCAGGGAAGAGACCTTCGATTCAAAGAATACTCTACCGATTGATTGGTAGCCCTATATAAAAAGTCTTTCAAATATTAACGGGTATTATCCCTCTTTTTACTACGCTCATACCTTTTTCATTTGCATTTACAGCTATACCTATCAAAAAATGAGTGTCTTGAAGACCATCAAGTTTTACACCAAGTCGGCAGTCTTTGCTACTCTTATTGCTGGTTGTGGTTTATATGGAGTTATAGCATCTATAGTGTTGACTGTATTTGGAAAAAAGCACTTAGCCCAATGGACAGTAGCGAGAGCGTTCTATTATTCCTTCTCCAGCGTGTTGAATGTCAAGATTGAACTCTTACACGAAGAAAGGTTAAACAATTTACCCGCTATCATAATTGGAAACCATCAATCTGCTTTAGATATTTTAATTTTGGGGAGAGTATTCCCCAAAGGATGTGTCGTCACGTCTAAGAAATCATTGCAGTATATTCCAGTTTTGGGCTGGTTTATGAGTTTGAGTGGAACATTTTTTATCGACAGATCTAAGAAAGAGAAGGCCAAAGCTGTTTTGAATAAAGCTTTGGATAACATGAAGAAGAAAGAAAGAGCCGTTTTCATATTTCCTGAAGGCACCAGATCTGGCAGTGAAAGTTTGGATATGTTGGAGTTCAAAAAAGGTGCTTTCCATTTGGCTGTCCAAGGCAAGATTCCAATTATTCCAATTGTCGTCTCGAACACATCACCAATTTTCAACGCTAAGACGAAAGAGTTCAATGCTGGTAAGATAACAATTGAAGTTTTACCACCAATTTCGGTGACCGATTTGACCAGTGAGGATGTCAATTCTTTGACTACAAAGACAAGATCTGATATGGTCGCTTCCCTAAAGAAGATTGGCTTCTCTTATGTTCCAGGTCAAGAACCTCCAGTTGAAATTGATTCTGATGAAAGTGAAGGAGAGACCTCTGCCATCGAAACTACAGAATTATTGGCTAGCGCTAAATAAAATATATAAAAAAAATCAGAGCGTGGAATGTTTTGGTATGATTTTGGAATTACCGTTGATAGGGCTTCATGACTTTCTTGAAGTTTCTCATCTCTGAAGATTCCAGAATAGAAAGATAGAGTTTTCTCTGATATCATGGAAGTTTGTAATTATATATGGGGAATAATGATAGCTGTTGAGAAAATTATCTGTAAACGAATTACGAGTTTCTGAACGACTAATACACTTTACTTTTTTGTTTTAGTCTCTCATCCTGGTGTGTTTTGTTTGGTAACAATTGGATTCAAGTAGAGGTATGGCAAAGCCATCATTATACCGTTATTTTCCGTACCTAAACGTTGACTCGGCCGCCTACTTTGAAGAGTTATTCTTCGGCATCTTAAAACCTTTCCTAGAAACATGAACAGCTCAACTTTAGACGATACAATTGAATGAACAGCGATTGGTCAACAAGTCCAAAAAACTGAATCTTGATTGAATCAATTGTACAACATGAACCTGGAGCGGGACATGTGTATAACATCGAGCTAGGATGTCGTATCTCTCTAGTTTCTGCTGAAGTTTCAATAACTTCACCAACCATTCAGCAAACCGGAGGTTACATTAATATTGATATAATGCATGAGAATGATGTACGTTGTTATGGTGAACCTAAGCACGTACTTTTGAATCACAACTCCCATTACAAACAACTGTGCAAATCTGAATTTATTTAAAATCAGATTACATCCATTGAGTTTAGTATTTCTTTTCTTCTTTCAATTTCGAGACTCACACATTCAAACAACCTAAAAATGGTATGTATATTTCTTTTGCACATGTCATTATTTTCGGCTAATTCCTTCGATGTAGAGGAAGTTAATATCACTTATATCATGGAAATAATTTATTAACTGTTATTTAAGTCGTACTATCAACCACCACAACAACCAGGATATGGCTACCAACCTCAACCACAATACGGATATGCTCAAGCTCCTGCTCAGCCAATCTATGTTCAACAAGCTCCTCCACAAAATAACGATGATGGATACTGTTGTGGTTGTTATGCTGCTATGTGTGTCTGTTGCGCGTTAGATGCTTTGATGTAAGATGACAAAATCAAAAGCTAAATTCTGGGTTTAAATACTCTTCATGTAAATCTTACTGGAATAGTGGTAACTATCAAATGAGTTTACAAGGTTCGATGCTTTTTGGAGACAGATACATTGGATACAGTTGGCATCTCTGGAACCAGGGAAGGTTACCGTATCACACCGATATAGCTTATATATGATAAAGTTTTTGTTTTACTCAATTTTTCTTTTTTCACTCTTCTTGAATTTTCACCTTTGAATTGTTACATATCTGAGTTTTCCTTTTGCAAGATTATGCTGACTTTCAATACCATTGAATATACAACTTGAAAATAAGAAATAAGTAAGAGCAGTATTGATGATTGGATCGTGATCTAAACCGCCAAATGGGTATATTTAGGTACGGTGCTTGTCATTTGACTTCTGAAACATCAAAAATATGAAATACCAGTACAAGACAAGCGCTGGGCCCGTAATGTGGATTATGTCTATGTAACTGGTTACTGATCTCATAATTGCGTTTCAGATCTAAAGAGCTACTTTAACCGCTGTTGAGTAATCTCCAGCCTTACTTGAATACTTGTGTTTATTTGATCAGATTTCTGTTACAATAGCATCTTCATAACAACACCCAAACAATGTCGTAACTTTAGCCTGCTTGTTGAATATGACTGTCAATTGGTATACATCTATACACCAGGTATTTTTCAGTGGTAAATAACCGAAGAACGGAACCGATTTCGAGATGCGCCACGATTATCCACTTTGGTACCAAGAGCCGCTTCTGTCTGAGCGGCCAGTACAAAATGTATTTCTGTCGCCAGTGTCTCCGGCTCTCTCACTTCCATTGGGGTATAAGTTCAGGCTTCGTTGCAGTGTTATTTCATATTGAAGATGTAATTCATCGAGGCCCATATTATAAGACGCGTATCTCTGATCTTTGTTAGCCGAGAGGCTTCGAGCTATGAGTATGTTCAATGTCGCGGTGGTAGGTCTGCTCAGGTCGGTAATGGAGAGAAGTCCACAGGCTATTTTTAGTAAAAAAGATTCAGTTTGAAAAACCTTTATGGAAAGAGATATGGTAGCACAATTTTGTGCTATGGACTAAGTGATTCCTTACAAATATTTAATGTAAGTGGATATCATTAAAGAGTGTTTTGGCATCTTTGATGGCTTTGTAGAAATTTTAGCGGACACGAAGTGACCTTAAGTATTATGCAGAAGGAAATACAGCCTCATCTCTGACCATGAATAGTTGATGAAGCAATGCTCGTTATCTACAACAGCAAATAGCAGCTTCTTCTTTTGAGCATCAATATGATTCAATTGATGCTCTATGAGTATTAATGGGTGGTCAGCTTTATCTCGAGCAAAAGTAAAATTCTTCATTCGTTGTGTCACATAGATAAAGCAGATATCTTTCTCACCCTCGGTAAGTGGAACTTCATGTTTGTAACACAGGGACCTATCAAAGTTAATACACGCTGATATATGATATGTCTAGAGTACAATCACACATGTTATAGCCTGTGTTCAACTTAGTGCTTACAGTTTCAAAATTCAGCCTTTCCTCACTGCCTCTAGTATGACTTCACACTTCATACAAAAGGCTCGAAGTTTAATAGGACCGAAGACGAGCCCAAAATATGGTTCCGTCACGGACACCCGTCTCAACAAGCAAGAGGTATAAATTGACCACGTCCACCTCCCATATTTATTTCTCGCAATAAGATTTTACTTTCAAACATCATCAGTTATACTTGTCTCTTCCTTACTCCATTTACATAACTAATGGTATGTTCATTTTGTTTTGAAAGTTAACAATTTCTCGAATGCTATAATATTCTAAGAACTTCACTTTTTAATGTCCGATGTGAAGAATATTCTTGATCAGATATGAATATTACACTTTATAAGATAATTGATACACCATTTTGGGTGAAGCAGTTACTAACGAAACCAAAGTCCTATTACGCCCAACCTCAACCAATGTATATCCAACAAGCCCCACCTCCAAGAAATGATGGATGTTGTGGGCCATGTTGTGGTTGTTACGCTGCTTTATGTTACTGTTGTGCTTTAGATGAATGCTTGGGTTGTTTCTTCTGATTTTTTGATTATTGGATGACCATAGTGATGCTGTTTAGCTTTTGGCCCACCTGGTTTTGAGGTTTTTTGACAGTTTCAATATGATTACAAGTTTCTTCTGAGACGTTACTGAAAACTTCAGCTTTCAATTTGTTTTTTCGACTTGGTTTTAGTTGGTTCTGTTGGTTTTTTTCACGTTTATTCGCAAGGCAAATTTAGAGATTAGGTATTGTATGATTCCATAATCAAATAAAGTTATTAACGAAGTCTGTTGTAGTCACTCCACTATGTTTTGTTCTCCGACCAAACATGTAGCTGTCAATTTTCTAGCCCATTCCACAAAGTCTGAATCATAAGAGTAGATTATTGAGTCACTATCGGGTCTTATGATATTACACTTAGTCACCATCGATTTATCGTATACCCTCACCCACAGAAACCACGCACGGAACCAACAGATATACCTGTTTACCACCAAATCATATGAAAAGCCGATGGTAATTACTACATTAGGAAACCACAAACGCTCGTTTTGAAATTTTTTGAGATGGCAAGATGCGTTCGAGCTGGCATTATGCTCCGTCCTCTTTACTTAGCCCCACCGGTCGAGCCTGCTGTGTGTCTCACAAATTTTCACCTTGCCGTAGTAAGATCTCTATCATACAAGTATCTACAATTGTTGCTTGCTTTCGAAGGGTGGTTCTGTTTCATAAACCAACTGAATAAACCCCAGTTCATAAGTTTAAGTTTGTGCCGAAAAAATCAATTTAATGTTCGCCCAATAGATGATTTGTTAGCTGAATTATTCAACATTCTTCACCTTCCGAAAATCTAACAAGACAGAACGAACTCAAAAGAAAAAAAGCCATCTATGATATGAACACGGTGAGCAACGTGATATTCTCGTGTGTTTGATTAATTTCAATTTAGATAGCGCCCATTTGGATTTATAGATCGATGGAAGACGAAACTTCTAATGCTTCTTACGAACTTCACGTAGATGGATATCGTGAAATCCGGCAAGAGTGATACCTAGCTACTACAAGCGTATCTTGGGTCACGACACATGGCTGTGTTTTGAACTTCCTTTTAACTTGAGTTTGGGTAATAGCGCAAGTAATTCAAAGGGATTAGGTTTTGGTGCAACTTGACCAAAGGATTCTAATGAGAAAGCTACTCTTCTTTAGTGGCTTGTAAATTAGTTCGGGATGGCACGATTCCTGCATTTATTATCACGAACTGTTCTAGTTCTCAAGTATCTACTGTTACTAAAACTCTTTATGCTATGTTAGCATATTTGGGGGAATTGACTCTTCATTGGTCAATGTGAAACCTAGTTTGTGTCACGGGTTGCTGATGTATGCTCTTATATACAACATTATATATAATGTTGTGAACTGCTGAGAAAATATCTGTTGATCGTTATGGGGGATACCATATTCTTGTTATAGACCCAGGTTTTTTATCCGAAATAACTCTCAACTACAGTTGATCAAGTTTTTGTACACAAACTGATCCGCTTCCATTTATCATTGGACCAGTATCAAGCATTTCTATTACAGGGTCCAGTTTGCCGCTTCTTTCAAAAATTGCATACAATTTGCAATTGTATGCTACTGGCTGTGCCATAGGCACCAATTTCCGTGATCATATATCAAACCGAAAACGAATAAGAACTACCCATACAAATATTAAATAAAAAAATTTCAAAAAAAGTGGAAAGTTTTCCAGCACGGAAATATTATTTGTTTCTTGAAATATATATCAGTAGTAGGAAGCTGCATTCTCCTACGAATTTGATATGCCAATAAACAAAACCCCAATTCAAAAGTATCAAGACCCTTCAGATCAAGAATCAATAATATCAGCATTGAATAAAATTAATTTCAATCCTTCTTCACCAACCGCTAGTCATCTTCAACTTCACCTTTACCCCAACATCACAACCACTTCAACATCTGGCTTGACATCACTTAATTCCCCTGAAGCGTCAATGATACATATTACTTTCTCCAACACGTCAAGTATAATGCCTTCAAAATCCAATCTACAAGACACACAACCAATACCTGTTCATAATGGTAGCTCCATTCCACACCCACCTACAGAATCTACCTATAACACTTCAATTGTGCCGCCAACTCATTCCACTAGGCGATCTACTGAGTCGTCCAACGGTTTGCAGCTTTTAATGAATGCAAATTCATTGCCCAATGGAATGCCCTTGAATGTTGTACCCATTGAATTGCTTACTCGTGCAGGTGCCATTGATAGAATGAAGCTACAATCGTCAATTGATTTCAAGAAGAAAAGAATGTCTCGCTTTGATCAAATGTACAATTCAGAAGACAATGTATTTCACGAAAGAACTGATTTTTCTGAATTTTTTCTAAACTGTGTACACTGCTTTGGCTTTTTTGATTCATGCAAAGTATGCCGTTGTAATTCAGGCCCCAGTACAAATTCGAAACCTGGAGGTATAGGTAGCATGTTGAAGTCTTTACTATGCTTCGATGTGCTTTGTGGTTGGTGCTGCGTTGCCGATCAAGATGCTGTTCAATAGTCTAGTGAGTCGTAACAAGCTCATATGTCATCATCATAGTTCACTTTTTTGAATCCTTCTACTTTAATGATTAATGCGTTTCATTTTTTGATCTTTAGTCTCTATGTATAAATTGAGTCGTAAACATATAAACTAAGATTAAGGTCTGAGTTGGTTTTTTTGGCACAAACTACCTCTGTTTTCGCTGAAATAGTATATGCACATCGCCTTACTTTAAATCTGATAGAATCAAAGATCAACCCCTGAATTTTTTTGAAGACTCAGTATTTTATTAGTGTTATAAATACAAACTTGTCAAAAATCTGAGGAATGTAGTAGTAGCTTAGTGAAAAAACCATCATAAACTTATTGTAAATTGACCAAGTAAATCATTAGTGAAAAAAAAATATCCGCTACCATATGTGCGGCTTAATTACATAATTACGAGTATGGCAAGGTATTTTAACGATAAATTCTTCAATTTATATCCATTTTTTAGCTTCAAAATACTTTGTATTTTACTTCCTTATATTGAAGGTCATATAATAAGTGTATAGGCTGCTGTTACATTGACTGAATGCGTGGTGTTTTGACCCTGAATGTAAGAATACATATGCTCACCAATTGAACTCTTCAATTAAACATTCAATTTGATAACCTCTTTCAAGCTTTTCATCAACATCAACTCTGATCTCATTTACCATCAGGCTTGCACCACATCCTATTATACTTACCTTCTGTTGCGTGTCAACGTGCTTCATTTCATCATTCATAATTTCGGGTATTTTGACCCTACCTGCCTCTTGTGTTATAATCATTTTCACATTTCTATTATCCTTTAGTGCTCTGAAAACCCTTAGATCCAAATGACTCTTATTTCTCATAATCCATATTAATCTCAAGTTATCGGCTATCATTGTATCAGTATTATTCTTGGTATTTGTACCCTGATATCCGACGTTTATCGGTGCATTTAGTTGACTTAAAAACTTGTTGTAAGACTTAAATATTGGTAAAACAAATGCTATACCTGAGCCACCTGCTATTAATATTATTTTACTCTTCAAGAAAGTCTCTCTTATAATTCCAACGGGATCACGTTCAATATCCATCAAAATAGGATTAACGTTATTAAGAAATGTATGTGACTCAATCAAAGGATGAGTTTCATTAAAAATCTCATTATCCATGGAGAAAGACGAGATACCACATACGATGTCTTGAGTTCTATCTTCTTGTATATCTTCATCAATATTCAGGATTATTTCCCTGTAGGGCAATCGCATATGAGTATTACCGTAAGGACCATCGATTATTACCTGGAGGAGAATATTGTGGATTGTGCTGCTTTCTAATTTTACAAGACTTTCTAAATACTGAAACAATTTCTCGGTGAAACCATTTTGTCTTTTTATGAGTACCTGAACAGTGTCCTTATCAAGCGAAGGGGCAGATATCATTGAAAAAGGATGTGACTGAAAGCAGGATATTGCCGGGATTGTTAAATAAATGTGATTAGATAGTTTATAATCAAATTTCTGCCCAAAGTATTTGGAGTCTCTTTTGATGCTGATTGATACAAAATCAGAGCCAGTTTGAAACTCAAATGTTGCATCCAAAATCCATGTTTTCTTCAAAGTTATAGCTTTATTGACAATTAGCACTAAAGACAATACCACTACCACCGCTTTATATATTGGGGACCCAACATGAAGATAAAGAGGAATTAGACAAGCCCAGTAAAATAAATAATGAATGAACTTGAAAATCTCATAATAATTAGTCCTGAATTTTGTTATAGAACTCAAAAATATCAAGGTGAATCCAAAAAACAAAAAAAGTCCCATTTGGCACACGAAATCAGAAAGAATATACCACCAATTCAACACTCTGATGAAACTACCGATATGCACAACCAAAAAAAAGCAAGTCATTATTCCAGTCCACTTATGATATATCAAGTAGGTCTCATATGAATATTTGTGAATCAAATACCTTAATGGAAAATTTTTTAACGGAATAATGTACAACATGGTGATATAAACCATGGATAATGAGCCAGACTTGTACGCAACCAAAAACAAGCTAACAATAGATAGCTTATAAATAAATACAAATAGTGATGCAGAAAATGAGCATAAAATGACATACTTTTGTAAGTTTGACGAAAACAAATAGCGTGCAGTATTAGAATTTGGGACTTTTTTTAGGTGAGATCTGACCAGATGAATGAGTTTGTAGTTTCGGGAAATGAAAATAGTACTCGCTTTCAATGGGAAAAGATTCTCATACATACCTCGGAAAATTTTATGAATAAAAGCACCAAGGAGAGCAGTCAAAATGAAACTTCCATAATAGAAAATTAAAATTTGGTTCTCTTTCATCAAAGTTATAAATTCAGTGGTATTGCCTGAGTTGAAGGGATTTTGATTGTCTCTGAGAGGAGATTTAGTGTGATCTAGATTTTGATAAGCACTATCATATATATTTGTGAGGCTTTCATAATTGAAGCCAAATGTTTTGAGCAGACGAGTTGAATCCATTTTGCTGCTAAAAACAGATTTATAAGAGGACTGGACGATGTTTGCAAAAATGCTAGCAATATCGATTATCTGTCAGAATGTATAATTGCTTTCAAAGTAGATGTAATGTGTACCAAATCCTAGTATGATTGAAAAGTATTTGAGAACTGGCTTTTGAGGGACCAAAATTAAAAAATCCAGTACACAACACCAACGGCGGCTAATCTGGTATTTCAATGTCAGAACAGTTGATATTATTGAAAATGGATTTAAAAGTGCCTCGAAAATATTATGAAGGTAGCAGTTTCTAAGCTCACGCAATCAAGCCATATAGCCATACCGAGAACCAGGGGATACTTTATAACCAGACTGAAGACGAGCAGACACAAATAATAACAAGAAATAACAATTTATCACAATAGTATCTCCGATTAAGGTCCGTGAGAAGGTAGATTTCTATATATTGACTAAAGAAATAAAAGACCACAGGAAAGTATAATTAAGTACTGATATTAGCTCAAATAATAAGATAGTTAAGTTGTTTTTGTTGAATGTTTTTGTTGAAGCACCCAAAAATTGACACTCATAATTTTTATCAAATCGATCTTATCGACCGGCTTACATAAATCGGATGTTAGCCGAGCCTTATAAAGGCTAATTTACTATTGAAGTTCCTAATATAGACAAAATAAACACCCCCCACTGGTCAAAAAAGATAATTAAGTTGGAGTTCCGGAGTGCTAAATTAGCATTTAAGTCAAATTGCGAAATCGGTATTCCAAATGGTGATTGTGGAGAGTATCTTTTTTCACGGAGATGTGGCATTCTTGAAGGGGTGCTCAAGTAAAAGCTAGCACGGGTCTCAAGGCTTTGAATGGAAAACGATTAGAAAATATGGTGAGGATGAATGAAGTTCTTCCTGATGCTTAACTGCTCAAATACCGAAAAGCCTTCCTAAAGCTTCTCCTGTGGTGGAAAATGCTTCGATATGCAAAGGGTGCTTTGATCAAATTCTACGATCTACAAAAAAAGCACAAGAAAGCTGTCATGATATTATCAGATAAAAAAACTCCAATTAGCGGCTAATCATCATGTCTTAACGAAGCTTCGAATCTATATAACAAGAAATTGAATGTTGCTCAACCATCGAAGATAAAATAAAATACTCAGTCATTCTGAAATATGTGGTGACTAAAAATCAGATTATTTTTTTTTTTGTGAAGTTGAGTTCTTAGGTAATTCCTTAGCATATGGAATAAATTCAGGTTCACCTGGAATGTACTTTCTCAAAACTTCTGGAACAATCAAACCTTCTTCAGTTTGATAGTTTTCTAAGATACAACACAAAGCTCTTTCAGTGGCACATAAGGTTGAATTCAAACAATGAACATATTTCTTTTCCCTTTCATTAATTTTTTTGATACCACATCTGATTTCCAAGTTTCTTGACTGGTAATCGGTACAATTTGAACATGAGACCAATTCCTTGTATTCTTTTTGGAAAGGGAACCAAGCTTCCAAATCGTATTTTTTGGCAGCAGCATTGTTCAATTCACCTGAAACAATACCAACGACTCTGTATGGTAAGCCTAAGGATTGATAGAATTCTTCGGATAAACCAATCATTCTATCGAACTCTTGCCATGACTTTTCAGGTTCTGTTAAACAAAATTGCTCAATTTTTTCGAAAGCATGGACACGGAAAATACCCCAAGCATCTTTACCATGAGAACCAGCTTCCCTACGGAAACATGAGGAGTAACCAGCGTATCTAACAGGTAATTGTTCTTGTGGAGATTCGAACCATTCGCCAGCATGGTAAGCGGAAATTGGTTGCTCAGATGTGGCAATCAAGTACTTTTCATCTTCACCATCAATAACCTTATATAACTCTTCATCAAATTGTGATAACTGAGCGGTCTTGGCCATAACATCTTTGTTCATCATGACAGGAGCTTGCAATGGGGTATAATCGTTTTTAGCTAAGAAAGATAAACCATAGTTGATTAAAGCTTGGTTCAAGAACACACCATAGTTTCTTAAGAAATAACCACGATGACCAACAATTCTGACACCTCTTTCTGGGTCATAACCATCTAAACGTAACAAAACTTCGTGATGTGACAAACTAGCTGGCTTGCCAGAAGCAGAAGCAACTGAACCAACTTCAGCACAGCTTTCCGGCTTCCATGTTCTGATTATTTCATTGTTGTCTTCATCATTCGATATGACAACAGATTTGTGCACAATATTACCAACCAAGTTGACTTTGTTACGGACTTTTTGATCAGCTTCTTGTTCTTTAGTAGTCAAGATTTGTTTTTCCTTGACAAGCTTTTCCTTTTCAGCTAACAACTCAGTCGCGTCTTCTTTTGCTTTGAACTTCAATCCAATAGCTTTTTGGACCTTGTTTTGCTCCTTATTCAAGACATCCAAATCAAAACGAATTTTAACCCAATCTTTGTAGTCAGCGATAATTTCGTCAACTAACTCGACTGAATCACCTCTTGCTTTTTGAGATTGACGAATGATTTCTGGATTACCCCCTTTTTCTTCGATAAATTGTAAAATGTCTAACATCCTGATGATATGAAACGATGATATATAGAGCTCTTTGGCTTTATTTCTACCAATCTGATCAAACCTGTTGAGTTTGGAGGAAAAGATTTATTGACAGAATTTTGATCGTGTTAGATGAAAAAATCAAAGTGCACAACGAACACGCGCCCACGCAGTTTATGCTGCGGCTGGTATCACCAAAATAATATATTTAGCTGTTATCAGTTGTATATGAAGCTCGCCATAGTCAAATCAAACCTCAAAAGGGTAATGTGTCAATTTCCAGATGGAGGGCTAGATATTGTGAGTCACAGAAGAAAATTACAGTTTATAATCAACAATCAAAACTAAAACGCAAGCTTGAAACATGATTGGATGAGAGAAAGATTACGAAGCTTTATGGTATACTGGAAGCTTTGCTTCGAAGTGTGCTACTCAATATCTAGTAGGAACATCGACTGCTTCACGACGGTATCTGGCCTGGGGAATGATAGGTAGCAGAAGTCCAGGTGATTCACAAATGGAGATGGAGGGATTTTTGGATGTATGCAAAAACGAACTGTTATAGTACAAAGCCATTTTGTGGCAAAGTATAGGTGGAGCACAAATATTCATCCCACTCAGAAGCTTATAAAGAATGTTCAACCATGTCAACTTTTTATGGCAACTATCTCAAAGGTCTCACCACTGAAGGCTAATTATCTGCTCAAAACACTTCAAAAAGAGTGTTAATTATTTGCTATAAACTTGCTTCGCTATTGGGCTATTTTTTGATATTTCTACATTAGGAAAACTTCTTTTGCTTATTTGAAGAATTATCAGGTGCTGATTGAATATGGCAATATTAACGTCCATTCTCCAGCCAAATATCAATCCTGAAATTGATAGCCAGTACCACAATTCTCTTTTCAAAAGAAAGGAAAAAAATCAATTGAATACTAAAAGCTCAATCGCATTTAAACTTGCTGGTTATGTTCGCTCCAGAAACAGTGGCTCATGCCGTACAAGTGATACTGATAATTCAAGTTTTGGGATTAACGGTAAAGAAAATGCTGACATATTTGATCAATTTCCAGAAACTTTCACTTCTTCGTATAACACCTCTGTTGAGTCAGTTCAGGAAAGGAAGCATAGATTTTCAAAAATATTTCATGCCCATTCACATTCACATTCTAGTATTTTCTGGAGAACTGGAAGATCTAACAATAAATCTAGAAATAACTCAATAAATATATTGAACTCAAAACTAGTCTATGAGGAAAACGGAAGTTTTGGAATATCTCCGTTATCTGATTCATGGAAATTAAGTAGTTCCGCTGCTGAAAAAATTTCAGAAGATGATTTGACTTGCTATCAAAAGTACAAGACTATCGAGTTATTTGAGAAAGAAAGCAGGAAGAACGGGCAGATTTCTGAGGAGCAGCCCGATTCAGGAAATTTTGAGTTGAACTCACTAACAGATGATAAACAAAACGATTGTTTGGAGCTTGGATCGGACGATTTCATTGGAAAACTTGAAATTCCTGAGAAACCTGAAATGTTAATAGACTCCTTGGAAGAGCCTCGCATGACCATAGAGGATGTAAAATCTCATGGTAAACTAGAAATCACTCCAATTAACTCAGGGTTTAGTTTTGACGTTTTTGATGAAACCCAATTTGTCTCTTCTACTCCAACAGCATCACCGAGAAAAATATTTAGCTCAGTTTTTGATGAGGATTTAGATCGAAACGACTCTGAGGGGATGGAAGAGGAAATCGAAGAGGATAGAAATAACGATAAGGAATACGACTATGATGAGTTTGGAGATGATTCAGGACAACCAGAGGAAGATAAAGGAGGAAGACCAGAGGACAAAAATGTTAATCCAACTTACATAGAAAGAGAAACTGTCGAGAAGACGGATATAGATTATTTATTGAATAATGATTCATTTGGAGATGCATATAGTGAAATACTCGTCCAAGAGAGACTACCGGATGCATTCAACCACAATGTTTTCGTAAAAGAAAATATAACGGGCGAGGATAACAATCAATATAACGATTCTGATGACGACGATCTTGATGAGGATGACCCAGAATTTTTTCAATTTACTCCTTTGGAAGGAACTCCCATATTTGATGAAAGTTTTTTAACTAACTCAAGCCCCGAGGACAAAGAACCTCATTCTGGCAGAAGCTCAAAGTTTAAAGTTCTTCACAAAGTCAAATCTGCCCTAAAGAGAAGTAATTCGACAGCAAATGTCAGTCTTCACACAGATAACTCAACGTATTCACCAGTTTCCCTTATGGTTCCCGCTTTTCGTAATAAACAGAATGATCTAACTAATTTAATTGACAAAATGTCTATCAATGAATACAACAGTCCGGAAGTTGAAAATTTGAATGATTTGTTTTGTGGGACAATTTATGATACATCTATGAATGGAAGGTTGAATATAATGGATCCTAGTCTGTTCTGTGATGACTCTTGTGTCCTAGACTCATCCGATGAAAACTATAACTCATCCTATGTTAACTTCAACGACTCCTACTCCAAAATCAAGTTTGACCAACAGGCCAAATTGTTGATATATGACGAATCCCGTACGTGTACGATCGATTTGTCGGTCAGAGGAAATAAGAAAGTCAAACAGCAAAAAGGAGGAAGCACGACTGGAGCTGCGTTAGCATACTCAAACTCTTTCAAAAGAAGAAAGAGAATCAGTTCTGTTATCTCCAGATTTTCTGATTTGAATTCTCCGTTGAACGACCATTTCAGCCGCCAGTCAGTCAAACCCATTTTGAAGAACAAAATAAATGCCAACTCGGAATCTGAAAGTATGAGAGCCCAGAACTGTGATGTCGTTGGTATTCAGGATTTCATGACGTTTTTTGAGACGCACGAGAGACGCAAAATTGAGGCAGAGCCCACATTATCTGGTCAAAGAGCGCAACAAGTCAGTCAATACTACGCAGACTTGGAAGCCGGGAATCTTAATGATATTTAATAAACATATAATTAAAATTATTTTAGTCAGATACTCTGAATTGTATTAATGTAATAGTTCATCAAACGAATGAGCGAATTGACTGGATTGACTGATAATCACACCTGGTGAATGAGAGCTTTTGAATCACCTTTTCACATAGGTTCGCGAAACAAAAGAGCCTCTCAATTACCAAATTCAATGAAGTAAGCCGACTTTTGCTAATGTGAACTGTTGCACTCAGGTTTTTTATTCTACTGCGAGATGATAACCACTAACTGAAAGAATCTGCTAAAATTAATGATGAAGCAATGGATGCCCTTTTACTAGACACACTTACACGAAGAATTAGCGTGCGAGAGTTCTCATCTGTCTACACTGAAGCATTGTACTCCAATATTCTGCAACAGAAAGATCCACAATTTCCTTCCCTTTGCCATGTTGGTTCAGTTAATTCACTCTCTATGGAGCAGTTAGACTATCGGTTTTTGTTGAGTGGTGGTGCTGACGGATCTATTAAATTATGGGATACATCTAGTATCTCACCAGCAGAGAATCAATGGGAAACTAGAAAATACTCCGCTATCGGGTCAATCAGCAAGAAAGATGGGCACGAATTTGGTGTTTCTTCTATTCAGTGGTGGCCTCAAGACACAGGGCTATTTGTTTCATCCTCGTTTGATCATACAGTTCGAGTGTGGGATACGAATGCTTTGAGTGAAGTTCATTCCTTCAATATGGAACAGAGAGTTTACAATATCGATATGTCACCAACCGGGATAGAAACACTTGTCGCAGTTGCTTCTGACGACCCATTCTTGAGGTTATTGGACTTGAGATCAACTTCATCCGCGCAAACATTATTTGGTCACAAAGGTACGATTCTATCTGTAAAATGGTCTCCCACAAATCCTTACATACTAGCATCTGGGGGAACGGATGGTGAGCTCAAAATATGGGACATACGGCGTAGTAATTCGTGTGTTTGTCGCTTGGATATGTTTAGAACCAATACGAGTTATCCAATAGCGAGTACCAGCAACAGAATCAAGGCAGGTGCCGAGGGAAAAAGTATCAAAGCACACCAAGGTCCAGTGAATGGATTGGTGTGGACGGATGATGGTGCTGGAATCATTAGCTGTGGTAACGACAACAAGATACGGGTATGGGATCTCGAACCAGAAGGAGGAATCAATAAGTTGGTGAATTTTGGACCATTGATAAGAAACAAATATCCCCAAACTCTCAGCTTCTGTTTGAGTCCAATAAATGAGACTGAAGTGCAATACCTATTCTTCCCTTCAGATAACGGATACATGTCCATATTCTCGGCCCACGATGGTAAACTTGTCTCTAGGCTCCACTCTGGTGCTTTGAGTGCCAGAATTTGTTGTATTGCCTACGCAGGCATGAATTCCGCCAGATACTATTGTGGGAATGGTAATGGTGAAATCACTGTCTGGGGCCCGCCTGTTGCATCCAGCAGTTCGCCAGAGGAGCATGGCTCCAAGAAAGATGATCTGGACCATAAAAAAGATATTTTAGAGCAGATCAGCAACGAGATCGAGGCCAGAAGTATATTGAACAGTGAGAATGCAGTTCGCAGGAGCCCTTGAAAATACTAGCGAGACAGGCTTTCTTTATATGCACACAACAATATATCACTATCATATACAGCCAAAATTTGAATCTTCGAGGAGACGGTCGGCACCCTTTTTTTGTAGTTATCGCTACATTATTTTTCTGAATTACTGAGGACTATCAATTTGACAGCCTAAAACATTTTTTTGCTGACTCAATTGTAGTAGACATTATATTTTGCTATAATCTTCGTTCAACCCAAAAAGGTGTATATCTTATAGCGGAAATTGAAATAATTTCAACTCGATTCGCACACACCTTCTTTCACTAAGTAAAAAAATTTAATGTTCAGTCGTTATGAATCTTTCAAATTCAATTAAAACACGCTGCCACCATCTGATCTAAGTCCAAACTGGTGTCTCTCACTCAAAATATAAGGTCAGCCATACTAAAAGCCTGGATTTATCAGATATGCTCAAACTACAAGTGGTGCTTGTTCCACCAAGTGTGACAGGTCAAAACCAAAGTCATTACTTATTGCCCAGCGGGCTAACTCAAAACGATTCACCATTCTTCAATAACTCTCATGCTGGACAAAGCCAGGTTTCCAGTATATCCAATAATAACCATATGATGCTGTCGCACTATGGACAGCCGTTCATGAATTCTGGTTTTGGAGCCCCTTTAGCGGGAATGCCGTTCATGAACTCCAACTTATCTGGGTTGAGAAAGTTTTTACATTTGACAAAGGGTTCGAAAACGTTGGGTGAAGTGTGCGATGAGATTTCAAGCAGATTCCAAAAGCTATATCCAGATGAAGACGCTTTGGAGGTGGATAGAATCCAAGATGTAAACGAATGCGATTTAGATCCTGACTACATAGTGAGCGAAGTTTTCACGCCTGATAGTATAGTGAGGGTTTTGATAAATAACGAAATTGGTCATATGAACCGCCCGGTTTCTTACAGGCATCTTGACCAAAGCTCTTTTCAAAACAGTCCGAATGTTAGTGAGATAAGTAAAAGATCTTCCCACAGCTCTTTCAACTTGAACGATCAGAGTACCCCTATTTTACCTGCTCCTAGTTTACTAGGAAGTGCTACAAAAAGAAAGTCAAGCTCTGAATATTTTGACACTGCTGCAAAAATTATCCCTTCAAAAAAAGCAAGAAACTCTATATGGAGTCGTGCCAAAAGATCGGTGTCCACCCCTGATCTTTCCTTTGCTAGAAGTAATGGTTTCATCCATCAAACTCCAACCTTGAAGTCAAAAGTTTCGAAACCATCCTTGTTGTCCAATGTGGTCAGCGGTGGTCATACCAAAGCTCCCTTGAACGACATTATATCCAATACCAGTAACATTACTTTACCTCCACCCGAAGAAGAGAGTGATGAAATGGACTTGGAACCTTCGAAATCTGAAATATCGATACACAAATACGCCAGTGACGCAGAAATGGACGTTACAGAATCAGAAGCTAAGGCTATAGATGAACCGGTTGAGGAACTTGCGGAAGAAGCGATGGATGTATCATTGCAACAAGGGTACACAATGCAAGAAAGCGAAACTGATGAGAATGACTCCAGCAAGACCGAACAATATAGGGAGAAACTCAACGGCAAGGGCAAAGCCAAAAAACCAAAACATGTTGGAACATCAATTCCAGGAAAGGTTACCCATAACCAAGAAAACGGGATAGATAGCTCTTTGCATTCGAGCAATAAAACTTCAAAATCTAAGAATGGCTTAGTGACTGATGAAGAAGACAAGACTAATACGATAATTGCTGCATCTGAAGATATTGCTACTGACTCAAATAAGAAGCCTCTAGATGGTGTATTGACCAAGCAAGAAATAATGAACTTATTCAAAACTGGTATGAGAGTACCTGCTAAATTGAGGAACAGACTTGCCAAAAACAAAGTCGAAATTTTGGAAGGTTCAGTTCGAGGAAAAAGAGCTGCAGCTCAGATAGCCAATGGCAAAATAACATCTTCTGTGAACATCCCATTGGATTCTGATATTGACGAGTCTATGGACTCTATTACCAATGCCACCTTATTTGATGAAATAGCTTCTAATTTGAATAGTAATATTACACATAATGGTATAGCGACAAGCAATACTAACGGCTTACATATTCCTAATACCCCAAATTCAGTTTCTGTCAAATTCAAAAATCTTCAAATTGGAGATTCAGACACCTCCATTGATATTAGTCAGGTCAAAAAAGATGGAACATCTGCAGATATGGTTGCCAATCAGTTACGTAAGAGGGAAAAGTTGACAGCTATTTTCAAAAGAATGGAAGAGCTCGAAAAGCAGAAGATCACAATAGCTACCAGTGCAAAACCGGTAAAGGGTGATTTACAAAGAGTGTCGGATACTGGAAACAATAACATGGACATAGACAAGTCCACAAATGATGACAGCGAGCTCAACAGAGAAAATCTGAATGGAAGGAGGAAAGAAAAGGCACGCGATGGTTTGGAAGTTACTAGTATTGCGATCAAAACAGAAGAGATAGAAAGTAATAATACAATGGACAAAATGAGACAGGAAAAACCTGTGGGGGAAGTAGATCATAGCAACAAAGCAAAAGAGCTGAGAAGAAAGAGGGAAGAGGTTGAAAAGCATGCGAAGGGAAATATTAAAGATAACGCAAGTACCAATAATGGTACATCAGTCAAAAATAACAAAAATAATTCTAATATCACAAATACGGTGTCAAAGATACCGATGGAAGAAAAAGGGAAAGTAGGTGAAACCGCCAAATTGGGGTTGCAAGAATCACACACTAAGGATAAAAAACAAACTTCAAGCGATACAAAGCAGAAGAAGAAGCAGCAGGATATAGAGCAAAGCAACATGGATATCGATGATTTATCTTCTTCTGCAGCTGAGACTTCTGATGATGATGATGATCACGAAGATTATGAATCTCCAGAATCGGAAGATGAACATGTTCTTTCTGATTCAAAGCGTCCACGCATAGTCAATGACCCAAAGTCTCCAGAACAGAATCGTTACAAGAAAGACTCGAAATTGAGAGCTACAACCAGCATATCACCAACAAAACCACCAGCTAAAACATCAGTTCCAGAAATACCTAACAAAAATAGAGAGTCAGTTTCGACTACCAAATCAGAATTGCCCGTATCTCCTCCCAAATTGACTAAAAAACCAACTCTTGTTTCATTGTCAGAATTGGCCAAACGTGGGTTGCCAGATGTCAGAGATGCCAATCCAAATACAAAGAATTCAAGTACTAATCAAAAGGCCAATTCAGCTATTGAGCAGTCTAGTGATTCTGATAGTGAATCCAATTATGATTCCGACTCAGACTCAGATTCAGATTCAGATTCAAATTCAGATTCAGATTCAGACTCAGACTCAGATACTTCAGATTCTGGTGTAGGCAAAAAGGATAAGGCTAAATTCATGAATGCTAAGGCTGCACAAACATTGATTGGTGGGAAATCAAAAAAACCTCGTCGTAAGGGAGGTTTTTCTGATTTGATGAAAGATGCCAAAAAAAAGTAAGTATTATAACCGATGTATAAAAAATGGAAATTATTTGGAGGGCAACAGAAACTAAGTGCCATTTTTCATTACTCAAACTGTAGAATTTCACTCGAGGTGTCCTTCTAGTTTCAAAAGTTTTATACCTGAAAAGAAAAGTATCGGAAATCATTCAAAGAGTTGAATCACAACTGTGTAACATTTAAATCCCCTTTCAAAAGCATTTATTAAGTTAGCAAACGTACATAAAATTTCCAAATAATTTACACCAAAGCTGAAAAATCAACGCTGTTGTTGACCTTCAACAAAAGTCATGGCATCTTCGCAATCAATTTCAGAAACCGTGGATACTTTGTTATTGAACATAACCCCATAGAATTTATCCGCGACCTGTAACATTTCAGGTCTGAAGGTGGTACAGATGAACTGAGCATCCTTTGATAACTCGTCGATCAACGCAGCCACAGCTGTTCTATATTGAGCATCAAGGTTAGCATCAATTTCATCGAATAAATAGAACGGAGCAGGGTCGCACTTTTGAATAGCTAAAATCAAAGCAATGGCACATAAAGATTTTTGACCTCCTGATAATTGTTCAATTCTTTGCTGATCGTCCTCTTTCGAATTGAATGAAACTTGAACTGACACACCAATATAATTTTCAATACCTACACCGTTACCATTATTCTCTTCCTCGTCTTCGGCTATATCATCAACATCAGCATCAGCATGATTTCGCTTCTGCATAACTAGATGTCCGATACCCGCTGGAACCAACTTTTCAAATATTTCAGTAAAACTTTTGGAAAGCTGTTGAAAATTCTTTGTAATAGCGTCATCTTTCTGTTGCTCAAGTTTATTGATCAATTCTTCGATAGATTCTCTAGAGGTTTCTAGTTCCTGTCGACGTTCAGCTAAGCTATCTCTCTGCTTGGTAAAATTAATAAATTGTTCCAAAGCTTTTTTATTCACATGACTATATTTGCTCAATTCTTTGTTAACTTTATTCAATTTTTTCAATAAATCATCAGAGTTCAGGTCGTTTGTGGTTGAAAATGCTTCTTCTGGCAAAACACCCAATTCTCTGATTTTACGTTGGATTTCATCTCTTCTAGACAACAATGTAGTCCTTTTGGATAAATTTTTTTCTGACGTCTTTTGGAAACTTTCTAATTTTTTCATGATTTTTATTTGTTGATCGTTAAAACGTTTAAGCGACTGCTCCTCTTCATTGATTTTTTTATTTATTCTTTCAAATTCATCAGTAGCTTGTTGTGCTTTAGACTGTGCAGAATTGAGTTGCATATCTAATTTCTTTATTTCTCTTTCGAGTTGTTTTATTTCATTGCCAACCAAATCAAAGTTTTCAGAGCTTTCATTCATTAGTTGAGACCTTTGTGGATAATACTTATCATTCAATTCTGATTCTAGTTTGGAAATAATGGTTTCATGACTAGACAAACTTGTAACTATACCATCTAATTTGTGTTCGAGCGAGCTGATGATGGTATTAATTTTACTCAATTCATTATGTTCTTCATCTGATAAAACCTGATTAAAATCAGATTTCATTTCAGATACATGCTGACTTATCTGCGTCTTTAAACTATGTATTAAAGACATCAATGCCTCCTTAGAAGCTGATAAAGAATTTGAGTCTTCTGTAATGTGATATTTCTTATTCCTCAAGCTGGATAATTGAGCCAAAATAGGCTCTTTTGAAGACAACGCCATATTTAATTCTTGAGTCTTGGATTGCAACAAATTGCCTGCTTTGGTGATCTCCTGATCTTTTTGATGGATCTCGTCTCTCAATTCCTGCAATTTGGAATAACATTTATCGAGTTCTGTCTTTTTACGTTTCTGAATTTTTAATGCATCAATTCTTGACTTTCTGTGATCAATAAAACCACCAGTCAAAACACCCTTCTTATCTGCTCTATCACCATCAAGTGTGATTGCACTAACTTTGTAATCACGAGCTAATTCGGCACCACGTTGCAAAGAAATACATACTATAGCTTTGCCAAAAACTTGCTTAATTGCTGGTATAAAGACATCATCGAACTTTAGTTTCTTTATCAATGGGACTGCGTCGGAAGTTTCTGGATAATTAACATTTTGAGGGTGCAATCTATTCAAAGGCATAAATGTTACTCTACCAGATCTTTCCCTTATCAATTCATCCATGAGTATGGAGGCGGTTTTATCATCATCAACAACCACATGAAACAAGGAATTACCAGCAATAACCTCAACGGCTGTTTTATACTTATCATTTACATTAAACAACTCCCCCAACTGGCCATAAACACCCTGTAAATTTAGTCTCTGGGCAATTCTTCTTACAGCTTCGAGACCTGAACTTTGGGCTCTATCCATAGTTTGAAAAACAGTTTGTTGGGCATTTTTGAGATCAGATTGAACCGACTCATATAGTGTCTTTTCACGTACATCTTCACGCCATAAAACTTTTCTTTGATCGATCAAATCGTTGTGATTTTCTTTTAAAATCGAAACTTGCGCCTGAAATTCTGCTATCTGCTTATTGTATTCCGTTCCTTCAATTGACTCCTCCAATTGTGATATTTCATTTCCCACATCTAAAAGAGCAGTTTCAGTACTGGAATAATCAGATGACACCTTCTCCAATTGCGCACTTTTTACTGAAAGTTCACTATTAAGGTTTTTGACACGCTCATTCAACCATTCATCTCTTTCGCTTTTGTTTGCAAACTTTGAAAGCCTACTCTGCTTATTATACAATGCTCTCTGACCCAAAGTTAACTCGTTCAACTCAGATCTCACAAGCTTTTCATCTTGTTGAAGATTTTCAATTTGCGGTTTCAAAGTGCGAATTTTGTCTTCTTTCAGTTTTATAGTCTTGTTGAATTGATTTAAAGTTTTCTTATTGATTACCGTTTGACTTTTATTCGTTTCGAAACTGGAAAGCAACTCGTTGAATTTGACTCTTTCGGAAGATAAACTAGTTAAGAAATGATTCACGTCATTGTCCGCTTGTTCCTTATCAACTTGCAATATATTTTTAGCCGAGTTCAACTCGTTGATGGAGTCTGTCAATTCTTTGATATTTCTTTCTCGTTTTTCTAATTCTGTTAAATCACTATTTGATCGCTCCAAAAGATCCGAGTAATTGATATCTATTGTTTCGATTTCAGTATTTAATTCGTTGAATTCTCTATCAAAAAGGATAAACTCAAAAATCTTTTTGTTTTTTTCGAGACTTTGGAAATTTTTCAATTCATCCTTTTCCACTTGCAAATCTTGCAATCGCTCTTCAATTATTGATAAAGTTTCATCAATTCGCAACCTTTTGTTGTTTGAATTATTCATCTCTTTTATTGACTCCTTCAACTTGGTTTCAAAAACTTTAGCACCAGAAACTTCCTTCAATAGTGCCAATCTCTCAGAATCTTTGGAGTTTGTTAATGCAGTGATCCTACCCTGTGGAACAATATAATATGGATTAGATCTGGAGAAACCAGCACTTTCCAACAAATTCATGATATCAGATCTAGTTGCAGATTTAGAGTCTAAAGAGTAATCATCCTTCTTCAAACCAATTGTTCTTCTAATGATGATCTCATCCTTGGAAATGGGAAACCTTCTATCTCTGTTGTCAAAAATAATCTCCACATACGCTGACATCACGGTTCCAGAGCCCTCATGGATCAAACTCTGCCTCTCTTCTCTCGTCATATGAGTGTAGGCATCAGACAAGACAAATCTGATTGCGGCAAAGAAATTGGATTTTCCTGACCCATTTCTCCCTACTACAACATTGAAACTAGGAGATAGCACATCTATAACTGTAGTATTTTTATAGGTCTTGAAACCTTGGATAATGATCTGATAAGTTAGTGACACTGAAGAGCCTTACGAACGATAATAAAAAAATGTGTACCTTTTTGATGTGCATATTCAAAGAGAGTGATGTGCACTTCTCGACCAAACTTGTTATTTCTTACGAATTGGTTTAATAACAGTTGAAATCAGCTCAATATCCATGAAAAAAAGGTTGTTGAACCAATTTACAACCAAACGCGTAACCTCATGTAAACAATTACGACGTTTACGCGTAAAATATATTTGCCCGTGGATTTTTTCGTGAACATATTTACGCTGTAAGTTTATCACGCGTATAATTTAGACCGATAATAGGACCTTGATACATAGATAATAGCAATATCAACCTTTATTTACCACCCTTTTCTCGCTATATCCACGGGATAATGGTTCAAGATAGACAACATGGAACCAAATGAATTAGCATTCAGCAATAATAAGCTACCTTTTTTTGTTTTGGTGCAGGATCACTCAACAATATCCCCCTCTATCTCTAAAGTTAAAGAAAGCAACTTTTTGAATGGTTCTATCAACTCCACATTCACCAGTTCAGGGAACAATTCTAAAGAATCACAGACCATAATTGATGCTACCAAATATACAAAACTGGGCGACCTGGCTTCGAGTAACAACACATCAATCCCGAAGACGCTTTTAAACAATGCCACCAACATATACCCAGAAATCCAATACAGTTTCGAAGACGATAACGAAGAACATGACATCTACCATCAACTTGTATCGGAGCTATCGGACGAAGACACTCTTATTCTCTTGGATTTTGATAAGGGTGGCTATAAGGTCAAAGGCGTGAAGAGTTTATCGCACAATTGGCAAGTGACTGATGTAGAGCTCGATAATTTGGATGAAAAGGTAGGCACCGAAAATACTGCCAATATTAACGCCCATAATCTCCTGAAAACGAAAGATATCACAATAAAAGGGACGCTGTCGGAGCTATATATGGACAGCGAGCTGGATTTGAAACCGACCGACAATTTAAGTAATACGAAGAATTTGATTGAGTTGTTTAGACTAAGGAATTACCAACTCCAAAAAGTTTTGAAACTACACAAGCCAGGACATGAAATAGACGAAAACCATTGATAGAGCAGTATTGATAATATACAAAATAAAATACATGTGATCTGTTTTAAGCAAGCCTGTCATCTATCACACAACATCGTTGATGTTAACTGGCATTTCATCAATTTGAGTGCTGTAATATTGCTCGATATCATGTAACACCTGTATATCTTTGTTAGTAACAAAATTTATAGCAACACCTTTTCTACCAAATCTACCAGACCTACCAATTCTATGAATGTAGTTCTCTCTGTCATTCGGCAAATCATAGTTAATTACAAGAGAAACTTGTTGAACATCAATACCTCTAGCCCAAACATCGGTGGAAATCAACACTCTTGAGTTTCCCAATCTGAAATCATTCATGATAGAGTCTCTTTCATCTTGCTTCATATCACCATGCATCGAGACAACCGTGAAATTTGCCTGTTTCATTTTATCTGCTAACCAATCCACTTTCACCTTGGTGTTGCAAAATATCACAGCTTGTGTGATCGTCAAGGAATCATATAAATCACACAAAGTATCGAATTTCCATTCCTCTTTTTCGACTTGAATGAAGTATTGTTTGATACCTTCTAGAGTGATTTCGTCTCTTTTAACCAAAATTTGAACAGGATCAGTTGTGAATTTCTTTGTCATTTCCAAAACATCCTTGGGTAAAGTTGCACTGACAACTACCACTTGTGTTCCTGGAGGTAAATATCTGTAAACTTCATAGATTTGCTCTTGAAAACCTTTTGACAACAATTCATCTGCTTCATCAAGGATCAACATTTTGATGTGTCTTGTACTTAAATTTCTTCTTTTGATCACATCAGCAACCCTTCCCGGTGTTCCAGTGACTATATGTTGGCCCTTTGAAAGCTTTTTGATATCCTCACCAACACTGGTACCTCCAATACAAGCATGGCACTGGATGTTCATGTAATCACCCAAAGCTTTGATAACGTTTTGTATTTGTGTAGCTAGTTCTCTAGTTGGAGCCAAAACCAAAGCCTGAGTTTCACGGTTTCTAGTATCGCACACTTCCAACATCCCAATAGTGAATGTAGCTGTTTTACCAGTTCCTGATTGAGCTTGAGCAATTGTATCTCTTCCACTAATGATCTGTGATATAGCTCTACTTTGAATAGAGGAAGGGGTTTCAAAACCGTACCCATATATTCCTTTCAATAAGTCCTCTTTAAGATCCATCTCTTCGAAGGTTGGAATTACCTTGACACTTTTAGAAACTGTAAAGTCAAGTTCTTCATCAATATCTCTGTCAAAGTTACTCATACTGCTTCAGCCCAAATCTTCTAGGATGATGATAGATTTTCTATTTATTTTGTTTCAAGAAAACTTCAAACTCATATAATTAAACTACATGTTGAATTTTTTAAAGAAAAATTAGATGCGGCTCGAATTTTTTGTTATCGCTTCATCTCAAAAGTCAGTTTCAGGATATTTTTCACTACGAGCTCTTCATTTTGTAATTAGATTGAAGATTTGATAATTACTTTGATCTTCACTGTATAATAGAGCTTTTGTTTCATTCCAACCCGTATTTCAAAAAATGGGTGAATCCAATAAACCAATCGTCATTTTAGTTGGGGGTGGACATGCTGCCGGTAAAGTAAGTAAGAATCTCCTTCTTTGATTCAAAAGGGAGTAGTGCTAACCAGTTAAAGAGCTTGACTTGCACGTTGATCGAAAACAAGTTAGAGCAAGACTTGAAGAATTGCCGTTTGTTGATCAAAAAAATCAATATGAAGTCATATATATTTTCCGTTTCAGCCAAAGTTTCAAACACCAAGGAAAGAATTTCATTACCTTCGAGATTCAATTTTGACTTGTTGAAATCAGATATCATACAACTCCTACACTTACCCAAAAATGAAAGGCCTGATATAATCTTAGTGCATGGTTTGTATGCTTTGTACGATAAAGAGTTGAGACACATGTCGCAAATGAAAATCTTTGTTAACGGAGATGCCGATACTCGTCTTGCCAGATGGGTTGAGAAAGAGGTATTGGATGGAACGAATAAACTAGAAGATGTTCTTTCCCAGTATTTGAATTTTGCTAGACCAGAGATGAATGAGTTTATTTTACCCACTAAAGAATTTGCAGATGTTATATTGCCTCGTGGGGCCGAGGAGAGCGGTGTCAATTTGATAGTTGATTGGGTTCAGCCTCTACTCAATAAAAAAAGCTCTTTATTAGATGAGCTAGAAAGTGATGAATTGAATTTGAGGCCAAAGGTTAGCCCTCCTGTAACAAGAGAGCATAACGTTGTGATGGGGGTCAAGCCCGTTAATTTTAGCAGTGAACAATTCAATAACCAAAAAGAAAGATTTTACGAATTGGATTAATGTCAGCTACTCGTATTTACGTTTTGATCTCATGAAATTAAGAATATAAGTAATCATTCAACATCTGGAGTCAGATTTTTTAAAAACTTTTTCGTTGATGACTTGTTCATTTAGCTGACCTTTCTGTGCAGCTCTTTTCAACCTCTTGATCATTTGTTCATCAACCTCGAGACCAAATTTAATGAGTGAGTCAATTGCGTTATTAACTTTTGACGAAATTGCTGCAATATCTCTATCCAACTCTCCTTTGTTAGCATGTTCATTCAATATTCTCTTTCCTATGACAGTGTTTTTACTATGAACACGAATAACGAATAAGTTGTTTTTCAGTGTATCATCTGTCTCATCTTGAATGCATCTCACTTTTGGTTTTCCTTCTGCGTCCTGGAGGAGGACAACCTTCAAGCCATTGACCAGAACATTCCACCAAATACCTCTATCGTTCGTAACAACTCTATGTAATTCGAATATCTCTCCCGGACCAATTGCTTCAGAGAGCCCATCCAAACCATCTCTGTTTAAAGAGAGGTATTTTCCGTTGAATGTTTTCAAAGCTACTTGAACCGTATCTGAGTCTAGTAAAATCTTTGGCAAATATGATTTCACCGTATTTGTTACAGATTGTAAGGGCACGACCACGAATACCTGGTTGATTGATATTGGCTCACTTCTATGAATCAGAGAAGAATACGCTGCTGAGCATGTGTCATCGTGGAGAAAGTTTATGGTGAGCGCCGGCTCTGAAATGTCTAGTCCGCCATCCAACTTTATCGTTCCTTCATCCTCCGTTCTCAAACAATATATCGCTGGCCCGCCAGCTGTCTCTAATGGTGGAGTGCTGGAAGGGTCAGGGTTAAAGTAAGCTGTCAATAAGATTGGACCATTCAAGTCTGATGCGGTCGTTGCTGAAGACCAGCCTGATTCAATTAAGTCTATGTCATAGTCTGACTCGAGCTGTTTTTCCGTGGATTTATGAGTTGAGACAGGAACCCTTTTTGGCTTTTTACTTTTTGGCTTGTCTCCTTTGAAAGATAACTTCTTGACCATTACTACTAGGTGAGCCTATGGCAAAATAGAAGAGTTCTGGCAAAAAAGCGATATATTGCAACAACTGTGTTTTTGTTATTTATTGTAATGTAGTCGAACAATCTTCTTTTCGCGAAAATTAGTAGTACTTGAAGGGCCTGAAGGGCCCAGTTATCTACTTACAAGATGAGAATTGGATGGAATTTTCCTGTTTGACCGCTCTTCGAACAGTGTGGTATACTTCTGAACATTCTTTCGATCCAGTGGGCTCTGTAATTTCTAGTTGTTTCCATTCGGGTAGAGCTTTTGTTTTCAGCCTAAGCCCCTAGCTTTTCCGTCCGATCATGAATCTCAACACTGACGCTCTGCGTAAGCTCATCCAACAGGAAAGATTTCAAACATTGTGTTGGCCTGAAATGTAATTAGTGGCCTGGCTAACTCAGCGAATGTTTCCCTCTGACGTGTTGACGAAGCCGTGTGAAAAGAAGTAGTTTATGGAAGTTCGAGTGAATCAATGTTTTCGACAGTACCTCAACGCCTCGTAACTTTACAAATAACCAGCAATGATTAGGTCATGTCTCCAGATGAATCGAGTATAAAAACAACTCGAGCAGTAGAATGTGAACTGTTCCATCAGTTCTTTAAGTTGCCTGAGGAATTGGACTCGTTGATTGACTCGGCTAGCATTTGAATCAACCCGAAATAATCTTTAAGTCTTGGTTTTGAATGTAAAGCGATCCGATGTTTTGACTTTACGTAAATTGAAGATGTAATAATTGAATGTGTGAATTGACTTCTGTGCTAGCCAATTAGACTCGCCAAAGCGAGCATTTCGTATCGATCATTTGTCTTTCGATTGCCACTTGTTATGCATCCATTGCAAGCATTCAAAATGATGTTCCGCTCGCTTTACTCATGAGTAAATTTCGTTCGGCAAACGCCATACATGAATTTGGGGTTCATCAATAAGGAAAAGCAGCTCCTTCTACCCAATAATCCAGGCAAAGAAGGATGTCTTGTGTGATCTTAACATCATTCGTTTACTGTAATGATACTTCCTTGAAAAGCGTGTGCTGCTTTGCTTGGGATTCGGGTAATTGTTACTGTCATTTGCTCCAATATTCAAGTACCAAACGCTGATCAATCTCTTTCATGTTTTTCGATCTGTACAATCAAGTGAAATAATTCGATGGCTAACACTTGCAGTACAATTTGTACATACAATGTGGTTTGAGCTTTAAAGTTGTGCCTGTACAACTGTATAGTTGACTAAATCCCACAATTGATTACACAATTAATTACAGTTAATCGAGATCCTTCATTTGAAGTGCCAGCGTAATTCACTGACCAATGCACAATGAAAAGTAGTACTGTCCAAGGGGACCCATTTTCAGGTAGTATAAATTGGACTTGATGCCCCCCCTTCCTTTTTGTTCAGTCGTTCCTGATATTTGATCCCATCCCCCATTACTAGAATTGAAACATCAAAAATGTCGAACGCCCAACAATTATTACAACAAGGTGAAGCTGCTTTACAAAACAAAGACTACCAACAAGCTATTCAAAAATTCATCCAAACAGAAAACTCTAACCCAGACTCCCAAACTAGCAGTCAAGTTTCTTCATACATCTCTAAATTAGTTGACTTGTTACACCAAGAACACAACGACAATTCAGACACTTCAGTTGACAAATCCGTTCAATCAGATGTTGTTTCAGCCGTCTTGAGTCATTCTGGTGGTAACTTGTCTCAATTGACTGCTTTGGCTTCTTTGTTCGGAGGCAGTAACAACGGCGCTGGTTTATCCAAAATTTTATCAGCTGTCAGTGGTTCAAGCTCAGGTAATAGCAATGGTTCTGGTTTTGACATTTCAAAATTGACCTCAGTTTTGTCCAGCTCTGGTTCTAGTAACGGTGGTTTCGATGTTTCCAAAATCGCATCTGGTATCTTAGGTGGTTCTTCAGGTAACAACCAAAATCAAAATCAAAACCAAAACCAAGCCCAAAACAATAACAACAACAGTTCTAACCAAGGTTCAGTCAACTACATCCAAGAAGCTACCAATTTGTACAACAAATTCCAAGGTAGCAACAACAACAACCAAGGTGGTAATTCTGGTAATTCCGGTTCTGGTATCGGTGGTTTAGTCAGTGGCTTCTTGAACAAAAACTAAGTATTTAAAATTCTTGTCTGATCTAAGTATTCCAAAATAATTTTGACCGATTTTGTGGAGTTAAACCTTTTATAATGTTGGTTGTGTAATTTCTCACGAAGTAACCTCGCTGGAGGAAGCCATGTCTAAGGAGTTGCGCGATAAATCACAATAAACTTGTACCTTTTTTCGAATGTTGAGGTCCATAAAGCTGAAGATCTAGAGAAGGTTATTATGTTACTTCGGTGCGGCGTTATGCGTGTCAATACCATCTATAAAAAATTTATCCATCACGAAAAGACCATTTTACAGCTTTATACATCCATTCAAATCGATAAAAATCTATAATACGCAGACTTATAGGTCGATCCACCAAGCGGTAGGTTTGAAATAGTTTATAGATACATATTGTTATGCCAGAAGAAACACTCACTCAACCAGATACCCTTATAAGCTACGACGAAGCGATCGATTACTGGTCCTCCATACCAGCTACGGATAACGGAGTCTTGGGGGGGTTTGCTAACACCTCATTACCTAGAGCTGACATTCACGGGTCCAAAACTTTTATCAAAAGATTGCTCACTCAAAGACCGGAAAAGTTAAAGTATGAGGGTACGAAGCATGGTGTTGATATCGGTGCTGGTATAGGGAGAGTAACTCGGGATTTATTGCATGAGTTTTGCGATGTCGTTGACTTGGTTGAACCTGTGGAGAATTTTGTTGCCCAGATGGACTCTGAATTGAGTTTCTTGAAAGAAAAAGGAAAAATCGGAGATATCTATGCCCAAGGAATGCAAGACTTCGTGCCCACCAAAGGGAAATACTGGTTGATCTGGTGTCAATGGTGTGTTGGTCATTTGCCTGACAAAGAATTGATACACTTCTTGAAAAGATGTACGGAGGGCTTGGTTCCCAATGGGATCATAATTTTGAAAGAGAATAATTCATCTCAAGTAGATGATATTTTTGATGATGTCGACTCTTCCGTAATTAGAACGGATGGAAAATTTAAGCAATTGTTTGAAGAAAGTGGTTTGAACTTGATTGGTTTTGATCAACAAAAAGGTTTCCCAAAAGGCTTGTATCCTGTTAGAATGTATGCTTTGCAACCAAAAGCCTAGAAAAATCAAAAATCGGTGAGAAGGGAGGTGTTGTTTGGTTTTCAAGGATGGATAACTGTATTATAGATCAAAAATTATATAAGATTGTTGCTACTTGACAGTGGGTAGCGCGATAAAGCAAATAGCATGGAAACAGATGTTCTTGATGTAGAATGGTCCTGAATTCCTTAGACAAAGGGAGCAAATAGCTTCGGAGTGCTGGAATGTTAGAAATATGCATGGTTTTGCTACCTCTACCAAAGTAGAGAATCAACAACATGAATTTGCCATGCCAAATGTAAACGTCTGGACCCAAAGCTATTACAGCTAACCACTTCTTAGCACAGGGTTTGTCTTAAAAAAGACAAGGTCAAATCGAATATCCCATTTGTATTCAGTTCTTGGTGAACTGTACGAGCAAAACCATTGTAGTTTTTGAGGATGGAAGAAACTACAATTCAAACAGACATCTATCTTGTATTCATTAGAACTATGAAATCAACTTTCAATCAAACTTGATGACCTAGGTGTACTCAAAGAGCACTCTGGCGACAGGTCCAAACCCATACGTCCAGAAATGTATCCCCGTCAACTGGACATATCCAAGATTAAACCAGTCTATATTCATTAGTCTATGATCCCACAAATGGAATGAAATTAAATTCGAAGTGAATTTCCAGCATATACACAATATATCAGATAGGGGTGAAAGACATGATGGTTGTTTTCTCTTCATCTACTAGTAGATATCAGTTGAACTATGCAATAATAAAACGAATCATCAGAATATTCTATGTATTTGACTGGAACTCAATATTATAGACCATACATACATTGATTTTAGTTGTGTTCTGTAAATCTACAATATATTCTTGAAGAAAAATTTGTGTGTTTTTATATGTTTCGCATTTGCCGATACCACGGAAGAAAATATTTTCACCAAATATATTTGTTAGGGCTTCAATCCACAGATGTTTGACTCTTCTCCTCACGTGAATATATCGACTCGGCCGCCAATCGGTACTTCCGAGTCAACCTCTAATGAAATTCTATGATGAAATGAGTATGTAACAGTACATGAATAACTGTCTTAATGTGGTTGTTCGATAATATTATTGTTTATTGTTCAGATGATTTCTGAATTACTTTGTGGATAGGTGCCATTTTATAGAACAATCGTTGACTGCATACGCGGTGAAAGAGTATCAACACACATTTCGTGGAGTAAAGATCAATGCTGGAGTTTCAATCTCCATACAAAACAGTTTCACGAAGACATATATTCATAGACGGATAATTGAGCTGACACAACACGCATCATTAGTATGTCAGAGAGCAGCTGTTGATAATCATTACAACATACCAAAATTGAGTTCAAGCTAGTGAGATATGCGGTTGTTTAAAATAACTTAGATCGGAAGAGATCAAAACTTCTATCTCCAATGGTTGGCACAGCTTGTCCTTGAATCAACTAAGTGGCACCAATCAGTCAACTGATCGATCAATTGGTACCGCTACCCATGTCAAAATTGACCAATCCACTCAAAAATTCAACACCTATTTTAACGCTGTCAACGAACTTGACATGTGGGAAGTCGTTTGAAAGTTTGTTATCTAAACCCGCCATACCAGCACAACCTAACAAAATATTTTTAACTGATGTCTCACTTAAAATCTGCTGAACTTTAATTCTGATTTTTTCATACTCGCTGTCATTGCTTAAGTTCAAGACACTAATATCCAAAGCTTTGGTTGGTTTCAACAAGGGAGGAAAAACACCACCAAAAAAATCCTTGATCGAGCTGTCCAAGATACTTTCCCACTCATTGAAAGATGTGACTATCACAGAGTTGGAGGGGGATTGTGACAACGCGTAAAGTAGCGAAGCTTGAAAGATCCCCAAGATGGGTTTCCTGGTGTGTTTCCGTAACTCGTAAATCAAAGGATGGTCAGAATAACAGCAAACCAATACCCCATCAACCGCTGCTAGCTCGTTGGCCACAATGTCTGGCAAGCAAGCTTGACAGGACAACTTGGACGTTTCGTCTCCAGAAATTTCTAATGGTGAGTTGGATGGCCCTGTGTAGTAAATTAGGTTAACGTTTGAGGGCGGCTTGATCAACTTCTGTAAGTTTTGAGTAACGCTTTGCGAGGAGTTGGGATTGACTATGAGGAGCAGCACCATTTGTTCAGATACTCGTTATTATTTATCACCTATGACTGTGACCAATTCTTTAGTTCCAGTTTCACTAATCCTCAATTCCAATTAAATACATTGTGTCTCGCGCTCGATAAGAGATGCTATTATTTACATTATGACGACCGACTCTGAGTGATTCATCCATGAATCATAATTACGACGTACCTGGTAGCGACACCTCTTCCCCCCTCTCCCGCCTGCCGCTGCCCTAGGAAACTAACTGTATTTCTATGATTATCTGTTCCACGTTCAAAAACAAATAAATATCTCTTCTTTTCTGTTTTGCTTTCCGATAGTACAAATTGCAAGCAACACCATCATCTTTCAGGACAATGTTGTTGGATTCGGTTGATATAGTCCCAGGCGATAGCGTGGGCGAAATAAGTGAGTATTGCTCTCTCAATTCTTGCACTGGTGTCTGGCGCTGCCTTAACGCGGTACTATATATATGAATGGGATGATATGGGTTGCTTAGGCTGCCCAACGCCCAATCGACTGACAATTCCTCCAGAATGAAAGTTCTGTTGGTGTGAAAATTGGAGCTGGCGTAAACAGGGCCATTGAGAGGAAGTTGCAAAGAAAGTGTTAGACGCCCATATGGCCAGTGTACTGTTACCCAGTATAGTACTAACGAATATTGTAGGGCTTGGTGATTCCTTGTTCAATCTAATAAGAAAGCTCAAGGCCGCAAACTTCTTCATAAAGCTCATTTATTCTGAGAAGAACCCGTTGGAAACTCCCGTCACCTTGTTGCTCAAGGATGCGGGTATAAGATTGATATTTGAATCAAAGTTACAAAAACTTATCTTGATTGAAATAGTCAATTTTGATAGTTTGACCTTGTTCTACAACAGTTTTCGGTTGAATTCTCACAAAAGAAAATCTGTTGGAAGTGAAAGCCAATCGATAAGTAATGGCTCAGACTTGACTAACCCCACATTGAAGCAGATATACAACAAGTTCTTTGGTCCCACTTATCCTGGTAAGTTGATACATTCAGGTGCTTTAAAGCAGTATCTTTTATCATATCCTGGTGTATCATTCAAGTTTGAGTTAACCGAGATATTTGAAACTCCAGAATTCGCAGATATGAAGGATGAAGAGATTGATAAAAACCAATTATTGCTGAAGTTGCTAAATTCTAAAAGTGACATTTACTGCTCTTCGATTGCTGTTTTCAACGGCAATTCTTGGGACGAGTTTTATAACAATTTAGTTGAAATGTTGACACACCCTGAAATTCAAACTACTCCCAAAAAAAATTATGACTCTGTATACTACAACCCCTTAATCAAACAAATTTCTGAGAAGAATGACTTAATTTTGCATAAAGTTTTAATCAACTTGCCATTGGGGTTAGTAAAACTAAAGATAAACTCAGGTGACTTTATAATAAAGATTGGGGAAACCTCTCAACAGGAGATAGTGTCTGTGTTGGGCCCACCAGACGACACATTCGACAAATCAGACTCTAGGTTATTGATTCATCAACACATAAATAACTTGGATGTATCAAATAATGAGGAAAAGTTTGGGAAGTTCCACAATTACTTTAATTTTGGTATTGATTTACTTTATGATCTAAATTCAAATAAATATAATACTGGTATATTGAAAAAGATAATTTTTCATAATGGTGTGATTGATTCATTGGATTTTATGAAATGGAATAAATGCAATTGGCTAATGATAGGGTTTGATTCCGAGGAGGAGTATGATCCGCCAACAACATCTACCTCCACGGCCAACTACTCTGACGAGGATTACTTCTCAAAGTTCAATGATAAATCAAACCATAATAAAATTGCTAACAGCAACATGTATTTCAAAGAAATCCCCCTGAACTTTGTTGTGAAAGAAAAATTATCCCCGGTCTTGTTGGATCGTACGGAAAGTGAATTTATTGACAATGATTTGGAAATGATCAATCATGATGAATTCGAAGACTCAAATTCTAATCTATTGTTAAATGGTAACAAAGACAATGGGTATTCACCTCCCACTAATAATGGGTACACAAACGGTTATACCAACGGGTATACCACTAGTTTACCCACCCCATCTGGTGTTTCTCATGCTAATACTACTACAGACAGTGACACCATGAAAGATGCTGATACTAATTCTGTTAAGAGAAATGGGACAGTTCACGTTACCGAAGCAGCAAAGACTTGGGGTCAAAGCAAGTTGTATGGATGCAAAAGATGCATTTGGGAAGTTGTTAATAGCAATGGGTGCATTTCGTCCATTACTCTTTATTGAATGACGAATTTAGTGCTACTATACCAAAGAAGCCGTGTTTTTCGAGGAATATTGATTATTTCCTCTTTCTTTCTTTACTTGAGTCAATTTTGACTACAGTCTTTTTTCAAATGTTGAAGTTTTAATTCAGTTTAAGTTGTTATGTATGAGCTATGAGTTTTATTTTGTGTTTTACGTCTTCGTTGTATTGCTTTCGTCAAATTTCGGAAGGATATGGTCAATTTGCATCTGGTTTATACTTGTTCTTTTCTTTATTCAAATCCTAATGGAATGAATCATGAATCAAATCGTAGGGTTTACTTGAGCTGCTTTTCATATCATGTATAATCGGTTTCGAAGTGTAGCAGCCAAATCGGGTTCTCTATCAACGTATTACCATAATAGGTAAAGCATACACGAAAATTAAATTATTCGCGTCAAATTTTTATTAATGAAACACCATATAAAGTATGATAGGACTTTTGTACGTTTGATAACTACATATTGACAAACCAAAGTTATCGGCTTCAATTGCTGTGTAAATTTATTGACATAAAGAACTATCAGATCACTTTGTATTCTACATCTGTGTTGATTCATGGAATTTTTGCGTTGAACAATTTGCACTCATTACCGTAAGTAGCAGTGTTTCACCAATGTATATAATTTGTTTTACGTTTACTAATGGATCAAATACAGTTCAAAACCAGATAATGAAAACTGGTTTCAGTGAAAAAATAAACAAAATCAAATTAGACAATGAAGTTACAAATGGGACGGTTCTAAACAGTATAAATGAGAATACCATTAATCAAATAAAATCTTTGCAAGAGATGCCCTTTAACAAATCATTTAGCATAACAAGTAACCACAATTCACACTCAGCAAAGAAAAATCTTGATACTGCTGATAGATACAGCTTTTATACTAATCCCCAACCTCCTTCCGTTAAGTCTCCTTCACCAGTTCTAACTAGTCTGCCAGCTACGGATAATAGCACAAATAATCCCACAAACCATCAAGTTAAAAGAAATTCAGAGATCTATACCTTTTCCAACTCGAATTTTCAAATGAAGAGAAAGGTTGAACAAAACACCCGTAAGAGAGCCTCCCTCATAGACCAAGCGTCTTTGCAAACAAGCCATGATGAAGAGAATTCCTTTCTGCAAGATTCGAGCGATGGAGATTCAAGGCTGGCATCGCCAACTACTCCCGGTAATAGACGCAAATCGAGAATGTTGAAAAACATAGAAAGCTCATTTTCACCAGTAACTGATGCTGATGATTTCAATTTTGGAAGGAGAACGAGGAGCATCTCTAAGTTGATTTCTAACTCCCCTACTAAACCTAATACATCCATTTCCATACCGAATTCAAATGACGATACTAATGCTGCTCGAAATCAGCAAGAAGAGTTACAACGCATTGACGATATAGAGAACCAACTGTTCGAAGGTAAAGCTGTGTTAGACAATAGCGAGATTGTTAGGAATGACTACAAAGTCGATGAACATGATGATACAGTACAAGAAATGATAAGTTCTGTTGATAGTAACAGTAAAAGTGACGAGCTAAAGCTTTCAACTAATGTTGATACTAGTGAGCCTCTTTTGTATGGTTTTCCAATAACTAATGTCGGTTTAGACTTTCAAAAAAATTCTGAGCTGTGCATAGATTTTGATGAAGATATTTACTCTTCACCTATCAAGAAGACATCAGGTGCTTCAAATAATGAACCGACACCTCTTATATCTCAAGTTGAGTTGCCTTCGCCCGATATTTCATCCATACCTTCGAAATTCAGAAAGAAGGTTACTTTCATTGAAAATCTTATAGCTGAGGCTTCACCTCCATCACCAATTATACGAACTCAACTCAAGTCAATTTTGAAGAGAAGTACCATGAACATGCAGGCGTTAGATACCGGATCCTCCAATACTGTTGAACAGAACAAATTTGAAGCATCGACACCTGAATTTTGGGCCGCGGGTTCTATAACTGAATTACCTGATAATCACGAAGATATAACCAGTTTGATAAAAGGAGCTTTGAAAGTTTTAGAAAATAAGAGTTTCGGTAAAAAGCTTAACGTTTATGCAACCATCAATCGTACACTAACAGTCAATACTGTTGAAACGATTTATAAGATTTTTTCGGGGAGTAATGGAATTTTGGTGGAAGATCTAGTTCATTTTATTGCCAGAGATATACTATCATTTTCAAAGAACTTGTCGAAGGAGTCTGTCACTATTAGTGATCCCTTCAGCTCAAAGGTAGCAGTTCAAGCTTTGAAGGTTTTGAAGTTTATATTACTTAAGGTAGAATTGAATCGTCACATAAGCGTAAGCAATTGTCAATGGCTTATTTCTCATATATGTGACATTATGTCTAATCCATTGATACCAAAATCTGTTGCTGTCCCATGCTTTCTGATAATTAGAGATTGTGACTTTTTCGAGCATAGAAGCTCCCCCGTGTTGACATTTGAGTTAACTGAGAAAATGCTCTTCAGTACTATTAACATCAGAAATTTCAAGGGCTCTTCAATATTAAATGAAAAGCTTATTACTTTGAGAGTTTTGATTATAGATTATCCAGCCATGATGGCCAAAAATTTCAATTTCTGGTTTGGTTTCATAATAATTCTATTATGCGATTTTAGATTTTTTGTGTCTCAAAGAGTTTACGATACTGGTATAATCACATTGACAGAAGCCGCAAAAAGTTTTTTGGATAACAAAAGTGTTTCTTTCAATATGTTGCAGTTTTTGGATAAAAAATTACAGGATATACCATTCTTCAGCCTGAATTCGCCATTCACTTCTGATAGTGATGCTGGTAATAACAATAAAGCCAATGACACCTATGATAATGAAAATATTGATGCTGGAACAAGTGATGTCAGTACAGAGAGTGAGAGTACTATCTTGAGCAAAATTGATAACGATAACGATGACAATGATGACAATGATGACAATGATGACAATGATGACGAAGACGAAGATAATGATGAAGAATATGATGATAATGGCAGTAACACTGTTAATCCTGATGGTGATGTAGGTGATGGAAATTCTAGTATCTCATCAAACACGAAGGCCGTTGACTTTATTATGGATAGGCTTGAAAAATTAATCAAAAGACAATATTTTCAATCTGCAATGGATTTGTGGTTTGCTTTGACGCTTTTTATCGATTTCGAAAATGGTGTTGAAAATTGGCCACATATCACACAATGGTTGAAAATACAAAGACTCTGCTTCAATCAAGAGAACGCTCCGGCCAAAATAATTGCTTTGAAAAGCTGGAAGGCTGTTATTCATATTTGTTGCAGGGACATGCAATCTTTACAACTTGAAAACTTCAAGTCTAGATGCAATTTACTTATACATCCCATAGTCAATATCCCTTTCCTCGAAGGTCAAAAAGATATCGTCGATACCTTAAATGGGTTGTTTTCATCCATTATATATACCGTGGTAAATCCGTTGAACAATTCCAAACCAAGTAGGTACATGAATCTTTACTGGGGTAGGATAATTCAGCCTGTATTGCTTAATTTTTATTTCTCAAAAGAGACCTCCACTATTTATATGAATCAATTGGGGTTGAAGTTTTTGAGTAGGTTGTTGAAACCTGGTCTAGTTCCAGACAAAAAAATTGTTTCTTTGAGGTGTCTTGCAGTTGATCTAGTCTCCGTTGACGAATTGAACTCAATCCATCCGAGATGGATTTACTCAAATTTTGATAAAATTTTGAAAAACTTCATGGTGATTTTCAAAATTGAAAACATTTCAGTTGACCATAAAACTGCCTTGCTTATCGATTTTCTCAATAATCTTAAATATATTACTAAATCAGAATTGACATCATCCGAATCAACTCTTGAAATCATTGATAATATTCCATTTGTCATTGAAAATCTTCTCAAACATAATCATTTGTCTTATGACAGTATTTACAAGATTTTGGTGAACTTGAAAGATACATTTGGTGCAGCAAATCTTATTTTTCCCAATCAAACGAAAAATGTTTATGAGATCACAGTTCGCTATGCCGCTGAGTTTTTGTCTGAAGAATTGGATGGTCTACTAAAATTCATTTCAAGCTCCTTAGGGGCTAAGAACACGCTATTTATCTTGGACTTAATAAAATTGGAGAGCAAAAACAAAGCTATCGTTGACTATATAATTTTCGTTTTGGAAACTAGAATTCTTGATAAACTCAATTCAACAGATTTGCGTACATACAGGTTACTTTTCAAATTTTTGAGTACAAATTATGAGCTCATCTTGAAAAAGTTGATTCAATCAGTGATATTATTGAAAGAAAAAGATCAGCTTAAATCTTTACAAATGTTAGAAATACATACTTGGAATATGAGCGTCTTTAATTATTTTGTTACATTAATGCACTCAGCTCCTAGTGTTTTGAAACAATTTACGCTTAATTCGTTAATAATGAAGTGGGAAGATGCAGAGTGTTTTCTAGTAAGTTTGGAGTACTTGGTTGCTAGTGCATATGATTTCGAAATATACAATTTGAGAAATCAAATTGCTAAAAAATCATCGCTACTAGGTAATGATAAAAAAGTTGTCTTCGATGAAATCTGGACTAAATATTTGGTTGAATTAGGAGATAGAGGAAATTTTCTGTTGTTGGATGAACTTTTGCTCATTTTTCTTGATACTGCATTTGACATAGGCCCTCTTTCTGAAAGATACTTGCACTCGATACCAAAGTTGAAGCTGGCTTATGCTAGTAGAAATTGCTCCCCTAACTTTTTATCAAGCGGTGGAGTGGCAGATAATATTGAGCAAAAGGAGGTAAACTCTGCTGTGGGTAAATTGAATTTGAGCTCAAGTAATCTTCCAAAAACTGTTAAAAAGTTTGGTTCTGAATCTCAAGAGCTTGTTTATAATACCAACGAAGCTACTGAAAATGAAACATCTGCGGACGAATCTAATGATGAAAATCTTGGTATGGGCTTAATCAACTCTTCCGAAGTAGAGAAAACTCAGAATTTTCATCAGTCGAATAAAAGGATGGTATCATCAACGAACATTGAAGCTTTTCAAGACTCTTCTTTCGATGAAAACGTTGAGTCAAAAGCTGATGGAGATTATAGGGTATATCAGACAGAAATCTCAGGTTGTACCGAGACGTCGTCAACTGAATTAGCCTTGCACGAGGAAACAGTTTCGCAAAGCATCGCGAGGTTGAATCGCTTACCCAATGATTTTGTTGTGAGAACCTCAATTTCTGAAATGAATGCTTGTCTTGCTATTGCTGGAGAGAAACTTAAGAGTAAATCCTTAGCGAATTCATCATTTGATTCGCACGGCACAAATGACTCTACTAATCGTGTTGCTGAAAACGAAAAGAATTCACCAGAATCTGTTTCCCCTTTCCTTTCAATTGAAGAAAGGAATGACTTCTCTGGAACAAAAGAATTGGATATGTTCAGCTCATTTACTAAGAATTTACAAACTACTGAAAGTTGTCAGATTCGTGAGGAAAGCATAAGCGAGAACACACCACAAACCAAGTTGCTTCTTTATGGGAGGAAACGGGAATTTGCACAAGGTGATGGTGGACTCCCGGAGCATGTACCATCTCATAAAAACCAATTTGACGGACTATCTTCGAATGAGCTAATCACGATTAACCCAAATATAGGTGCCATCCCTGGAAGGCTGTCAAATGCACACTCTAAAGTTGATACGAACTTGCGAGACTCCGACAAAGAGACTGTTAGCGAAATCTCAAGAGGTCAGATGGAATACAAGAGATCTGATCCTTTTACGGATGATCGTTTGAGTAAAAAATCCCGAAACCTTGCTCCACAAATAAGTGAAGCAGATATTCTTTCTGGCAACGAATTATTCAAACGAACTGATCTTTTAGTGTCAAGAGAAACTCTGCCCTCATACGCTCCTGAAGTTGAAAATTCGAGGAATAACCTCAAACTTAATCCTGAGAAAGTCAAGAAAAATCATGCCGATAGCTTCGATGTTGATGGGCCAATAGTGAGAAATCAAATTTCTGATGGAACAGGTGAGTTGGTTGCTAGACCAGCTACTCGGAGTGATTACTCTTTGGCGGGGGAATGCTCAGATTCAATTGAGGATTCAGGAAGGACGAATCCACATTCGAGTACAGTTAAAGCTTTCAGTATCGATAGGGAATATAACCTCCTGAACTCTGGAATTAGTCAAAGCCGAACTCAATCAGCTGCAATCAAAAACTTTGCTGCAATGTCTCAAAATATTCGTCTTATATCAACTGCATCAAATTTCAATAAAACTTCATCGGAGCAAAGCTTGCCCAGTTCTAGCTCAAAACCTACCAACTTTCGTCAACTTTTAGAAATAAATAGAAGCCAGATAAAAGCCAAGAAATCCCAAAAGTCGTCGGCTCATGTAAGAGATATTCCTCTGTCACCTTCTCCAATTCATGGAAGAAACCATAACAACTCCTCTGTCTTAAATGAAAGGAATGACAAAGGTCTAATAAAATCTTTTGGAACAATGGTGTCGGGAGTAAAAGGCAGTCCGTCTGCAAGTATGATGAAAAGAAGTCTTTTACCCACAATAACACCTATCAATCAAAACCCATCAGATCAACAAAGATCAGTTGAGTCTCAGGAGCTTGTTGGAAACTCTGACTTAGCGTTATCTCAAGCACCTGCCAGTCATACTAATTCTCTTGAAATTCAAACTCGCAGTCCAGAAAGATTTTCTGACGTTTCTCAATCGGAGGCGCAAATTCTTGACTCTGTTGCTCGTATACCAAATGAACTTGGAGGGAGCCATTCAGTTTTCAATCGATTTCAACATTTGTTCCTAAATATCACTGATAAAGATTTATGTGATATGAATGAGGAAGAAACATATAATCTCGAAAGTGACATGATGAATTTCATTTTGAAAGTCAGATCTGTTAGAAGAAACTGAACTGTTATCGTATTGTATCATAATTTTTTTTTTGTTGCTTCTTGGTTTTATATATTATGGTTTGAGATTTGGAGTGTGTTACATAAAGATTTTTTTTTTAAATTATTGGCGCAGTATTTAACGAAATGTAAGATTTTGATTGAAGTGATAGTTTATAGATTTATATAGAATGATACTTTCTATCAGTGACTAAAAGATAGTACCCAGAATGTAATTACAAATATAACTTGTGGTTTAAACTTTATTTATTAATACAATATCTCGAATATGTAAAATACAAGTAGTAGTACAAGCAAACCAAAAATGAGATGGGTTTCAAAGTAAAAAACTTTTGCGGAAAAATCATAAAGCAGCACCTTTTTGTAGCCAATACTCTCTTCTTGAAACTTTATCAATAGAATTTTTTCTCAATTCGACGTTTGGGTCAACCTTCGTATGGCCAGAAGCATTTTTTTCACCAATTTCCACTAAACTGGAATCTGACTCATTATCTGTCAACCCCATATAATCAGCAACTTTGCTTTGCTGAAGAATAAAAGGTTTTTCAGGGTCATATCCATCGGATCCTTCTCCTATGGGATCAACCTTTTTCGAGTACAATATCTTAACTTCTTCTTCTTCTTCTTCTGATTCGACGGTTATATCTGAGAAATAGTATTTATCATTATTTGAGTCGTTATCTTCTTCACTCGGGAGATGGACTTTTAATGATTCATTCACAACCAAATCTCTTTCATCTTTGAAATCACGTTCTTTACCTCTATACTTGATAACGTCACCCAATATAGATGAACCTAATCTTTCTTTGTAAGATGCATTATTCAAATCATAACACCTGTTTGATAGTAAATCGAAAGCCCCTGCGAATGCTTTTTTTATATCCCTCAAGTTGAACGACCCTCTACTTATATTATTTAAGGGATCTGAAGGATCTTGGATGGCCAAAGAAAATATAGAACGGCCCATCAATTCTGGATATTCATCTTTTCTTATATACTTGCAACCATTATCGTCAACAACGATAGCTAAATAATCATACCCATAGTTACGACCATATAACTCGAAAAATTCTATCAATAGTGCACCAAGATTTTCGATTGGGTCTATAGACTTGGTCACTAATCTAGGGTGCAACAGTAAAAATGAATAAACCAAGCATATGGTAGAATAACCACCCAAACCACCTACGTGAACATTATTCAATCGCCTGGAGGCCAAAAACTGTTTTATGATCAAAACAAGTTCTCTTAAGCCAGGTGTACTACTCAACCACTTTCTTATCTGTCTGGCAGCATCAATACCGTTCGTTCTTTCAAATGATATGTCAATATGAATATTTGACTCAGGTTCAACAAATTTAATGATCGGCACTTTTGCCTTAGCTATAACTTCCATCCGTATGGCAAGTTTTGAATTCCTTAAATGTGAAGATAATTGATATAAATTGGACCTCGTATCGTAACTCTGATGGTTGGATACAACAACCATATCTATATCCGAACCTGGCAAATATAAATCTGTAGCATAAGATCCGAAAACATGAACCTCACAATCTTTCCATAAGGAGGTTATGCAATCCTTCAACTTTCTGACTGCAGTATTACGACTCAAAATTTCGTCTTTGGATGGAGAAATATATGCAACAAAGTCTTTTATTTCCAAGGTCAACCAATCAGCGATCTCCCTCTGAGTTGAATGATCATGGTCCTTTACCCATGGATAAAGATCTTGGACAGTCTTTTTCGACATGGTATTCAAAGATGTGTCATCATTACTCAAATACCCGTCATTGGTGTAAGCCTTCTCGCTCTCTTCTTCATCTCCATCTGGATTACCGTCCGAATCATCTGAACTGAAATCAAAAGATATAAAGTCTTGATTTTTTGCTAACTCATTTTCAATTCTTTGCTTCTTGGGTTTTGGATCATCCGCACTTGCTACGGACGTACTCCCATTTGTGTTCCTCAAGTTCTGTGATTCATCGTCAGAATCTATCAAAACAGTATTGGGCTCAGGTTGAACGCCGAAGTGTTCCTCATAGTCACTATCCCAGAATTCTTCAGGTAAATTGTCGAATGGTTTAGTAATGGGTATTGGATCAGCAACTGTTGCTTTTGGCTTCCTCAACTTTTTTTTCAACTTATTTGATTTGTTCTTCAAGCTCGTCTTCAACTCATTGAAATTTGAGGAGAAACTGGAACCGTTCTTTGTTTGTTCTTTGTTATGCTCATTTTTATTGGATCTCTTCCTCTTTTTCGATTGCACTGTAGAGCTGGAATTTTCTACCGCCATGTTGTCAACAATAAAATCTTGCAAATTTTCTTTACCCTATTCAGCAAATAATTGCAATACCTGAAAAATAGTTCACCGGAGGTACCAAATCTAGAGGTTTATGGAATAAATTCAATACGCAAATGTATTTCTGGCTTATATTATGCGAAGTGTAACAAAAATTTTATGGACGTTCGATTACCAAAGTCAGTACACTCCTCCATGCTTTTTCAACGATAACATATAATCTCTACGTAACTGTAAAGAAAATAACCCATTTTCACTTGGAAAAGTCAAGATTAAGTACCTGGTAGCTGGGAGGTAGATGATAGTTTTTTATCAGGTTAATTTTGGGTTAAAAAGCTTTTTTTGTCCTCTACATGCTATACCACCCCACTATAGCAGACTTTGCGGAGGTTCATGTCATGAATCGGTGGAACAAAGAGATAGGATATTAATGAAGTCTAGAAAAGATGTTTTGCAAACGGTCCATTAAGAAGTTTTGGACCAGATGCATTTATAAAGGCTATACCACTACTCCTTCGATGCTTCTGTTTACGCAATGGGCAACATGAGTAAATGGCTGCAAATTTCTGGCCGGAACCCTATAGTCGCTGCCATTCGAGCAACTCATCACAACAAACATGATTGCCCTTTCCCTCTATTCAGCATGCTCACTGTATTGGGATTCGTCTCATTACATACGTTTTACATTTGCATCTTAGCAGGTATAGCGGATTATATAGACATCGTTGCATGCAGGATACATATATTCCTCTCCCTATAAGGTTCCGTCAAAAAAGGAGAGCGGTAGAGGGAAAGAGACGTATGGAATAAGCCACTGAAGTTACTATCAGTTGCTCTATAGCGACTCGTCAAAAAAGGGGGCTCAGAATGATCATACTCGCACCATTACTGGATAAAGCATTTATTTTCGAACTTTTTGTACGAGAGATATCACCCAACATTGTTTTCTATCATGTGAGCAGGACATACAAACAAGGCACTGATTTGATCTGATTATAGAGCAAACTAGGCAGCTGAGTCTCCAAACGTGGACCAATGGCCAAAGCCTTAAGACAGTCCATATTTAGTACATTCTTACATAATCACATCTGGCTCATTTCTCAGTACTATCGCACAGCACTTTGTATGAGATAAAACTACCTCTCGGCCACAACAAGTTTCCAGAATATTCTTGCTACAACAATTTCCCTTCTATATTACAGTCCTATTGAACCTGCTGAATACTCAATGGGTGAAGCTTTCACCTGAATATTAGACAAGATGTCCATGATTCTTTACAATAAACAGCCCTTCAACGTGGTTCTTCACGATCCAAGCCAAAACAGGATCATTATCCACAATGAAGATACCCACCAGTTCCAATTGGTTCAATTGAGCAAGGATCTCGCTGATTTTAGCATACATGAACAGAAGTCAGGCTCTCAAAATTTCAATGGCCATTCAGCATTTTCAAAGTTCAACCATAATCACCAGTCATCTAGAATTTTGTGCCCCAATTGTGGTTTTGATCTTTCCAACAACAATACCAGTACGAATGGGGACTCAGCCGTGTTTGCTTCTGAGGGTGGGATATATATCCATAGCGACTATTTTAGACTTTTGAGCAACTACCATCACAATCACAAACCATACAGCTCAGTACCGAACCCCTCAAGGGGATACAGCTTACCAGAACTGATATTCACGCAAGGATACTTCGAAAAGTTCTTTAACAAAGTTGGAACCTTGGGATCGGGTGCTTCAGGTAAAGTTTTGAAAGTAGAGCATGTTTTACAAAATTGCTTTCTTGGGGTTTACGCTTTGAAGAAAATGCCCATTGGTGATAATTTAGATTATTTAAGAAAAGCCCTACTAGAAGTCACCATATTGTATAAATTGCAACATTCTAATTTGATCAGATACAACCATGTATGGTTAGAAATGGACAAACTAGTTGACGATGATTCGAATGATGGTGTTCGTTTTTCCATTGATGCTTCTGAATCAGACTCTGAAGTGTTGATACCATATGTCTTTATCTTACAGCAATACTGCGATGGGGGTAATTTGGAAGAATTGATACGATTGAAGTTTCTTTCTCTCAGGCAACCAGATATAAAGGATGCAGCGTACGGAGAGAGACTCAGAAGGCGAAAATCTAGAGCTTTGAGGAAAGGAGGGAAACCGATTGAAGGAGGTTCAGAGATTGATAAATGTGAGTGGATGCATCCATTGATTGCTTGGAAATTCTTCAAAGACATTGTCCAGGGTGTTGATTATTTACACAAACAGCATATACTTCATCGTGATTTGAAACCTTCCAACTGTTTACTTGATAAGAACTACGACGATACCATTGCATACAGTTTTAATTATCATCATATCAGCGCATCAAATTTGGACTCAGATTTATCCGAACTCCCCAACATTTTGGTTTCTGATTTTGGTGAAGGTCAGTTTGAAGGCTCATCAAGAAGGGGCAACGGCAACACGGGTACACTAGAATACACTGCTCCAGAATTGCTAACATTCGATCAGAATGGCAAATTCAAAGAATTCAATAGAAAAACAGATGTGTACTCTTTGGGTATGATTTTTGCGTGGTTGTGTTTTGGTAATTTACCCTTCAATGAACAAAATTCTATAAGCGAAGGAGATATTGATGTCATGCGAAGTAAAATTTTGGGCTATGATTTGGAGGCCAATATTAAAGGTTGGTTTCACAATAACAATGATTATCTTAAAAACCCCTTTCCTGACTCTTTTATGAATTTAATAATGAAAATGTCGCACCCAAACCCGTTACATAGACTATCAACTGGCGAAATTTTGAAAGAATTGAACTTGATAAGAACGCAAGATTTATCGATAACTAAAGATAGCAGCCCTTTCGATCATACTCACCATAAAATTGACGAAGTATACTCTTTGAATTCTGATGGCAACAAATCGTCCTCAAGTGATGACATAGCTATTCGAGATCTTGATTCTTCAAACAAATCTTTGGTTTCTTTCGATTATAGTTCAAGCAATTCAGTGAGATTTTTGATAATTAAATATGTCACTCAGCACTTTGATTTCATCATCAAACTTATTTGCTTGACGATAAATTTAGTTGCTTTGAATAGCTTGGGCAATATGGACTCTGTGCTTTATTCTTCGCTACTATCGTACGACAGCCATGTGAAACTACTTCTTTTATTTGTCTTCATTTCTGGTTCAAGTCTTCAGCTTAGTGGAAGGTGCAACTTGTTAAATACGCTGCTTATTATGATTTATCGCCTAACGCTATGTTTTCAATGATAGGATGTCGAATGAGTGTTCTTCATTACGAGATGTATCTATACTGCCTATACAGAACATTGGTCTCGTTGAATTAACATGTGTAAGATATGAAAATTATTTATTATTGTATACTTCTTATGTCAAAATGTAAAACTGGAAATTGATAAAAAGAACCCACAGACAGAACAAACCATTATAACCACCACAATTGAAACTATTTTTGAAAAATTACCTAAACTAGCAGCAGAATGCACCATTTTTCTGATTCAACCTATTCAAGTCTATTCTAGTATCGAATTCATTATCTTCGTTATCAACGACCTTATATTCTAAATCATTTATACCATTGGCAATATCATCAAACAAAGTATTCACACCCTCGCCTGTTTTGGCACTGGTTAGGTAATGCTTTATATTCAGTCCACGACAAAACTCATCAATTTGAACCCGATTCACCACATTAGATGATTCCATATCTGTGCTCGAATTGGCTTCTTCAGTATTCGTCATCAAATCCGCTTTATTACCAACTAGTATAACAATGATATTTTCCTCCGTGTTCGATCCTAATTCCTTTATCCAGTATTGGGCTTTTTTGAAGGAGTTCAACTCAGATACATCATATACTACTAAAGCGACTTTAGCATTTCTGTAGTACATGGGTGTTAAAGACTTGTATCTCTCTTGACCAGCGGTATCCCATATTTCAAACTTGATTGACTTAACGCCATCGGGAAATTCATATAGCTTTGTGATGAAGGCTGCTCCAATCGTACTCTCCTTTAAAGGATCAAATTCATCTTTGGAGAACCGATGAACTAGCGACGACTTTCCAACTGCGCTCTCTCCTAGGAGAACTAGCTTGTAGGCAACATGCTTTGACATAATTATTGCTTCAACTGGAGCCTAAAAAATAACCACAGCCTAAATAGTTTATGGATTCACTTATATGGCAGAAATTATTCATTGGTATAGTTAGGACTTGAACTTTTAACTGATAGATCGAGTCATCTCATCGTCACGTGCGAAGTGTTGTCAATAAAACTCGAGTTTAGATGTATATAAATAAGAGCAAAACTATTGCAATTGAGGTGAAATCTTCAATTTACCAATATTTGATAGATTAGCAGAAGTAATCGGCCATTTGAATTGTCATTGGAATTTCTAGCTGAAATCTTGTTATAGAATTAGTTGGTGTCTCAGAGCTTTAAAGCCCATTTTCAATAATTTTTTAAAAACAAAATAGCCACACCCTTCAATATGGAATCTTCCGCTACTGAAACGTGTTCACAGAAGTTGGCTACTTTTGTTGATGAATTTGATTGTGACCAAGAGATAGAGCTCCAAAATGAAGTCTTTGATGTTGAAAACTTCAGGGGAAAATTTTCCGCCGAAATTGAATCATTTTGCAAGCCCTTGATAGAGTCTGCAAATCCTGGTGGTTTTTCGTTTCATGTATTCCAAGCGTTTGCTACAAGTATAACCAATGATTTTAGAGACATGAAGCTAGCTCAAGTTCAGGAAAACGAGGCTATACGAAATCTGGATCTGACAAAAAATGCTTCAGAGACAGAAGTTGACGGTGAGTCAAAAGAAGCTACAAGTCCGCTGGTAAAGGCTGAAGATATGGAGATAGACACACCAAATATTGACGGATATGATGGTAAAAGAGACACTATGCTTGTAAGTCAGGTACTCGGCGCTGAAGCTACGGCCACTGGTCCAACAGATAGGACAAATCAAAACGAGAATTCAGATGCTGCACAAGTAATCGAAAGAGTATTTACAGATGAGAAAATCTTGAGAAGCCAATCAACATTAGTGAACAAGCTTACGGTTATTTCTGATTTCTATGTTGCAGCTATATTGAAAATGTCTGCTTTGATTAATGAAGTGAACAACCAAGTGGTAGATGATAAAGATACAAAAGAACAGAACGAAAAGAAGGACACGACATCAAACTCTATCGCTAAAAAAAAGCCAGCCAAAAGTTTTTCAAATGAGATTTTCACTGACTTAATATGCCATTTATTGGTGATATTGGATATCAACACCATCAACAAATACTGGCGCTACATAGAAACAAGGTTTCATGTACTCAAAAGCAATGGTCTAATTGCAAGAGGTAAAATAATAAGTACTACAAATGCAGTTTTGAAAAAATTGATTCCAGGACCTCATGATGTTTTGATTTTTCGTATCAGAGTGGCGATAAGTAACTTTTTTGATATAAGTGAAGCTACGGGATTGAATAAAAATTTTCGTTGTGCTAACAGGGAAGTCAAATTTGCGAGAGGATCGAGACACAGTTTATATAGAGCTTACTCAAAAATAAGTGAGGCGTTCTTGCATCCTTATGAGTACTTGATAAGAGAGAACCAAAAAGATTTGACACTTCTAACACAAATCATGTTTGATTTGATTCATGATATCAAGGATGCTGATAGTGGATATTTTAAGGAAAATCCCCCTATAGATCAATTTGCTCTTAAGACAAAAAGAAATCCGCATCAAGAGGAACAGTTGAAACTGAAATATTCTAAAAAAGAATACTTCACTAACGTTTCGAATTCAGTTGATGAATACTTCATCAAGAGATTTCACACAGATTATAAAGCACGACAAATCATACTGGTTCAAATGTACATCATGGTTGGTTTTTTTTATAGTATGATTGAAGACAACAAAAAGGAATTGCTAGACAAAGCAAAGGTCTCGTCGAATCAAGATCTTCCGATCAGTGGTAGTATTCCTGACAAGTTCAACAATCAATATTTCAAATTGAAAAAGGACATTCCTGCAATTTACAATTCATCCGATTCTCCGTTTGCTTTCACGTTGAAAGCTATCCGAGATCAGGGAGAAACAAACTGGTTTCATATGTTGCTAAACTCCAAAACCTCAATATCTGTTGAGCCTATTTTTGATGAAGAGTTGTCGCAAGCCAAGACTTCAAATGAAGAGTTTGGCAATTTCAAAAAGAGATACTTCAATAAATTTGCAACCCCTCAATTATCGAAAAAGATATCGGTTCAAAGATCATTGGATAAGCTTATTAGAAAGAGAGCTAACACGGACAATGATTATGACAAAAGGATTGGAGATTTAAGCGACGAAATAACTGACACATTGCGTCAAGAAGAAATAGATGCTTTGTCCACGCAAAGAAATGTGTTACATTGGAAAAACCTCAAAAAATTGAGAACTAATAATTGGTTGAATTTTGGACCTATATCACACTCAGAAATAAATAAAGACGAACCATTTGATTCTAAGTTGATCGTTAATACTACTCATTTGAAGCGAACTACTACAAATGATTTAGATCAGCCTTCAACCAAAAAACAAAAGATTTGATCGTCTGGTACTGGACCATTTTGCTCGGACATTCCTCTCCTGATTCAAATAAAAGAAGTGTTTTTTTGCTCAATATTCGTAGTTCACCTTACTGCGCGTCTGTTTCTTCTTACCAATTTTCTTTTTCTCCATTATTCTTTCCTTGTTTGTCTTCTCTCTACTGATAACAATGTTAGTATTCTCACTCATCTTTTAAATGCGAAAAAATAAAATTGCACAACTTACATTCTCCCCCATCTAGCCAAATCTTCGGGGCTAACTTCTGATGGAAAATGAACTGCTCTCTTCAACTCGCCTGCTAACCTCTCGAAACACTCATCAAGGTTTTGCTCTCTCGATCGATGAGTATCAGATTGTATTACGATAGATCCAGTTTGTGTTTCGTATCTGAAGCCAATTTTCTTCAACTGTTGTAGCACAGGGCCTGGTATCCATTGCGCATTGTGCCACACCAAGGGTTTTAACGAAATGGTTGCTTTAGAGCTCGTTTTGTTGACTTTTTGGCCTCCGGGACCTGAAGACCTACTAAAGGTAACTTCAAACTCTGATCTTGGGATCGAACTACCAGTCAATTGGTAAAGCCAGTTTCTGGCATGATCTATATCTTCCTTAGCAAAATAATGATTGAATCGCACATATTGTTTGACTCTATTGCCTCTAATCCAAATTGACCTAAGGCTATTGCAAATCATGGGATGTTCTAATGAACGATTTTAACTTGACAGATATATATTGTTAAGATATATTAATCAGTGGCTTCAGTTTCCGAAATAGCAATCCGGATTCATTTTCTCCCAAAGCCTTGCAAATAAATCAACAAACGAAAGCAAACATATCTTTCCTACAATTCAGATTCAAAGGGATATCATACTCATTATGTTTTCTATAAAAAACCAACTCTCCACAAGATCAATCACCTTTTCTCGTTCTTTCAAGACATTTGGTCCTCAATTGATTGCAAAAGGTGAAAAGATTCCTTCTATTCCAGTTTTTAAAGGGTCTCCAGGTAATGCTGTCGATTTAAGTGAATTGACCTCCAGTGGTAAAAACGTTATTATTGGTGTTCCAGGTGCATTTTCCCCAGCATGTTCTGCCTCTCATGTTCCTGGTTTCATCAAGAACTGGAGCGCCTTCGCTGATAAAGGCTACAAAAATGTTTTCGTAGTTGCCGTCAATGATGCTTTCGTTACTAAAGCCTGGGGTGAATCTTTAAATGGTCCAGTAAATGTGAGTATTAGTTTTTTAATTGAGGTTAAGAGACCCTTACTAATATATCTATAGGTTCAATTCATTGCTGATCCGAGTGGTGCTTTCACCGAGGCCATTGAGTTAGACTTTGATGCATCAAAGTTCTTTGGTAATCACAGAAGCAAAAGATACGCTCTATTGACTGAAGACGGGAAGGTGAAAGAGTTATTTGTTGAACCTGATAACACTGGTGTCGATGTGTCAAAAGCTGAATCGGTACTTACAAAAGCTTGAGCTCTACGACTCGTACTTTCATTCTTCAAGACTTGAATGCTATCTACATATTACAACTGAATATATATGTTCTTTCACGTGTACTCTCTGGTCTAGTCCCATTAACTTGAGATCCTCTAAGACTAATTACAAATTTTGAATCGATGCAACTGATTTGTATAAAATGTTACTTTTTCCTCTTTTCTTGTGGGGGTTTGGCAAATAATCAACGTGGGATTTACTATCTTCAAGAAGCACTTCATCAATTTCATACGAAGAAAATGTGTTTTGTGGAGCACAATTTCATTAGATCCTTCAAGACTATTGAAATTCGATGTTTTTGTTCAGTTACCCGATAAATTCAAAACCTCAAAAAGTTGAAGTGTTTCAAGAACCCTCGACCTGAGATAAAAACATCTATTTTGAGGAACTTCAGCTTATCAAAGCACTAAATTAGCGATCCTCATTCAAGAGAAACATCAACTTCAGGTAAAGAAGCTTGACAATTTGAATCAAAGCAAATCATAGAGAGAAAAATCATCCAATCCGCACATAAAATGTCTACAATACATACACAACAATCACAGCATCAGCTGCTGCAGCAACTAACCCCCAAGAAAACGTTAGAGCTCTACAAGAATACCTTGAATTTCAACGTCATAGGAAGATATGATCCCAAGATAAAACAGCTATTATTCCATACTTCGCATGCAGTCATATACCGATTTAACGATGACGAACAGTGGGAAAAACTAGAGTATCAAGGTGGTTTGGCTTTGTATTTACGTGACACTTCCATTAGTACAGGCGGTATTGATGACCTTTTCATATATGGTTTAATTCTCTTGAACCGTGCTAAACCTGAAAATTTCTCTTTGGGTATAGTACCCACAAAAATTAGTGCTCAAAACGGATTGATTGAAATGGGTTTAGAGAAAAATAATGACTTATTGATAGTCAAAAACAACTTCAACGAAATCTATGGTCTTTGGATATTCGATGAGGTTCATAGAGAAAGACTATATCAGTTGATAGAGTTTTGCATCAATAACGAGCCTTTATAAACGTATAGACTTCTACAAGGTAACAGTTTTTCGCTATGTAGAACACGAGATAATCACGAACTACCAATAGTCGTTGATTTATTGTATATACGTTATGTTCATGTTTATTGTTCGGATTTAACCTTTTTTTTGTAACTTCCTCTTTTTTTGCCTGTCCCTGTACCACTAGTAGAAGTTGTTTGGCCATTCAAGCCACCATTCATACCTGGAACTGTTTTCCCACTCAAATTTTGATGTTGATTGTATTGGCCTGGCAAGGTCTTGCCTGCAACACTATTATGAATGGAACTTTTCATTTTTTTAGTGGGAGGTTCTTGAATATGTTGCTGTTGCTTTTGTGATGCTTCCATATTTTGCATGCGAGCAAGAGCTTCTGCGTTCAATTTATCTTGCTGTTGCTGTTCTGCTTGTTGTCTGTTCATCATTATTTTGCTCTTGTTTATGGGGTTGAGATTCGATGCGTTGGGAGCTGGAGGAATGCTAGAACTACTTCCTGCCAAACTATTTCCTATCGAAGTTGTTCCAGAATTAGCCATTTGCGCTTTCTTTCTGTGGAAACTCTCGATGAATCTCAACCTCAAAAATTTACCAGCTGTAGTGGTAGCTGTCGAGTCATCCATTTTATTACCAGTCGACAAATCACTATTATTTGCTTGATGTGGGTTTAAGATGGTCATTAATTGTTCATATTCTGATGAACGATGAGGTAAATCTTCGTGAAGTTTCTTGAAACCGTTCACGTCAAAATCAGCCCAGTCCTTACGTCCCTCCTCTCTGTGGACGTGTTTCATTGTTTCTGTTTCTTCGTCATAGTAAGGATATTTCGACTCCGGTTTAATATAATCATCACACTTGTATGGATTTAAAGGTACGGACAAATCCAAATTCCTTTGAGTAAGGGTAAGTATTTCCATTTCCATCGATAGCGCTAACTGATCTGTAAACCTTGTCAATGCACTATCTGTTTGGTGTAATAAATCATAATATAAAGATAATTGACTAGGTCTCAACAAAGTTCTGTACGATTTTGGTTGTTGATAATAATTAGGTTTTTCTGGACTATCTTTCAGACTGCTGCCATTTTCTACATCATCCTTACTCTCCTCCTTGAAGACTGTGCTATTTCTGTGATCGTAGACTTGTAATATGACACATCCTTCATAAAACTTTATGTTTCCGTCTCGTAAGACTTCACACATTTCGGGAGGTAAATTTTCATTGATGATGTCCTTCAAAAAATTTTTGATCATAGTGTTATTCTTTGGAATAATGGAATCCTCTATGTTGTTGAATCTATAATGGTTTTCGTAAATATGAAACTCCAATGAAGGTTCAAACTTTGCGTATTTAGTTAGTATTTCCTGTGTGGTTGTTGCAAACTTATATCCTGCTAACCTGGCTTTGGCTCTTAGTTGTTGCTGTTGCTGCTGAGCTACTAAACTCTGTTGCCTTGCAAGCTGTGCTTGTATCTGACCTTGTGTCATACCAAATTGTTGTGGTTGATTTTCCTCTTGTTTAATGGCTGCTTTAGGTAGTGACATGTTCCAAACACACCTAGTTTTTTATGATCCCTCGCTTTTTCAACGCACAAAATGTACTGTGCTCTCTACCAATATGATATTCTAATTTTAAACTATTACTATAGTCAGTCTGTCTAGTTTATGAGATTGATTGAACATTTGCCATTCGTGGGCAAGTCTAATGAATATTTTATACTGCATTGGTTCATTTGTGATTATTTCAATTTTCAGATTAAAATTTACGAAACCAATTTTCTACGAGAATTCGCGCTCACTTACAACCTCTACAACCTCTACAACTGGAAGGAACTTACTCTTTTTATGATTATTATGGTTAGAGCAAATGCTTCAAGCAGTTCACACCCTGAAAAGTATCATGTTGGCATAATTTTTGCTTTGATGAATAAAAAATCAAAAAATGTGGACGAGTTGGGAATTGAACCCAAGACCTCTTCCATGCTAAGGAAGCGCGCTACCAACTGCGCCACACGCCCTGTAAGAAATTGGTGGTCCCTAGCAGGATCGAACTGCTGATCTCGGCGTTATTAGCACCGCGCCTTAACCAACTGGGCCAAGGGACCGCTTTCTTGCAACAGTGAAATTGAAAGTTTGTTATGTACCACACTTCTTCTGCTATACTCTTCAAAAGTCTGTACTGGGAATCTTACACAGTGTGTCATTGCTGGTGTTTTTGAAAGTTCCAACATGAAAATTGCAGCGGAAGGACTGTAACGATCATTCTGACCTTGTTCCAACTCGTTGTTCGGGCATTGTCTCGATCGTAGACACAATTGTACAATATTCATAATAAAGCGCATCAAGAAGAGCTGCAACAGACTGAAACTAATAATAGTGTTTTTGAGCACTCCGTGTACTAAGTTCTATTGCACTCTCTCGCAATGTCTGAAAATAAAAGTAATGTACAATACTATGGGAGCTAATTAAGCTAAGACTCTGGTCTACGGTTCAACTCAACTATAGAAATAACATTAAGCACGATGCAGCCAGACAATCAGAAGCGATTGCATAGCAACGAGACAAACACACGAGGCTTGCAAAAGGCTACTACAAAAAAATACGTGAGTTAAATTCAGTCTCAAAAATTTTATTTCAGGGTCGAATTCTTTATGAGTATTTAGTGGATCAGATGAGACGCATGGATTAATTTTGCAGCCGGTGATTTTTATAAATCTGCAAATTCGCTGGGTCATATCTCAAATAATACTAAACCTCTCAAATGATAGAACTGATTCCATTTGTAGTTTTAGACGTTGAGTACCACCGAGTAAATTTGGAAATTGCCAGTTTTTACCCACCATTTCAAAAGTTTATGCTATCATTACGTCTCACTAGTTTCTGAAGAAGCTGCCACCAATGGCCTCATTAAAGATGGCACGATGTACCTCAGTACTTCGATATCATCACCAGATGGAAGCTTGATAAACTCTGAGTATAGTTTTTAGGGTCTGACGACTGCTTCCCCTGCCCGGCACTCCTCAGCTGCTCACTATCATTGGCGTCGTTTTGTCTGGCTCATGTCATTAATATGGGAGCTACCGCGTTGTATCTTGGTTTTTTAACTTTGGCGGGGCGGACGAGTTCTGACAGTCCAACATGAGGTTGGCCTACAAAGGTATTTTGCCACCGCCTTTCAGATGCCACAGCAAGATAAAGCATCAGATGAAGATGCTCCAAGAATCAACTCGTTACATAAGCAGCTACCAGCTTCAATTCCATCACCTTTATAACCTCTGAGCCTGTAAGTCTCCTCGCAGGTAGCGTATTACTTCACCATCTGGCAGAGCGTGAGTCATATGAAGGTGACCATATCCAGTGCGACATATTGAATGGTAACTGTGATGCAATTGGCGAATCCTCTTTTGTGTGTTGCAAACAGTGAGAGTTCCAGGAAGTTTGCATCCACACTTCGAACATCGGCCATAGGTGACTGAATTGGATTAACGAGTTGATGAAAACACTGGCTGTTTGCGTCCAATGCGCATGCCGTTGCTTTTATTTGGCTGTCCACTTTTCGTATCCAAAGATTGCCCATTTTTGTCACTTGCTTGACTACAACTACACTTGATCGTGATTCTTGGTCATGGTCCGCAGACATACACTGGAGCCATCGTTGATATTTTTTCCTCCCCAAAAGCACCAAACATTGGTCCACCGAACCGGCGAACAGTGTAGTTTTTTCCCTGAACACTACAATGATATCATGGATTCCCCCATCCCCATGATTGAGATGGAAACCCAAAACTGAAGTTATGAGTCAACCCAACCTCTCAGCGTGCCTCATCCAATTGCTCAAAATGTATATATCAGCTTTTATCTGTACGGCGTATCACATTCGATTTATTGGGAAGTTTTCGTGCCATAGGCTCATAATTACCCTCCCTAATTGGTAACTAGTGCAGATAGTCCACCTCCAGAAATGGCAGACAGCTTCTACAAGCTGAAAATTTTGGCTCCACAAAGTATTTAAGATATATTAAGTTATCTACGCCTTCAAGATTATCCCAGTTGTGTTTTTTCTAACAATTAATTTTTTATTTATATATATCAAGTTTTGAACACTCATTCAAACCGAATTCGCATCAGGTGTCCCTTGTTGTGATCGTGCTTGTTCTTATTGTGTCTCGTCTTCTTTTGCGCTAATAACATACTCTTTATCAATACTGAGAAATCACTTGCTAAATAACAGAGGATAAAGGAGCGCCACCTATACACTTGACTCAATCGATTCTTGTTTCAAACTCCAAATTTCCGTGTTCCTTTTCACATTCAAAGCCTATTCCACACATCCTAGCTTCTACGCGATCACAAATATTTGCAGCGGCTAATTATTGCTTTATTCATTATGGGGTCGGTATTGACATTTTCCAACTCATCTAGTGAGAGTTGTAAGCTATGGTATTTGGATGATATAACTCCATGTGCGAGACAAAATTACTTTGACACATACTTGCCGCTACTCATAGGTTCCATTTCATTGTTGTTCCTTACAGTCAAATCCACTTTGAAGTTCTCTGGAGAGAGACACATCCAACTCACAAGCGAAAACGAGCCATTGTTGGCGTCCAATGAGACCTATGGATCAACAAATGAAGATTCAAAATTAACACATGACAAACAATCTGTGAAGGATAGCCATTTTTCCATTTTCAGAATTTCTGATACCAATAGTGAGGGCATCCCTCATGGTGAACTTCAGTTTGTCACCAAAAGTTATGCTGACAGAATCAGAGTCACTTTGGAAGAGTTGCTTTTGATAGGTGAATTAGGTATTTCTGTCAGTCCGTACTTTCTTCGCTCATTACAATCTGAATGGTCTGCAGGTACTACATTGGTTAGGTCATTCTTTTGGTTGTACTTATTGACGATATGTACTTTGCGTTTTGCCAATTTGACAAAAGTCAAGTTTAACTTACCCAATTTGTGGATTCACTCAACATCTTTATACCTCTTCATTTGGATTCCTGCGTTTTTATCATTCAGGTCCGTCTTGATTCATCCAATTAGCAAACCCATTGACAACTACTATATCCTCGAATTTATCATTTCCTCTTTGTTGTTGTTTCTTAATTTCACCTCAACAAGTGCAGACAAACCAGCTAAAGTGTATGTAACAAGTGATGGTGCCAAACCTTCTCCCGAGAGTGTCTCAAGTCTTACTAGCTTGTTGACTTATTCTTGGTTAGATCCAATGATATGGTCCGCTTATAATGCTCCATTACAAAAGGGTGACGTTTGGGGTCTCAGATATGATGACTATGCATTATTTGTTTTGAAAACTTTCGAAAGTGCTAAAAACTCTTACAGATTCACAATCAAACTTTTTTATAATTTCAAGTTCCTTTTCGCTATACAGGCATTCTGGGCTGTGTTTGAATCGATTATTATGTTTGCTCCATCCTTATTATTGAAAAATGTTTTGGAATACGTTTCGGACCCATCTATTCATCCTGCTAATCTTGCTTGGTTTTTTGTGTTTTTGATGCCGGTCTCTAAAATCGTTGACTCTTTGTCGACGGGTATATCCTTATTTATAGGTAGGAGAGTTTGTGCTAGAATGAGAGCTATAATTATCGCCGAAGTTTACGCTAAAGCACTCAGAAGAAAAATCTCTATTAGTGAGACTGAAAAAGGTGAGATCGAGAAGAAAGTTGACTCTCTAATTGAGCAACCTGCTTCGAGCGATAGTAACTCCACGGGTACTACAGAAGCTGCTAAAGAGGAAGATAAGGAAGATCCAGAATCCAAAAAATCAGCTGAGTTAGGTCAAATTATCAATTTGATGGCTGTTGATGCTTTTAAGATCAGTGAAATCTGTGGTTATCTTCATTATTTCGTCGGCAGTGTCCTTTCAATTTTCACTTGTATCTACTTACTATTCAATTTGTTAGGTTGGAGTGCTTTGGTTGGTGCCTCTGCCGTTATCTTATTGTTCCCATTGAATTATAAAGTTGCTTCTCTTGGCGGTCTGTTCGATAAGAAGATGTTGGCAGTTACCGACAAACGTATCCAAAAATTGAATGAAACTTTTCAAAGTATCAGAATAATCAAGTTTTTCGCGTGGGAGAACAAATTTTCTGAAGCCATTTTGAAAATCAGAGCAGAAGAGATACATTATATCAAATTGATTTGCTTGATTTGGACTGGAGGTGGATTTTTATTTTTCATTACTCCAACATTAATCACATTTTTATCTTTTTACTGTTACACCATTATTGACGGAAAAACATTGACCACTCCTATCGCATTTACCTCATTATCTTTGTTTAACTTACTAAGAGGTCCTTTGGACCAATTGAGTTATATGACATCTTTTCTTGTTCAATCAAAGGTTTCATTAGATAGAGTGGAGGATTTCTTGAACGAAGAAGAAACTGAGAAATATGATCAACTTGTTCAAGAAAAAGGTCCAAACTCTCCAATCATTGGTTTTGAAGAAGCAAGTTTTTCCTGGAACTCTAAATCTGGTCCAGACTTCAAGTTAGAAAAAATGAACGTTCATTTTAAGGAAGGAAAACTAAATGTTATTGTTGGGCCCACCGGTTCAGGTAAGACTTCGTTATTATTGGCTTTGTTAGGTGAGATGAAGTTAACTGCTGGTAAAGTATTTTTGCCAGGTTATATTCCTCGTGATGAGTTGGTTGTTGATCCTGAGACAGGATTGACAGAATCTGTTGCTTATTGTTCTCAGTCCGCCTGGTTATTGAATGACACAATCAGAAACAATATCATTTTCGGTTCCCTTTTCAATCAAGATCGTTATGATAAAGTTGTCAAAGCTTGTGCTTTGGCCCGTGATTTCACAATTCTCAGTGCTGGTGACAGTACTGAAATTGGTGAAAAAGGTATAACATTATCTGGTGGACAAAAGCAAAGGGTCTCTCTAGCTAGAGCTTTATATTCAAATTCCAAGCATGTGTTATTGGATGATTGTTTGAGTGCTGTTGACTCTCATACTGCTTTATGGATATATGAAAATTGTATCACTGGTCCTTTGATGTTGGGTAGAACATGTATCTTAGTTTCACATAACGTGGCTTTGACTGTTCAACAAGCTGAACTTGTGATTGTAATGAAAAATGGTAAAATAAAGAGTCAGGGTTCTCCAGAGGATTTATTGAAGGCTGGCGAATTGGGTGATGATGAACTTGTCAGAACTAGTGTTATTAATTCTCGTAATCAATCGACAGCAAACTTTTCAACTTTAACAGACAAAAATGAACAAATGGCTATTAAGGCTGCTAAAATAGAAACCAAGTTGCAAGAGATTGCTTTAGCAGCAGGTGACGAAAACACAGAGGAAGTAGTCAAAACCGATGGAAAATTAGTTGAAGAAGAACGTAAAGCTGAGGGATATGTTAGTTTTGATGTGTATGCTGGTTATGCCAAAATTTTTGGTGGTTGGAGTGCATGGTTATTCCTTTTTTCCATCTACATCGGTACTCAGCTTTTGTATATGGTCCAATCATGGTGGTTGAAAAACTGGTCTTCCCACTCACAGGCATCTGCAATTGTAGCTAATGGCTTTATCGTATCGAATGTCAAGAACGCTTATCCTGGTATGGATTTTGTTCAGTTAACTGGCGTCCATTACTTTTTTCAAACTGTCACTAAAGGTTACGGTTCGTATGTCAATACTTTGGAGCAATTGAAAGACAATAATAATACTGTATACTATATCACTATCTACTCGATTATTGGTATTCTCTATTCATTGGCTGCTTGTGCAAAAAGTGTTTACACCAGATTTGCTGGTATCAGAGCTTCCAATAGAATATTTGAAAAGCTTTTGCATACTGTTTTGAGGGCAAAATTGAGATTTTTTGATTCCACTCCTCAAGGTCGTATTATGAACAGATTCTCCAAAGATATCGAGTCTGTTGATCAAGAATTAACTCCAGTGTTTGAGAACGTTTTTATGTGTTTCATTGAGTGTTTCACCACTATTCTTCTTATTATTTTCATCACTCCTGGTTTTACCATTTTCGCTTTTATCATCTGTTTCTGTTATTATTTGGTTGGTATATTTTACGTCTCAACCTCAAGAGAATTGAAGAGATTGGAATCAATAACGAAATCTCCAATTCATCAACATTTTGGTGAAACATTAGTTGGTATCTCCACTATCAGAGCATATGGTAACGAGCGCCGTTTCATGAAACAAAACTTGGAATATATCGATGAAAATAATAGACCTTTCTTTTACTTATGGGTCGCCAATAGATGGTTGTCATTCCGTATTGAGCTCGTTGGTTCAATGGTTATGTTCTTTGCTGGTGTTTTTGTTCTTTATGGTATCGATACAATTGATGCTGGTCTTGCGGGTTTATCTCTTTCTTATGCCATCTCTTTCAGTGAAAGTGCATTATGGGTTGTTCGTCTTTACTCCAATCTTGAAATGAATATGAACTCTGTTGAACGTTTGCAAGAATATTTCACAATCGAAGAAGAGCCAGCTGAATACGTCCCTGAAAATGAACCACCTGCATCATGGCCTGAAGCGGGTGCTATCGAGGTCAAAAATGTTTCTTTGCGTTATGCCCCCAAAGCTCCATTAGTTATCAAAAACGTGTCTTTTGATGTTTCTCCTGCTTCTAAGATTGGTATTGTTGGTCGTACTGGTGCTGGTAAATCCACAATCATTACAGCATTTTTCAGATTTTTGGACCCTGAGACTGGTTCTATCATCATTGATGGAATCAATATCACCAAAATTGGTTTGAGTAACTTACGTCAAGCTATCACCATTATTCCACAGGATCCCACATTATTTACAGGAACAATTAGATCTAACTTGGATCCATTTGAACAATATACTGATGCTGAAATGTTCGAAGTCTTGAAAAGGGTCAACTTGATCGAAAAAGATGAAGTGGCTCAAGATGATGGAGAAAATCAAAACAAGTTCTTGAACCTCGATAACTCCATCACCGAAGGTGGTTCTAATTTGTCTCAAGGTCAAAGACAACTAGTTTGTCTTGCTAGATCATTATTGAGATCTCCAAAGGTTATTTTGTTAGACGAAGCTACTGCTTCCATTGATTACAAGTCAGATGCTTTGATTCAACAAACGATTAGAGAACAGTTTTCTAATTCCACAATCTTGACCATTGCTCACAGATTAAGATCAATCATTGATTACGACAAAATCTTGGTGATGGATGCAGGTAGAGTTGTCGAATATGACGAGCCATACAAGTTGATTTCTGATAATACCTCTTTGTTTTATAGCATGTGTGAAAACTCTGGGGAACTCGATGTTCTTGGCAAGTTGGCTAGAGAAGCTTCAGAAGCCAAAGCAACTTGATTGCAAATTTGCACCAAAGTTTTTTCAGAGTAATTCTTTCAAATATATAATCATTTGAGAATTTATATAAAAGTACAATATTCATATTTATTCATTTTAATCTCACTTTTCAGATAGGCTCTATTCGATTCATTGTAATTTGTAGCTCTTTTCCACACTTTTAGAAAGGCAGCCTTCAAAAGTCGTGTATTTTTCAATGTGGCTCAACTTTCTTATCAATGAACATGCTTAGTCTTCTCATCATTTGACACTTCTATTTCTAATCCAGATCAATTAAATGCCCTATGAACTGATCATTACAAATCAACAGGTTGCTTTTATCAATATAAAGAAGAATTTGGCTTTCGCTCATTTGCTTATTCTTCCCACTATACTGTGCCGACTTAATTGCCACTTACGACCAGTTAAATCATCTCAATTCATAATCGCTCATAGATAGCGGATAGCTGTGATATGGATGGTTCAGATGGTTCAGATGATTCAAAAAAGATCGATATTGTTGCGGTGGAGTCCTCTATATCCAGCCTTTTACCTGGAGGACGGAGGGGCATTGATATAGAGGAGAACATGGGACTAATGAGCTCTTCATCTAATTCTTATGCTGATACAAGCACCGAGATGATAGGCGGTATAGCATATTTGGAGGACTTACCGCAAGGACGACATTTAGGTGTCTTTTCAACTATCATACGTAAGTACTTGCATTTTCTAACTTGATTGCACCCACTGACTTTATTTATTAGTATTTGTCTCACGTATTGTCGGATCTGGCATTTTCGCAACTCCAGCTGGAATATACAATGACGTTGGTGGTTCGCCTGCTTTATTTTTTTTGGCTTGGATTTTGGCTGCATTATCCGCATTTAGTGGATTGTATATATACTTAGAGATGGGTTCCTTGGTGCCCAGAAGTGGTGGTACCAAAGTTTTTCTTGAATTTGTTTATGACAGGCCAAAAATGTTAATTACAGTAATTTTTTCTGTTTACTCTGTTGCCTTTGGCTTCACTATATCAAATGCCATTGTCTTTGGATCATACGCGCTATATGCATTGGGTTTTGATGATCCTACTGACATTCAAAGTCGTTATGTCGGTCTAGGTTTGGTGGTTTTTGCAACCATAATACATGGGTGCTCTGTCCGCCATGGTGTAATGATTCAAAATATAATTGGTGGCCTTAAATTGGCTCTTTTGGGAGTGATGATATTGACTGGACTTTATGTTATTGTTTTCCCATCTTCGGTATCTGGAATCCCTAGTCAGCTACACCTTCACAATTTTTTCGAAGTTAAAAGATCCATAACATCTTCCACTTTTGCAGGTGCAATAATCAAGGCATCGTTCTCATTTGCTGGTTGGAATAGTGTGCATACAGTAGCTAGTGAGATTGAAGATCCAGTGAGGACTTTGAAAATAGCTGGACCGGCTTCTTTGATATTTGTTTCAATAAGTTATCTATTTACAAACTTGGCCTATTTGATTGTCATACCAGACGAAGAAATTGTTGGAAGTGGACAGTTGGTGGGATCCTTATTATTTGAGAAAATATTAGGTCATAGATTGGGAAGACAGTTTTTGACATTTAGTATAGCTGTATGCGCTGGTGGAAATGTCTTTGTTGTTGTTTACAGTATTTCTAGAATGTCACAAGAAGTCTTTAGGGAAGGAATCTTGCCGTTTTCAGACTTTATGGCTTCGAACTGGCCATTTGGGGCACCATTCCCAACCTTGTTACTATCTTGTTTTTTGAGTGCTCTAGTGTTACTAGGCCCTCCTCCAGGGGATGTTTACAATTACATCATTTCATTTGAAGGGTATCCAGTTCAAGTTTTCACAGCTTTGGTATCCATTGGGATATTTATAGTGCGCAAAAAATATCCAGAGGTAAAATCACCCATCCGTTGCTCTCAAATCGGTACAATTTTTGTTACTGCTATTTCAATATATTTGTGTATTGCTCCTTTTGTTGGTAATGAAAGTCCCAATCCAAAAGGTTTGGAAAACTGGCCATCATATGCAACGGCAGCAGTTTTATCTTTGGTTGGATGTGGAATGTACTGGTTTGTTATTTTCAAGCTTTTTCCTTGGATTTGGAATTACAGGTTAATCCGTGAAGACAGAGTACAGAGTGACGGCCTAATAGTTAAAAATTGGATAAAGATCTATTACTAAATATATGATGCATGATAGGGTGTGAAAATATAGAGATATTTTTTTTTTCGATTTGATGAAGATGGCTGACCTTATGTTACTCGGTGTTTATTGGAGTTTACTCTAGAGAAGAAAAGTATAAGGTCATTTTAGGAGAATCTAGAGTTATGTTGGTAGTAAAAGTTTGATATTGGATAACGGTGTGATGTGCTGTAGAATATGTACACATTGAACTAGACTTCAAAAGATGAGTTTCCGTAATTACTATTGAAGCGATTCTTATATGGTTACATGAATTACTTTTTCAATTACCATTTGTTTGGTCAACTCGCTGTACTATTTTATCAACGAACGCAGGCTGATATTATTTGGCTGGAACTTACAGTTCTAATGGGAGATTAAGACGATAGAATCAATACATTTCGCCGAGAATTTTCATTGAGTACAAAGGAATATCCCAAAAATGTAGGTACATAGCAACTGGATAAACAAAGTCTAGTAAATTCCATAAATCGTGTGAGCCGATCTTCAATAATTCTGCAATATCGAAAGACACACAGCATCTATGGAATGCTGACGTCCAAAATGTCAGTCGTTCTAGTGTTCACTTTATGTGGATTGTACTTGCACTCAAAAACAAGACGTTGAACATAAATCAGATACCCATCACAAGGTTTTTACCAATACAAAACAATTGCAGTAAGTTTAAATTAATTGACGTTACGCATTATTATTCACTATCTTATACCGTATCATATAGTACTTCACCTTGTAGAGTGTTTGGAAAAAGTAACCAGAATTTACTTATTCTTGCAAACCTAAAAGACGCTCGATGGTTCTTGTCTAAATACAATGTTAGTGATAGTTTCTCAAATACGTATGGAGCGAAATACTCACAAAATCTCTAAAATTAGGATCCTTCAATCTGTTAAAAACGTAAACCCGAAATTCCTTGTCTGACATGTCAGCCCTATAGTTTTCAGGAACCGGGCCATGGTATGGATCATAGGTATCGGGTGAACTTCTCTCAACTTCACTCTTGGATCTATTAGGCTTCACTTTTAATCCAGAACTATCATATTGTTGTTGTAGTTTTAAATCATCAGAACTTTTGACAGTATCTTTCAACGATATATTTTGTGTTGTGTATAACTCCTTCAATGCTGAGTTTCTGTTTACTCCGATGCTGTTGAGTGGACTACCATTTCTAACCAGATTTGAATCAAGGCTAGGACTACGACTGATTTGACTATCTGGTATTTGCAATTGGTAAGTTCTTTGAAGTAGGTCTTTTGGACTACCGGCATTCAAATTGAGTCTGTGTTTAGCGAATGAATTACTGCTTTGATCAATTGCTCCAACAGGTTGACTGAGTGAATTATCAGTTGAGTTTCCTATGGAAAATTTGGTCATCCCATTAAATACGCGAGGTTGGGAAGCACCCTCCTGGGGGCCATAGTGACCGACAGCAGGTGTAATCGCGGGATAGTGAAAGTAGTGATGGTTTGGAATATTTGCGACGCTACCATGCCCTGCGATCTGATACACAGCACCAGGTATGTCAAGTAATCCATTTGAAATACTTGAGTTATGCGTTGGCATATCGTTTCTGGTAAAATACTGCGAGGATTGAAAAGGGTCTTGGCTAGGGACCATATGATTACCCAACGTTTGATTGGGTGAAAATTGGTTCATATAACCAGAGTTATATTTATGCTGAGCATGATTGATAGAAAGCAAGCTTGCCCCGTTATCGTTGCTAGCATTGTATACTTGAGATAATGGGGAAAAATCGTGTTGATGATTGAGATTGTTGCCATCGTTTGAAGTAGTCATATTCGGACCATCCAACACCCTCGTAGATATACCACATTTTCTTATCTGATTCAAACAGCCTTCATAGTTGGCCATTGAAGCCAACGTAACCTGGAATCTCTTTATTATTGTACTTCCTGTTATTTCGTCGTATGCATAGTACTTGAAACCTAGTAAAGGCGACCTTGCAATAACGGTAAAGGGTGTGGGAGAGCTTCTGATGAACGTGTGATATAGATGGTCAATGTCTATGTCTTGCTGTAAAAAAAGGCAGTTAGTGACTCGTGTGCTGGAAACTGAAGAAAGGTATAACAAACCAAAACAGTAGCTTTCCATAGAACCTTTAGTTTAAAGCGAGGATACAGGCACTCAGCCGCTGACGCTGTATTTGGGCATTGACTAAGAGGAATCAAATGAATCGAGATGTTGTTTCTATGGGGAAAATGTACCCAATTTGCCTCCAGCTTCGATGGATCGGAAGTTGACGCTGGGACAGGTTTGTTGTTTGTTTGTTGCGTAAAATAGGAATATTTGATAGCTTCAAAAGAGAACACCATGTTGAAGACAATGACTTCAAAGCGGCATCAGTTTTCTACTACAAAGAATTGACTCAGACAAGCAATGAAGAGGTAGGTGTCAAAAAATGCGGTATAGTTTATTTGAGAAATTGTTCTTCAATAAATCGATTTTGGCAGCAATATTCAAATATACGAGATTCAACTTCGAAATTTACTCGCCACTTTAAATTCTTGAATCGAAAGTAAGCCAAAAGAAAAAGAGGGAAATTTATGTTTAATGTCAGTGAACCATCAAGACTTGTTCGTATCTATCAACAATTTGGACTTTCTATCAAATAATCCGAGTGCTTTCAAAGCTTTAATTTTCAAAGATCGATGGTTTGAAGGGAAAATCAAAAGATTTGCAGTCAGTCCTCGTCATCACAGTTCCTGGAGTAACAAAATGTTGAGCATTTGATCTGCCCAAAATCTACATCTTATCCACATTTTGGTTAACTCAAAGTATGCATCAAAGACTTAGGCGTTATCATGTATAATCATGTTGAGTCATGGCAGAGTATTATTTCGTTTAACGAATCATTTAGTTTTATTGTGTTCAGCAGCCGTATCGCTATTTCAGTCGAAAGGTAAGCCACGCTGGAAGGAAAGCTCGCAAAGATTCGCAAGGGAAATCCAGTATAATCGTATTTTAATCTTACTGACACACCTGTTTCTCAAAAAGCTAGCCCAATAGCCCAAAGTAGATACTACACTTAACCAAAATTCGATTCAAATAATTTTCAGCGTAAAATATTCAACATGAACGGTCATTATTATTATTCTGAAATTTTATAATAGATACATGTAGTGAGCTTAATATACACAGGAATACTTTCTATTCAGTTTATAACAAAGCAACACCGGCGGAGATAGATGCACCAACAGCTAATAATGGCAATAACAATAAACCTTGTTCTGGTCTGACAGTTAAACCAGCGGCAGATGAAGCTGATGAAGAGGAAGAGGAAGAGGATGAAGATGTGGAGGAGGATGATGAGGTGGTTTTAGTTGATAATGAAGAGGCTTTACTTGAAGCTGCGGAGGAGGAGGATGAAGCGCTGGTGGTTGAAACAACTGATGATGATGAAGCAGAGGATGAAGCGGCAGAGGATGAAGCAACAGAGGATGTAGCAGATGATGAAACAGCAACTGATGATGAAACAACAGCAGATGAAGTAGCGGTAGCTGAAACAGAGTCAGAGGTACTGGCGACAGCAGCGGCGGCCATAGCTGAGGAAATCTCACCTTCTAATCTGGTTGAGTACCATGGTAATTCTTGGGCGAAGGCACCTAAGACAGCTGGGATGGAAGAGTCAGCACCAGAAAGAAGAGTGGTGTAACTGTCATCGCTGTATGTCATTAATTGGGCGTATAAACCAATCAATTCAGTTGGGACAGATGAAGCAGCACCAATGTAACTGATGTATTCAGCTTGGTTACTCTTCAAGTCGTTGAAAAAAGCAGTAACAAAAGCAATTTCGGTAGCTGGGACTGAACTGTCAGCAGCAACGATTTTAGTCAAGCTAGCACAGATGGCAAGGAATAAAGCTGATGAGTATTGCATTTTTATGTAGAAATTATATCAATAATTGATTCAAGTTAAAGTGGGTGCAAAAAAAAAGAAGAAACGAGAATTGCATGCCAATTTATATCACAAGAATGAATGAACTTCCAGAGCTGTAAGATTTCTTTTTCCTTTTGGAATAATGTGGAAAAAGCCTTTCCCCTGTTACAATGCGTGAGGTGGGAACAGCATGCTTCGATTCATCCTCCGGCATTTTTACATAATTAGTTGAAGCATGAAAAACTTTTACATCCGAAAACGGATAACGAGACATACAACCCTCAATTGTCTAAACGGATATACGTACTGGCTTAGAGCTTCAAGACGCACCATTAGAGTGGAGAAACTGTTCGTTATCCTCTATTGTCTTTGTTGCGTATTTTTGTTCAGTCACTGTACAGATCTTGTCGAGTGAAATTTTATGTCATCTAGATCACCTCGACATAGCTCTTTGCCAACCCGCTGGAACATGAAACGAACGAGTTGAAAATTATTACAGCACCATGTATCTGAACATTCCCATAATTTCAAGTAGCACGGCTAGCTGTGTTGTAAGTTGGAGAGGTCAGACAACTCAGATAATTATCCAGGACGGACTCAACTGTGCCTGAAATTATATTTAGAATGAAATAACGATGACTGGTCGACATTGATTGTAGGAAGTTGGTAGTCACCTACCACAAATTTTTACAGCGCCAAATTACTCATTGATCCAGAGTCCCTGTTTTGTCGACTTACTTACTCAGGATAATGGGGTAATGAAACCAATGAAAATACGAACAGATTGCCCTATTCGCTTGAATATCTTCATTTGAAAACTCGAAGAAAGGTCAACACGCTTCATCGTGACCTGCGTGCATTGAGATGAGATGTATTCTAGAAATACCAGGGGAAAAGACAGAAGCAACAACTACGCATGCCCTCATGATGATGATGATGATGATGATACTCGAAATTCTTGTTTTCGCCTATAGCCTGGCTACTCTTGAGGTTCGCCTCTAGACGATGAGTGGGCACAATGCCAACGGTTGGGCCCCGAGCCTCAAACAAATGAGCTTTGAATATTCCTTAATGAACTGTTTTACAAGTTTTGTGCTGAGTGACAGGCGTGAAACTCTCGTTGCTGTAAATATGGCTTCAGTAGCCAATATCATAGCCTCATGGGGTCATACACAGGAAATCAGATGCGACTCTGCGGCGCTTGGTAGGTTGTAAACTTAAAATATGGTGCCCTCAATAAGCAGTGCTAAAAAATAGATCACCTATTACCTCAGGTCTTTACGCAGTTTCCCATAACGAATTACTGATGGGGATAACGTATAACGGTGAATGTTTCGCTATCCTGTACCACTGACTTTTGTTTCGAAAAGTGAAAAGTGAAAAGTACATTCTCACGAAAAAATATTGTTTTAATATTGTTGATTGTGCTATATATCGATATGGTCAAGCAAACATGAAGCAAATCCGCTCGAGTCCCCGTTGGGTCCCCATCGAGGCCTGATTGTGTCCCAAACAAACCCAGTTTTGATCATTATAGTGGTTTTTCAGTCTCGTTGTTCCCCGAAACGTCTGATTACATCTAGTTTACAGTTCATCAGCTACATCATAGCAACCTTACTTCATATATTATTCAAAAAACTGCGACAGTCGCAAGTGCATAAATATCGCTACCTACCATCTGCTATTTTGTTCACCTTCATCACGAGAATAATCGCCTCCTTCTTCCTGGCGATTATGGTGACGACGTTCACCCCCATAGTTATCACCATCGTCACCACGTGCTGAAGAATAATTGTTCCCAGAATCTTCTTGATCACGGCGTTCACGACGACCTTCTCCCCCGTAGCTGTCCCCATAATTGTCATTATTACCACGATTGAAGTTACCTTCAGTATTATCATCGTTACCACGATTGTAGCTTCCTTCGTTGTCATCATTGTTGCGACTGTTATAGTTTCCTTCATTGTCATCGTTATTACGGCGACCGTAATCATCTCCTTCAACGTAACTCTGCTCCTGATTTTTATTGTTTTCGTGATCTTCCCATTCATCTTCAACCTTATTGGCGCCAGCTGCTCCAAGGAAGGCACCTGCAATTCCCCCTAAAGTTGAGTGATTTTCACTAATTTTCGAACCCCCATAAGCACCAGCGGCACCACCAATGACAGTTGAAATGATACCTCTGTCACCTTCACCGCCAGAAACTTGTTCCTTGGAGGCTTCGCTGTGATATTCTCCTTGCTCACCAGAGTTATAGAATTGACTTGCGGACATTTTGTGTGATTGTAGTAATTTATAGCAGAAAGAAACTTGATTTGCTTTTCAGGCCTTTTTCTCCAGATTTGTTGTGGTTATTGATGGAAAGAAATATGAACAAAACTTGAAGTATTTATACCTTTCAAACATTGGTTTAGTACATCTGTCCCATACATTGTAATTGAGTTGGGTCACGACTCACTAAGGTATGCACCTACACAGTGTTATGTTTTGCTTTTATCCGCCACTCTTGGAATCATATTCAATTATTGATTTGCTAAACACCAAAGCTAAATGGTGTTTAGCTTTTCGAGGGAGTCAGATTTTTGAATTCCACAAGAAATAGCAACATACTTAGTAACCACAGATCAGCTAAATTACCTAAGCTACTATTTAACACAGTTTCATGACATTCCATACTAGGATCAACGTTTATAAGTGTTCAAGAATGACTGTAGTATTCATCACGGCAATAAAATACAATCACCTTGATGTCATTATGAAAAAGAACAGAGCGTTTGCTGCCTCCAAAGAGTAAACATCTATGCAGAATACTGTATAACTCATGCGATTTGGCCGGAATCTCTATAATTTCCTTTTAAGGAAATCTGTTCATTGAAGTGTATAAAGGATACAAGCAGTTACGCAGATCATCTTTGGCATTGATACTTCTATTCTTTCAACTTAAAGTCTTATTGAAAAATTAGTGATACTATACAACAGCGTTTTATATGAGAAAAAGGCTGATCTTCAAGAGATTTGCTGACTTTTGTGAACATAAAACCTTCGCAATTTGGGTTAAATCACAACTAACACGATAAGAAGTCCCTGAACAGTTTCCTAGCAATAGACTCCTAGTATGGATTTCTGCGACAACCTGACTTTCTTCATGAATATGAGATAAATGCTCGAAATGATACTTTTTTATTGATCTGCAGTGACCCTCAAGATCAAGTATTTCTTTGGCAAACAATATTTAGAAGTAAACCATAGTTTGATCAGTGTTTCAAGGACAATTATCGCTTCCGATTCGATGTCTTTGTGAGACAGTCGACCATTGTGTCCACGGAAACTTTCCTGATTGAAATTGAGCTTTGGTGAAATATCACTGTCTATAGAAGCGTTGAGTGACTTCAATTGATGCCAGAAGTTTCAGCATGAAAGCCGTTCATGGAGGATTATGTTAACAACCCCTAAAAACATTACCATATTAGTTGTTTCTGATATAGGCAATTTCTTGCACTTTTGAATTTTTTCGAGAAATGTCTATAACCTTGATATTGATCACTTTAGTTTCAATCCAGTGATTCACGGATAACAAGACGTGAACACTTCATTATAAGGACAATAAGTGTGAAGTCGGAACCCTTTTTGCAAAGACCAGCATCACAAAAACTTGATTCAAGTAAACCACTTCATCTAGCACATGTTAGAACCATAACACGATTGAAAGGATGAGCTTGCAGCTAATACAACCAAGTGACGGGTAGTCTAAATACGAGCTTTTCAACGCTCTCCATCAAACCGCGAGGAGCATAAACAAAAATGATTGGAGTAATTGGTTTATCAAACGATATAAAGAATCAATAGATCTTTTCAGCACTAGAATCACAAAGCCCCCACTGACTAGCCTTCAAAGTTAAGAGGTAGTTGGCATTGGAGGGTATGCACTTTCCAGTTGTGTTTTCACCTTGAATCTTGGGAGAAAACAGGCTGAAAAAGAAAAAATGTATTACACACAAATTCGTGTGGTTTCGTGTAATGGAATCGAAGTTGAAATTTTTACCCCTACGAGTACGTGCCCTCAGTTTAGCACATTTCAAAGTGAATAACACTAGACCATCCTACTCAGTCTCCTTGGACTCGGATAATAAACTATTATGGAACTCAAAAGGCAGGATCAGTTTTGAAATTCGCAGCGATGGATATGAAGCGAATATATTATTGAGCAGACTAAAGTGCAGCAATGAGTGATTCTATAGTTCTGTCAACAGTTGCTATTAGCGTACATTTTCATCATCGATGAAAATGATCCGTTTCATATGCTTCATGTAGCTATCAGTAAATATGAAAGTTTAGAAATTGGAATTTTCAATTTTATTGTATAAATAAGATATCATACTTTAAGCGAGTGAGTAGCTGTACCTCTGAAAGGTTTGTTTTAGTTATCATTTCTTAGATACTGACGTTTACTAAAGCGATTGAGTATAGAAGAAAAGAAGATTTTTTTCGAAAACATCAATTAGTGATAGATCCTCTTCGTACAACTTCTCAGGCCCAACATCCCACAATTAGGAATTTGGGATTTGAGACTGGGTACAGTTGTTACAAGCTGTACCAGAGCAAGAGTTAATTCAAAAACAGCACTGAAAAGGTATAATGGCGTATATTGTGGGTCCACTCTCGTTTTCTTTTTTCAAGATAGAAGCTGGCTAGTCCTCAAACATAGCAGTACTTTCAGCTATTACGTCCAACAGAAGCGAGGAAAATGTTTCCATTTAGATTTGCAGATGGTGCTCATTTCTGCGATAGTATCTTCAAAAGTAAACAGTATTCCACGATAAAAATTTTCATCTGATCGAATGAAGCAGGGACTTCCTGTGTTCAAGCCAACACATGAAAGTATTTTTCGTAATTGTAAGAGTTGACACCTTGATAATGCGCTTTATTTGCATGTTTGTGACAAGAAACGATCCTCGCTGTTCTAATTATCAACATCAAATTCAAAAGGCTTTGGCTCTTCCAATTCAAATTCTGGCCTTTGAAAAAGATTCTTGTAAAATCTCGGAGTTTTTCCAACCACAACACTTCAAAGTGCCTGTCTTCCACCAAAAGAGAAACACTGTGGGATTCTTAAACAACTGTATAAATGAATGAATATAAAGTTTAAGATTCGTAATAATATCGTTGCTGTTAAATTTATCAAATCATCACACCTGTCTAAAAATTTGAAAATAATAGCGAGCTGATTTGATTATCGAAAAGTAAATCCACGTACAATGTAACAATAATTAGTGCTAAAGTAGCTAGCATTCAAATTACAGCAGAGTTGAAATCACTTCACCCTTACAGTTCTCAAATTGTAGGGAAGCTTTTGTTGTTACACTGATCAAAAAGTGACTAAAATCACAAATTTTGAAACTTAACCCATACGCTGTTTTTTGGTCTGATCATTTAAACGTAACCTTAAACAGCGTATTGATTGATAAAGCAGCGAGCTATTGAGAGCTAGAGTTCATAATATCCTCTAATTTATTTTTTGATTGATAGGCCTAACATAAAAATAATGAAAGGTTTTTTCTACTTTAATTATTTCGTATTATCATTACATAAAATACTCATTTGATTGGCACAAATAGCTCTGTAATACGAGAATCTCATTAATCAGAAATGAACTTAAAAACTCTTGTTTAATTTTATCAATGATGATTATTGTCACTATAATAACTGAAAATAATATCACTTTACGTATTGTGGCACAAATGTCAATCTTTCTGAGAAGTCTGACGAGAATGATATGATATTGAGGTTAGCGTCAATGATATTCAGTAGACATAAATTGAACACACAATGCACAAGTAAACATACTTACCTGAAGGTTTCTTCCTTGATGTCCCTTCGATGTAGAGTATCATGAAGTTTGTATGGTATGGGCAGTGCGGCTTATGTATTTAGGACATATGGGTGATGTTATCATCATCAATAGGTCAATTCCGTGAAAACCTTCTTGATTCACTCTTCAAATGCTCATTCGTTATAAAAGTTGTGTTGCTCCCAGTACCTATGCCTAAAAGGGAAATTTTATAAACAGTGTTCAACATAACTGGTTTTTCATAATCGCCGATTTTCCTTATGGCTGCAAATGGATAGTTATCGAGTTCCTTTCGAAGCTACGTTGGTTTATAGAATGTTAGCAGGTGAAAAATACGGTAGTTTATGGTGTGTCTGCCTAGCACCCCAATAATATAACACAGCACAACCTTCATTTAGTGATAAAAACAAATCCTGAACTACGCAGATAAAAACAAATCCAGCTCTCTATTCAGGTCATGTCACATGAGGATTATAATGCACATCAGACGTAGAATCAATAAAGTGCGCTGATTGATAACCAGCTGGCGATGAATTTGAAAGTGAACAAAGAGCAGTAATATAGAAAAAATCAAAATGTGGGTTATCCGTTTCAAACTGGTGCAAAGAGAGCCGAGCCCATGCTTGTTAAGTTGCACATTACAATTCGAAAGTGCTGTCTGCTCTTAACGGTGTAATGTATAATTATTGACGGTAACTCTAAAGCCATTCCTATGCAGCTGTGATGAAAAACTTCGTTGAGCTCTTTCCATAAAAGGGTGACTCCTTTGTGATATCCTACATAATTTGTCCCATACTAAATAATTTTTGTCCAGTATAAATAGAGAGACTCGCCCACTTATTTCAAAATGAATTTAATTTTCTTTTGCTCATATTGATTGCGGTTGACAAAATGTTGAGCATACTTGTATGATGAAACTACTGCCAAATACTGCTTTCGATATTACTAACATTTAGGATTCGTGCTGACATGAAATTAAATTAAATTAGTGCTGTATTAATTCAATTATTCGAAATCATTATCATTTTCCAAAACCATTGAAATCTGGTACGTATTTTTCTTAAAATCCAGTTAAATTATAATGCTTCTGCACTTTGAGTGCAAAAGTTGTTATAGTGACATATTTGAGCCAATGCTCTCAAACCATATAACAATGTGTTTATGTTTTGGAGTGGTTTAATATATGTTTGTTTGTTTTGTTTTAATGAAATCTGTAGAAGGACATTTATGTTCTCGTGTAAGTTAACCAAATGCCCCTGTAGAGATTGCGAAGCAAGAAAGAATCAAAGGCAGACGCTGTTGGCAGATGAGCAAGGAAGAAAAAGAGAAGCAAAGCAACAAAGCGTAGGTTCACCAGCTCTGTTGATTATCTTAATATTGGCAATTACCACGTCGGGGTTGACGAAACAACTTAAAATCATCCAAGCAATGATGAAAACATGGTAGAAAATTCTCAAAAACAGAGATTGAAATGTATTCAATACACTTTCAGTGGAAAACTGCTTGAATTTGCAATAATGTGGCAGTAGCAACGTTGACAAATAAATTACTTGGATTTGGGGTATGCGTTTCAAACGGAAAGTATTCTTTTTATTGTTTTTCTGATAGACATGTCAATTACATAGCAATGTAATCAAGAAAATTGAGAGAGAATCACAAAGCTGAACAGCAATTTCTGCTTTTAGAAGAATAAGTACAGCAAGTCTCAAACTTTTTTTTTCGAGAGAATATGTTTTGTAAATTTCTTAAATAGCGGGAAATAATCCGCACTTTGAAATATCAAAATTCAGGGCAGTAAAAATTCAAAGCAAACATCCCAAGTATATGTCAGTTATTGCAATGTTTCCAACGTGTTGTGTACTTGTAACTTTCAGGCTTAGTTTGTTTCATCAACACACTCGAGAAAAATATTCGGAAGGGTTGTTGTTTTCATACTTTTATTTACCAAATTAAGTATCTACGATACTTTTTGGTATAAATTAGTTATATGAATGCAGTTAAAATACATCCAACTCTCCGTTGCTGACATTACTAAATATTTCTTCAAATAGCACGAAACGCCCATAATTGGGCAAAATAGGCAAAACGTAATTAACTAGCACGCTGGAAACAACTATTCGAATTTCTTCTGTAAGCTATTTAATGTGTTGTGACAGCTGCCAGAGGGGACAGAAGTGTGAGAGCTGACTTCAGGCGAACTAAAGCCAACTATTAAACATTAATTCAGTTTTTGATTGCCCCTCATTGAAAATCTGGTAAAAGAATAGCTTCGGTATGCCTTTCCTAAATTATGATCTTGAAGAACCAGAGCTAAAAACTCAAAGGTAAAGTCGACAAAGATAGTTTGATTGTAAGAGGAAGAGAGTACTCTCAAGAATAAAAAAAGAGAAAAGTCAACTTTGATGAAAAAGCAAAACATTGAAGCACAGAAAATGTTAAAGAAAAAATTGGGCAAAACGTAATTTTTTCCTTTTCTTTTGGTGTCTTCGGGTGTTACTTCGACAAAGCCTCAAAGCAATACTCCCACTTACTGCTATCGTTGTATACTGTACTCCATATGGTATAATTATCATTGGAGTAACCAAAACAAATGAAGCAGGAGGGCTTAATTTATTTTTTTGCAAAATAATGTATCCTGACGCCAACATAGTAGCTATAAAGCTGGAATTGTTCTATTTACCAATGGACAAAGAAACTCCTCCAAGGTTGCTTCTTTTCTTTTACCTCAAATTGAATCGAAAACAAGAAATCAATGTAACACACACACGAACAATACATCTATATATGTGTCGCCCTATACATTGGGACATTGATTGATATTTCCAGGTTCTTTGAAAGGTCACAAATGCCTCCCAAGTTCACGTCAACTTGACTTCAGTTTTTCTGAGTGGTAAAATCAAAAAAGACTTGAAGTTTAATGATCAGAGTTGTCAAAATTCAACATTTTTCGAAATGAAAACAAATGAAGGTAACGCATAAAGCTGATATAGCATAAAACGTTTGAATATCCAACTGATCCATCCGTATCCATTGAATTATGCTATGGGATAATACAGTACCCTTGGCCCATTAGCTTTTGTTCCCCTAATAGGATACCAGACACACAAAATTCCGTTACCCTACATTTATCATTGTCCTCTATGAAGCTGTTCCACAACCACCATGATTGACCCTTTGCAACACCAATTTACTGGAGAAACAAAATCGACTGATTCCCATGCTTTTGATATATTTATTCTGGAAAGTGATAGTCTGAACTCTTTTGCAGAATCTGATTTGTGCTGGTCCTTGAAGAATGGAATAAACTGCGACGGTGCGGCGCGAAACACATATACCCAATACCTTTGGATGCTTATATTATCCACTTGAGAATGTATGGTGGCACACTTCTAGTGTGTGGGGTGGAAACCGCTGAGACTTGACACCTTCCTAAAAAAAGAATCCAACATATTCCTCCTTTGGTTACCTCAGGGTCCAGTGGGATATCGGATATTGAAAAATCAGATAAAGCAAACGATATATATACGAGGCCTTTGACTTTAACACCTCATGGATGTCATGTCGGAGTGCTGATTGAGGTATATAATATGTAGGCTCCAAACAGCGGGCCATAGATGAGCTACAGAAGAAAGTACCCTTTTTCAAATATTTGACACAATGGTTGAGCCCTGAGAATCATGGAAGTCCTCAAATAAGGGAAATCCAGATTTGATGACCTATTGCTGTCGAAAAGTTTATATTTTGCCCCTTGATATATTGTTAAAAATCAGTGAGGTATATCATGTTCAGTCTAGTTCTCGGGTCGCGCGTGGGGAGCCCGATTTTAGGAGTCTTCTAATCCTCCCATTACCCATTTTCCCAAATTGAAGTCAAGAAGAATATGAAAATCAAGGAAGTTTGATTAATTATTTTTGTGATTTTTTTGAAAAGCGAACTCCAGGTTATTCAGGAATTCCACTGAAAAAAGTTTACCATCTCAACAGAGCGATCGAAAAAAAAGATAGAAACAGGAAAATTTTCAATAGAGTAAAGAAAAGAATCTTAGGCATTATGAAAGAAAAAGGTCGAAAGCTCGCAAATATTATAATAACTTAGCAGACATTGATACAGAGGTGTCAACAACTTATATATATCAGAGTTTTTGTTACTGGTAATTTGAAGAGCTCCTTATAAGCACTACTATAGAGGCAATAAATGTCAAGTTTATAATCAAAACGGGTGATAGCGAGACATGCGAGACATAAAACAACTAGCTGGGTATTGCAAGCAATGCCAAACTATTGCAACAGAGCTCTTGTACGACGTCTGTTTCACCATGCTATCATTTGCTATTTATCTACGGTTGATGGGGAACGGTTACTTTTACTTAAATTTTTATTATGACTAAGTAGTGAAAAAGAGAAAACCAACATCAGAAAGTATCGATCAAGTTTTATTAGCGGCAGCTTCTGCAGCTTTTTTCTCTTGAACCAGCTTTGTCCACTTCATTACAAAAGGCAAAGCCAAGTTGGTCAAGACGATCCAAATCAACATCACGCCAATATTCAAAGCAATCTTTCCTTTCCAAGCATCGAAGTAAACGACCGACATAGCGTTATAAGCGTTATGAACAGGTAAAGCATAACCATATCTATAAAATTTAGGTAATAAAATTATTGGTGATAAAGTAGGAGATAAATTGAGAACCATCAAAAGCAAAATATAAAATCCGACCATTGGGGGCCAAAATGTGAAAAGAATCAAGGCTGCGATTTCATTAATAGTCCCCAAACTTGACATTAATAAAAACGCAATTGCCCAAGCCACCAAAAATCCAGATCTACCAAATGCAACAGTGAAACTGATTTGAAAAGCTGCATTTAACACCACGTAGGCCAATGAAACAAATAAATAGGCAACTTGAGCAATGATCATTCTGTATAACACATATTTCCAACCACTGATTCTGGTAGCGACGTACATATGTAACTGAATGGTAGTGATAAACTGGAAAAAAGAGAAGACAACCAAATAAAGTAACCCAATTTCTAAAGGTGCAAGCATGATAGCATTTCCAACAGGAATGTTATCAATATATTTGATGAATGGAACACTGAGTAGATTGGAGGGGTTAGTAGAAAGAAATTCGACAAGTTGAGAAGCGGAAAAGACAGAAGTTAATGATTGCGATATAACCGTTGGCACCACCTGGAGATATATACTCTCAAAATCGACAAGAATAGTGTGGACATACTGACTGACAGCCAAAAAGTCCCTACCCGTTTCATAAATCATATCTATTGAAGTTTGGTTTCCAGTGGACGAGAACGTAGTTAGAACGTTAGAAAGAGTGCTATTTTGCCTGATTTTGTTGATGTAATCTAGAGTCGAGTTTGCGTGAACATAAACAGCAGCCCAGTATTTCTGATGATGAACCATACGATTTATTTCTTCTATAATTGTGTTGTTATGGTCATTGGCACTTTGATTGATTTCTGTGTGATTCATTACTACCCAAGTACCTAAAGTTTTAGCAACATCGGATTCAATGGTTTCTATAATCGAGTTACCAATAAATGGAGTTATACCATCAACCTCAAAATCATCATTGACAACTAAGAATCTCAAATTTTTAAAGTATTTTTGCTTATTGTAAATTGAACCATAGAAAATCGATAACACCATCACAAAGAAAAAACTCATCACGAGGTAATTTTTAGCAAATGCAACAGCTATGTTGATTCTATAAGCTTTGAATTCTTTAGACCAATAATGATACTTCTCAGGTATGATTTCGCCGATAAGTGTGCCCCTTCTCTGAGTAGGAGCACCATTCAAGCTAGGGCTCACTCCGTCTGCAATTTCGGCCTCGAGGTCCTCTTCCTTTTCACCTGTTATATCCTCACCTTCATTGGAATTCAACTTCGAAAATGCCTTGTTAGCATCTCTTTGTTGCGCCACTAGCGAATATCTTCTTCTTTCTATTGATTGCTGATTTTTGTTGCTGAAAGATTGGGTAACTTGATGAGTACCAGCATAACCGTCCCCTAGTTGGTCCTCCGCTACACCTCCGAAGTAGTGGTGAAGGTTGTCGCTTTTTTCGTTAGAGTCAATCAGAAGCCTATCGAAACTATCGGTTTGTTCATTCATTTTGCTGATTTTATAAAGCTCTTCAGATTGCGTGGTTTTTTGTTGTTGGTAGAGTTTTCGGAGATGATGATAATGATGTTCTGTTGATGATATTGTTGTTGCTGTTCACCGATTGCAAACGCTGCTGATAATGGGGTCGTAGTGATGATGGGTATGCGCAGTTTGTGTGACTTTGCAACCAAAAATTGCTTCACAGTTCAACTAATTGACTGACCCTCAATAACTATGAGTCTAGCGAGCTGTAGTTGAAGTGAAGGTGAACATAAAGTTGTGATGAAAAATCTATAACACCATGAAATAGGTATTTGCCAACGGACATAAACCCCAGCCGCTGTTGAATCCCGGAAGCGGATAACGTAAACAACAACCTTGTTTCAAGAGAATTACATGATTAGAGCTGGAATTGTTGTTATTGTCTTGTTTTCCTTTATTATAATACTCAATACCTTTACCTGCAGCGATACGATATCCAACACGAGTGAGGGTGAATTTGAATTTAGTGAGAACGTGTTTAGTTGATACTTTTTATATTCCACCGAAAACCCTTTTACGAGATTGCAAAAAGGTAGCATAACGGAAAGCAACTCAACAACAAAAAAGATAACCCACCGTTAAAATTGCCTAGTGATAACATGAAGGTTTCCAAACTCAACTTTAATCGCTTGACCGAAAATTGGAGTGAAAAAGCAAAGGATCGATTGAGGGTGTCATTTTTGTTTCTCAGGGTTTATGCTTTACTTTTCACGGTGTTTTTGGGTATACTATCAATTTACTGGGGGGGATATTACAACAGGTCCAGCAGACTCCACAACTTGAAATATCTAGTTGTCACAAACGAACCAATAAACCAGACATCAAGTTTGGTATCGAACACCATATACAATATAACTCAATTGGCCCTGATGAAGGCCGTGGGTACTTGGGAGGTCAAACACAACCTCACCAGGGAAGAAACGTTAAGAAGTGTTCACCATCAAAAGTATTGGGGTGCAATCTACGTTGATGCCAATTCGACAAGCTCATTAAATAGTGCCATGAACAACGCCGATGCTTCTTTTGTTGCTGGTGATTTGGTCACTTGTTTCTACGAGACAGGCCGTGACTTGTTGACTGTTAGCTCCTATATTTTACCAACTTTGAAAAATTTCGAAAAGTTATATTCAGAATTGAGTGGTACTACAATCTGGCAACCTCTAATCAAAGGCTTGACAGAACAAACGTTGGAAAAGATTGTTGCAGACAATGCCACTTCTTTATTACTTACTAAACCAGGCTTCAATTTGATTGATAATAGACCAAGTCCATCAACATCCGTTCTGGGTCCCGCGCAAATGGGTTTGATTTACTCATATGTTCTTTCGTTCCATCAGTTCAATTTTGCTTTGAAAATTCATACATACATCAAAACCCACCTTAAAACTAGAGAGTTTGTCATTTATCGTATTATTTCCTCTCAGATAACTTATCTCGTTCTCACGTTGATCTACTCCCTTATAACACTCGCTTTTCAGGTTCCCGTAACACGCACTTTCGGCCACTCTGGATTTTTAGTGGCATGGGCAATAGCATACCTAAACATGTCTGCGTTGGGAGGTATTAATGAAATCGCTGCACTCATCATTTTTGCTAGAAATAAAGCGTTCATTGGGTTTTGGATAATTTTTCATCTTATCATAAATATCACACCGTCCTTTTCTTCAATGAGCATATTGCCTCATGTCTACAGATATGGTTATGCTATGCCTATACACAACGCATATGAAGCCTTGAAAGTTGTTTTTTACAATACATATAAAGGTCAACTTGGAAGAAACATCGGTATATTGGTAGCATGGATTGTTGTAACCAATTCGTTACTTCCATTTGTTATGAAGAACAGCGCCAAGAAAGCTGCAGAAACTGCAAAAGAGCAAGAGAAAATGATGAAAGAGATAACCGAAGCTATTCGTCAAAAGCAGAAAAGACACGAGATGAAGGAAAAAATGAAGGTGAGAAAAAACAAAGGTCTTGTACCAAAGTAGCTTTTCATCTTTGGTTTTTGGTATATTCTTTTCTTGATTTTTATAGAGTTATATGAGTTACCTTTTTGCTTTTTGTTTCTTAAACTTGACGTTTTTCATATCCACGTAGCTCAAACCATGCAAACTAGTCATCGTATCTATCGCTTATCGCAAGAAGCTCAAAGCCAGGAACGACCGCTGCAAACGTACTAGGCTTTTTGGATCAAAAAGCAATTGTAATTAATCACTGGGCCAATACATCGTGAAATTGAAGGGACTGATAATGCACCGTTAAGATTCATCTGTAAGATTCAGATAGAGATGGTTAAACAAAGAAGCTTAATCCTACAGACTAAGCGGTAATAATCACTGTTTATATATTACAACAACATCATAACATGATAGATAATTAATAGTCATCATCGGGCGAATGTCACATCAAACATCACCATCTTCCACCAGGGCCACCATAACCTCCTTGACCACCAGGGCCACCATAACCTCCTTGACCACCGAAACCTCCTTGGCCTTCAGGACCACCGAAGCCACCAGGACCACCGAAACCACCTTGACCTCCGAAACCTCCTTGGCCTTCAGGACCACCGAAGCCACCAGGACCACCGAAACCACCTTGACCTCCGAAACCTCCTTGGCCTTCAGGACCACCGAAGCCACCAGGACCACCGAAACCACCTTGACCTCCGAAACCTCCTTGGCCTTCAGGACCACCGAAGCCACCAGGACCACCGAAACCACCTTGACCTCCGAAACCTTCACCACCTCTTTTGTTGTGGTGACCTTCACCGCCGAAATTGCCACCTTGGTTTCCACCGAAGTTTCCCCCTTGATTTCCACCAAAATTACCACCCTGATTGCCGTATTGTTGTTGCTGGTGTTTGCGATCTTCATGTTGTTCCCATTTGTCTTCGACTTTGTTGGCTCCAATGGCACCGACAAGGGCACCAGCAATACCACCCAAAGTGGAGTGACTGCCACCAAGTTTAGAGCCCCCGTATGCACCAGCTGCACCACCTATAACTGTTGAGATCAATCCTCTTTCACCTTCACCACTGGACACTTGTTGTTGTTGTCCCTGATTTGGGCCACCACGGTTATTGTATTCACCTTGTTCCCCGGAGTTATAGAAGTCGTTAGCGGACATATTGTATAAGATTCAGATTTGAGTAGAAAAATAAGTTTGATTGTTAACTTATTTCAAATTTCAACTTCGTAGAAAAAAAACAAATTTCAGAGGATAAGGATCTGTTAGGTATTTATATAATGATTAAGTCTTTGTCCTGTTGTGCTCATTGGCCTCGTAATTGGCGTTCGACCCGTGGTTGCACCTCGCGCACATAATAGCAATACAACTCGAGGCTTTTGACTTAGGTGCAGGTCAGCCACCCAGATGAAATGCCGGCGCAGCTACACGTGATTCCGGTCAAAAAGGCACAGCGCGACATGCGACATTGAGTACTAAATATAAATAGCGATGATGAAGATGGTCAGAACGAGATGTATGAATCTGATAGTGGATGATGGGGGATGATGGTGGCTGTCAAGATGTAGATAGTCATAGTAGCTATGATTCTCAGGCAACACGTGGTTTTGAGACATAGAGTAAGCCGTTCTGCCACAAGGTTGTCGAATGTTGGGCAGATGAGAGTTGGAGAGAGCTGACATTTATCCTACAAAGAAAGAAGCTTTGTAGCATGGACAACTTTGGCGTTACGGCCAGCTGCCGAGAGAGTTCGAGGTGGCCAGCAGCAGCACTCTGCCACTCGGGGAAATAAATGATTCTGACACTTGGCCAGAGACAGTGATCGCAGAATCGCAGGGGCCTCAACTCTAGTGCGGAAGGTCATCTTCAAGACTCAAGCCCAAGCTTCACGAGACCAAACCACTTCGAAACGAGAGGATAGTTGGATGTGTGCCAATGAAAATATATACGCGAATCGAGTTGTTTTGCTGCTCCACCATTTCTCATACATTCTCTAATGTCAACGATCGTCTCTTGCTTTGGAGACATTGAATTGAGTCAACATTCAGTTGATTGAGCTATGGGATCTTAGGATACATGTCTCTTACTACTGCTGCTTTCCAAGTTTCAACGGCACCAGATTTTGTTCATACGCCGTGGAAAATTCACCGTAGAGGAAGTGAATAAGACCCTTAAATATTGGAAGTACAAGATTTTGTGGTTAGCAAGTGAATGCGATACTCAGTGCCCTTCGTGACAATTTATGAATATAGCCTATCGTGGAATGCAATATCTGTTTTTCAAAATTGTACTCTCAGTTAATGATCCAAACAGTATAGCTGGCATCTAAAACTTTTACAGAGTTGTAGGGAATGTATCAATTCTTTCACTTCGGTAATTAATTTACATGCATATTGGTACATTGGCTAATCATATCAAGAACTCATCTTGGTGTAGTATCTAATAGGGATTCCAATCAAAGAGAATACCGATAGCCATGAAAATGGGCGTAATCTTCAACGAGCCATATCGTATAAAGTAAGAGTGAAACCAAGTTCAGCTCTTTCCAATATTTTCGATTGAGCCCGATCTGGCATCACTTGCATCACTTAATTCAACAAATCTATTAAAAAAAGTGTGAAACCTAGCCAAGGTTTAAAAACACAATGTCTGCTGATTCCTCAGCAAGTCACCGGTTTTCAAGAAACTTTTCATAATTGATAACCCACGATTTGAACTATCAAAGAAGCGACATAACAAAATGTGTTAACATAAAGGCCCAAGTGATGATTTTCCAAGAATATTAGGGTCTCTCAATTTTACTACTCATAAGTCATAAGACGTAGCTCATCAGAGAATCATACCTTGGAATATCGAAAATAGGTTGGGAAATATACCCGGGACCAAATAGTTACATGCGATAGTCAATGTACGCTAGATAATGAAACATCGTACTTGATTTTAACTTGATGCCAATACATTGAACGATCAACGTAGCTAAACTCAAAATTTTCATTAGAAGAATGAATGATGCATAGTAAGAAATGACTTACTAATAGAGAAAACCACCTTTTTCGGATTCAACTTCAAAGACCAAAAAAGTTGTTGACGCTCACTGATTTCAATGGGATTTTCTTTTTGATTTGTGTTCTTCTCATTGTATTCAAAGCTATTCCATTTTTGATAGATTCACTTTCTAGGAGCACGCTTGTATCTGTGCCAGTTTTGATATAACTAACCCCGACGGAACCACTTGAAATATTTCTCAATTCCCAAGAGTCTATCATATTTCTGATTCGGTTGTGATTATCGGTTTCAAGAAGGAATTGCCTTTTCGACAAGAAAAGGTCAAAAACAATCCTTTCTCTCAATTCAAGTTTGAAATCAGATGTGAAGCACAGGGAGAATTTGCTGAGTAGCGCAAACGTCTTCAACACTATAGGAAACTTGTTGATGACTAACAAATCCATTTTCTCCCATTTATTTCCCCCTATGGAGTGGAATTCATTTACGTCTATGTCAAGTTCAACAAAAGTTAGATTTCCCTTTTGCAATCCCAACAAGTTCTCAATGGTTTCTTTTTTGAATTTTTGGCAATTCAAAAGTCTTAGTGTAGTTAGCTTCGGTAATTTACCATCTCTTATAGCCATGCATAAAGAATGAAGAAAGCCATCATCAACTCTGAAGCAATTTGATAAATCTAGAGCAACTAGATTTTCGATATTGAAAATGTGCCAAAGACTTTCTTTCATATGGTTGTTGTAATCGCAGTTAGACAAGTTCAAAAAAACATTCGCTTGATCTCTCATCAGATAAAGAAACAGAGATAGATCATTTATGTAAACATTTCCAAAGAAGGTCTCAATTCGATGATTGTTTGAAAATGGAATACATTCTTTCAAGAGAATTTTATTTCTGATTTTAAACAAATTGTCACAATCATCGAATCCAACGTCTATAACATCCTCTCGGAAATCATGGCATCTAAATCCTTTTTCTTTTCCAAACTTCAAGGCAAATAACTTGAAGACAACCGGTGAATCCTTACATCTTAACAATATCTGGTTCCACACTTCTTGCCAAATGGACCAATCTCCAATTCCCAAATAGTTTTTATCTAGATATTCAACGTTGATAGCTAGTTGAGCACTGGCAATCTCCTTCAAGCTTTTCATTACTCGCTTTTTTGAGCCATGTCGCAATTGACTAAAGTATTGATATTTCAGTATGGCTAATTGTGCACGTTGATGATCATACGGTATGAAGAGAGGTAATTGAGTTTTCCACGGATATGACTGATATGTTAGCGAGTCCCTGAACGATGAATCAGTGGTTCCTATTCTATCAGGTAGTCTGACCTCTTTGTCACTTATGTGGGTCAGATAGTTGAAGTTTTGACCTGACTTTTCAACATTTTGTTTCAATCTGTAACCAAATTTTTTCATAAGCCCATATTTCTTACTTCTTTTGTTCGATTTTTTTGAAATTTTTTTGCCAGATTTCCGTTTTTGAGTTCCTGAGCTGCTGGCATCATTTACTTTGTTGAATACCATTGAAGTGGGAGAGCCCAAGGAAGATTAGAGCAGTTTGTTACGCGTAATTATGAGAAGTAAAGACATAATAAAATAATGATTTGCAGCACTGATTGTTGAGGTAGGGTTACTACAAATTTTATCTCTTTATGGCTGCTAGATATGGGCATAGAAAGCTGGATTTTCATGATTGCAATATCTAAGCCATCAGGTATCCGTATGTGACCTTTTGACTTTTGAATGAAGTTAAATCGTCTCTGCCAGCGGAAAAAAATCTGTCTTTAGGTAGCAGTTTAGCTGAAAAATCGAATCTGCTGAAAAAAGATTTTATATGCAGGAAATACCAAAAGTAAAATTTTTTTATAGTGATAACCTCTACTTGATAAAAATTTCTGATCATGAACCAATCATTCAAAAAAGGGAAAACTAAGACGTGTATTCAAAATGAAGCTCGACACATCTCATATGAGATATTTGACTGTTGACGACTTCAGAATTTTGGTAGCTATTGAACTAGGCTCAAGAAATCATGAGGTTGTTCCAACACAGATGATCCACCAAATTGGTGGATTAAAATCACCTTCAGGTACCAATAAAGCTATAAGTGAATTAGCCAAGTTGAGTTTGATCTCCAAATTGAGGAATGCGAAGTATGATGGTTACAGACTAAGTTTTTCAGGCTTTGATTATTTGGCACTCAAGTCAATGTTAAATAGAGACACTTTATACTCCGTTGGTACCACCATTGGTGTTGGTAAAGAATCTGATATTTATTCTGTAAGTGATCCAGAAGGTGTTCAAAAGGTTATGAAAATCCATAGATTAGGACGTACCTCTTTTAGAACCGTTAAGAATAATCGTGATTACTTGAAAAATAAGCAAACTTCAAACTGGATGTATCTTTCAAGATTAGCTGCCAATAAAGAGTATAACTTTATGGTCACTTTATACAGCAATGGCTTCATCGTTCCCAAACCGTACGACTACAGCCGTCACTGTATTTTGATGGAATGGATCAACGGTATGCCAATGAAAGCTTTAAGAAGACACAGAAACTATCAAAAGTTGTATTCAGATTTGATGAATTTTATCGTCAAATTAGCCAATCACGGTTTGATTCATTGTGATTTTAATGAGTTCAACATAATCATCAGAGACAAAGAAGAGGCCAAAAAGCATGAGTTTGATTTCGTTGTTATCGATTTCCCTCAGTGTATATCAATAGAACATCAAGAAGCTGAATTCTATTTTAATAGAGATGTCGAGGGCATCAGAAGTTTTTTCTCCAAAAAGTTCAATTACAATCCAGTAGGTGATCCATTGATGTTAGACGTTGACGGGTATGGTGAAAACTACAAATACGCATATCCCGATTTTAATAGAGACGTCGTTAGAGTTGCAAATTTAGATGTTGAAGTTGAAGCGTCCGGTTTTAGCAAGAAAAAGGGTAATAAAGAAGAGAAAGATTTAGAAGCTGCAGTTCATGGTATGAGAAATGAAGATATTACGGAAGAAGCTGTCAACGATGAAAATTCTGAAAACTTTGGGGATGTAGAATATGAAACGTTTGATGAATATGAAAGTGAAGAAGAAGAAAGTGACGATGAGGAAGAAAATGAGAAGATTATTGATGCTTTGACTACTGGTGTTGGTAACTTGAAGATGGATAAATTCGGTAATTATATTTTGGAAGAGTAGTTATTGTATTTTGATTCGTTGTATACTAAATTTATAGGGTAAGGGAATTTACATATAAAAACAATTCTAAATCAAGTAGAACAGAAACTTTGAAACTTTGCGAGTGCATAGAGCAAAACCATCAATCGAATGAACACAACCTACACATGAATATTAAAATTGACGTTTTTATTTTAACCCAGAATAATGTAAACAAAAAGGAATTTAATGAGAATTTTGTACAATAAATATTAATTTAATTTATTTAACTTAACGGGTTGACATACCTTTAGTAACAGCACGTTTTAAAGCTAATTCAGCTTTTCTTAAGTCATCAGCAGATGAGTCTTCTAATTCTAAAGCAGCTAAAGCATCTGATAAAGCAGCTTCGATCTTGTCTTTAGCAGAACGTTTTAATTTAGCTGATAAGACTGGGTCAGTGACAGTTGATTCAACTGAAGCAACGTAAGCTTCTAATTTTTGTTTTTGTTCATGACGTTTGGCGAAGGCATCATCTGAAGATTTGAATTTTTCAGCATCTTCAATCATCTTTTCAATATCTGATGATGATAATCTACCAATAGAGTTGGAGATGGTGATGTTAGCAGAACGGCCAGTTGATTTTTCAACAGCAGTAACCTTCAAGATACCATTAGCATCAACTTCAAAGATAGCTTCTAAGACTGGTTCACCAGCTTGCATTGGTGGAATGTTCTTTAAGTCGAATTCACCTAATAAAGTGTTTTCAGCACAGTTAACACGTTCACCTTGGTAAACTGGGAATTGAACGGTGGTTTGATGGTCTTCAACAGTGGTAAAAGTACGACGTTTGATAGTTGGGACAGTGGTGTTTCTTGGAACAACTGGAGCAAAGACGTTACCTTGCATAGCAACACCTAAAGATAATGGGATAACATCCAATAACAATAAATCTTTAGTTTCTTCGGAGGTAGATTGACCAGTTAAGATAGCACCTTGAACAGCAGCACCGTAAGCAACGGCTTCATCAGGGTTGATTGATTTTTCTAAAGCTTTACCATCGAAGTAGTCGGATAATAATTTTTGAACTTTTGGAATTCTAGTAGAACCACCAACTAAGACAACTTCATCAACGTTAGATTTGGAGATTTTAGCATCTTTTAAGACTTGTTCAACTGGGTCTAAAGTTGATTTGAATAAAGCAGAGTTAATGTCTTCAAATCTAGCTCTGGTGATGTTGGCAGAGAAATCTTCACCATCGAATAAAGAATCAACTTCAACAGTAGTTTGAGTAACTGAAGATAAAGTACGCTTAGCACGTTCACAAGCAGTTCTTAATCTTCTTAAAGCTCTAGCATCTGAGGAGATATCTAAACCAGTCTTCTTTTTGAAATCGTTTTTGAAAAAATCTAATAAGTTGGTATCGAAATCTTGACCACCTAAATGGGTATCACCAGCAGTAGCTTTGACGGTGAAAACACCACCAGTAATGTTTAATAAAGAAACATCGAAAGTACCACCACCTAAATCGAAAATCAAAACATGTCTTTCTTTTTCAGATTTACCAGCACCTAAACCGTAAGCAATAGCAGCGGCAGTAGGTTCATTGATGATACGTAAAACGTTTAAACCGGCAATGGCACCAGCATCTTTGGTAGCTTGACGTTGAGCATCATTGAAATAGGCTGGAACAGTGATAACAGCTTTTTCAACTTTTTTACCAATTTTAGCTTCAGCAATTTCTTTCATTTTGGTTAAAACCATGGAAGAAATTTCTTGTGGTGAGAAAGTTTTGACTTCATCTAAGTATTCAACTTCGATCAATGGGTTACCAGCTTGATCGATAACCTTGAATGGCCAGGTTTTGATATCTTTTTGAACTGAATCTTCGCTGAAAGCACGACCAATCAAACGTTTAGCATCGAAAACAGTGTTTTTTGGGTTTAAAGCAGCTTGATTTTTAGCAGCATCACCAATTAATCTTTCTTCGTTAGTGAAAGCAACGAATGATGGAGTAACACGGTTACCTTGTTCATTAGCGATAATTTCAACAGCTGAATCATAAGTAGCAACACATGAGTAGGTAGTACCTAAATCGATACCGATAGCACCTGGGAAAACACCGTCAGCCATTTTTATTGGTTTTTAAAAATATTCCTTGATTATAGAAATAATACAAAGTTCTAAAAAATTAAATAAAAACCAGTTGAATTAAATATGGGTGAAAAAAAAAATTTTCAAGTTGGGAAAATGAAGTTTTTTCCAATGCATTGCATTCTGAGTTGTATGTAACGTTCCCAAATTTACCCGCATTTATTTGAATTTCTTTTAAGTTGGACGAAAGCGTTCTTACACCATTTTGGAAATCGATTAACTAGATGTTTTTTTTTAATGGTACTAAAAATGTTTTATTTAACATCATTTATGGGAATTTTGGATTTATTGACTTTGTTGATGTACTTTGATTGATGAATGTGATTAGCCAGTGAATATAATTGTCACTTCCATAAAAATTGGGGGTTTGATTTCATTACAATCAGTAGTGTATGGTAAGTGAGCAAGAGACGGGAATGAACTAGCATTTCAGAGATACTTACCACCGCCAACTGATCTGAACTCATCAATTGAGCTTTCAATTAAATCGACTGCTGTGTTGATTTCCTTCATGTTACCATTTATACGGATGCTTTGGAAGATCGAATTGCAGTTGACATTATGCAAAATTAGATTGTTCTCTTTATCTGGAGGAATTATTTTTATGGTTGCACCAGACAACGATCTAATTTTTTCGATTCTCTCACCTCTTTTGCCTATTAGAAAAGTCACCTCCTTTTTAGTTAATTGTAAAACCTTGAAACATCCTTGGGATTTAATGATTTTGGGGTGTCGTTGTTCCCGCAGATCAGTTGACGGCGTGGAGTGCAAAGTTGATATGGTGTTGCCTCTGTCTATATCATTTAAATTGTCAGTTATACTAGTACTAGAAGAGTTAAGCGAGGACAAACCGGCAATGAGGAAGCTTTTTTTCTCGGAACTATCAAACATCAAGGATTTGGAACTCACTAAAAACTCGATAAGCTTCGTTGTTGAGTCTGATCTAAGTTCACAAATGTGTTTTGGAGATATAACATGTGGTGAAATGATGTTGTAGCCTATTGAATTATTCATAATAGCTTTACTCATCTGTATAATTTCAAATCTTTGCAGCTTTGAAATGAAGAAGCGAAGTTGGCGAATTATTTCGCCATTTGCACCTTCTTCGCTAACCAATAATTCAAGGGACTGGATAATAGTCAGTATTTTCAGTTATGACCGGACGAAGCCAGAACACTTACTCTTTTAAACAATAAGGCAGAATTCCCTGACAAAGTAACACACCATTCATTATTGAATGGACCCAATTTATTAATCTCAATTTTAATCTTTCTCCTGGAACTCTGACACTCTTCTTCTTGATTTTCACAATCGCCATATCTGATATAGCTATCATCTGAAATCAATTTGAAGTCAAATTCTGCGACACAGAACGAAAGAAACTGGCTTAGTGAATGGGGACCAACACACAATGTAGCAGTGACTGTATCAATCTTTGGCTCGACAATTGGGGTTATATCTCTCTTGACTCCCATCACACCTATAGTCAAACTAGTTAGTGTTGTTATACTAGATCTGAGAGCGGCTAATCTAGCTAAAGAATCATCATTGTCATAGATTTCGAATTCTTTGGCAACTTTGGTTTTGAAGAGTGATTCTAATGGATCTAGGTTCATATTATCGTTTATAAATTTAGCCATCCATACTTATAATAATTTTCTTGAGACTGTTCTTGAAGTAGGAAATAAGTTTGGAGGTTTCTCTGTTTTCTTTGCAAATTAATTTTTTTGCAACACTTTTGTAAGCGCCAAATAACTTTCTACACTGCTTCAACTGAAAACCGTAAAATATCAATATTTTGATGATGATGACAATGATACTCAAAATATGAACTATATAGGAAATTAATTATTAGTGAACGTCATAATGCAATAAAATACGACAATTGGATTTTAACCATATCAAAAAAACTGTTTCAATACGTGGTAAATAAAAAAAAACTGAGCAGAACTTTGAACCATCATCATTCTACATTCCCTCAACTGCAAAATTACAGCAAACACCAAATCGTAAACTTCATCAATCTCATAATTGTATTCTCCAGATACATTCGCTTTTTCGGAATCATAAAGATAATTGAGATAATATTCCAAGGTAATCAATGTGCCGGTTCTACCAACCCCAGCAGAACAATGAATTATAGGAATTAAATGTTTATAGTCTTTCATAATGTTGGTAAGGACAATTATAGGCTGAACGGAGTCAGGCTTGTTGAAATCTTTCCACTTATCAAAATAAACGTGATGGACACTTTTCACTTTTCCAGTACCGATTTCTTCTATTTTACAGTGAGTTTGGTGTATACCCTCATCGACGTACTCATCGTTAGTACCCACAACACTGATTATGTAGCTCATCAATCCGTCATTTGAACCATCAGCAATTATATCAACATTAGAAGGCCAATACTTATAGCATTTGGATGTGTTATTTTCAACCAATGGTGTGACCATAACGATTAAAATTTCATCCTGTTTGTTGGCTTCTGCTTCATAAAAACACATGGACCAAAAATGTGATGTCGTGCGTTGCAATGGACCTTGACAAGCAATGTAATTTCTCAAGGGAAAGTCTTCTATTTGAACTTTGATACGTGAAGCATTTATATAATCGTTGTACTCTGAGGAAGATGTACTCAACTTTACTCGATTGTAATCCCAAGGCAAGACATCATTGTATCTGTTTCGCAATAACTTGAATGCCTTTGCAGCGTTACCCAATGACCACCTTGAACCTGGTGAGTTGATACCTTCATGAACTCTGGAACTTTCTGATTTTTTGATGAATTCAAACTTAGTCACTAGTTCAGATTTCGATTGTAGAAGGTATGATGGAATTTTTAAATTATTTGACATATTTATGAACTTTATTAATTGTTTTAATTTGACGTTGAGTAATTTATGATACAAATTGTCGAACGATTTGATTTTGATTTTGATGTCTTTGAGATATTGTACTTGAGATTGACTTTCTTCTTGTGGTTGTGAGATTGTGGTTAGTTCATCAGGATAATCTATTTTTTCTTCATCGATTGATTTCATAATTTTGATGATTTTTATCGTTATGGTAATAATTATGACAAAATAAAGACAATTCAGAATAAACTATCCATACCACAGTGTAGTAAAATTAATTAAAATTTCGTCAACTCGAATCAAAAATACCAATCAAAGTAGCACTTTTGAATAAATAGAACAGAAAAGGAATATAATAAAACCGCGTTCACGATGTGACAGTATATCAAGTGTTTTGTTGCGATATGATCATGGTGTTCGGCTTTTTAGGATTAAAACATGTGTTTGGCGATCTTCACGTTATTTTTTTTCAACTTAAGTTCAAACACCTCAATTTCCCGATAAACAATTCATTATATATCCATGTAACAGATTTGCTCTAGGGTTTAGCACTACAACATATTCCTTTTGCCACTAGAAGAGTTATGAAAAACTGAACCATATTAACAGGAGTAGTTGTTGTATGAATACAAGTTCCAGATTTTGATAAAGCGACACATACTTTGACGTCTACGTTGAATTTTATGTCTAACAAATTAAGGATGATACACGGCTTGAAATACAGCGCCACAGCCGATCACTGACACGAACTACACTGGGGTCAATTTCACTACCTTCAATGATTATATAATAGCGTAAAACGATTATTTATTTCAAAGTTTCCAAATCAATTGGTTCACCAGCTGTAACAATTTCATCATAAATCAAAGTGGTCAAAAATTCACTGACACTTTCACCTCTGATTTCTGGCTTCAAAATCTTTGCGACGATTTCGAACTTGTTACCTTTTGGAGCAGCAGCAATCAATTTTTCCGTCTCCTCGTTCAACAATTTGGTGGTCAATTCAGGTGTAACCTTTGCACCAGTATCAGCTAATGTGACACCATGTTTAACCCATGAATATAACTGTAATCTTGAAACTTCGGCGGTTGCAGCATCTTCCATTAAATGGTTGATTGGAACGCATCCATTACCTCTAGCCCAAGCTTCCATATAATTCAAACCAATGTATAAGTTTTGTCTGATACCAGCTTCGGTAATTTTACTACCAACAATGGTTGTGTTGGACAAATCAGATTCGGAAACGCTTTCTTTAGGAACAATGAAAATTTGATTTGGAGTTGGCATATGTTCATTGAAAATGTTATTCGCAATTGGAGCTAATGCAGGATGAGCAACCCAGGTACCATCGTAGTGCATTGTGGCTTCTCTCAACTTGTCTTTCGCAACATTGGACATCGCAAAATCATTCTTCTCTTTATCATCCTTGATTGGAATTTGTGCAGCCATACCACCCATAGCATGGACTTGTCTTCTGTGACAGATATTGATCAATCTCTTACAGTATGCTGACATGAATGGGACGGTCATTGTGACTAAACCTCTGTCTGGCAAAATCTTTGTAGGATCATTCTTTAATCGTTTGATGGTTGAGAAAATGTAATCCCATCTACCACAATTCAAACCAGATGAATGTTGTCTTAATTGATAAATAATTTCTTCCATTTGGTAGGCAGCTGGCAAGGTTTCAATCAATACAGTAGCTCTTATGGTACCCCTTTCAACTTCCAACAAATCTTGAGCCACATTGAAAATGTCATTCCATAACTTTGCTTCAAGATGATGTTCCATTTTTGGTAAGTAGAAATAAGGACCTCTTCCATTGGCAATCAACTGTTTTGCATTGTGATAGAAATATAATCCAAAATCTAATATTGACGCACTGATCGGTTCGCCATCGATAATGATGTGTTTATCAACCATGTGCCAACCTCTTGGTCTGACGATTAATGTTGGTATATGTCTGCCTTCGTCTTTGTTTACTTTATAATGTTTGCCATTGTCAACATTAATGAAATCAATCTTGTCTCTTATGGCGTCGTACAAATTCAATTGACCGTTGATGACATTCGACCAAGTTGGAGCGGAACTATCTTCAAAATCAGTCATGTAAGTTTTGACTGGTGTATTCAAAGCGTTCACGATCATTTTTCTTTCTGGTGGACCGGTAATTTCAGATCTTCTGTCAATAAGACCAGGTGCCAACTTGGGACCAGTCCATGTTGGATCCTGTCTAATTTTGACCAATTCGGGATCTTGGAGGAATTTCAAGCTATGACCATTATCCAAGTCTTTTTGGACCTTTAACCTGTTATCCAATAATTGCTTTCTTGTTGAGTTGAAAGTTCTGTGTAACAACGTAACAAATGACAAAGCTTTCTTTGTCAAGATGTCACTTTGGGTTGTTGTTGATGGATTGAATTCTGGTTTGTTTGATACTGCAGCTAAAACTTGAACGCCCTGTAATGAAGTGTATAAAGACATTGTGGAAAAGTGTTTTTTCGCTATAGAGTTGAATACAAGCATGTGCAACGCTTTTACCAGGGAGGGGAGAGACCTGGGGTATTTATAGTAAACATTGTCCTGTGATTGTGGTGCAATAAATTTTTGGAATACTAGCCGCTATCCCACTGTCCCTCTATCATCAACTATTGTGAAAAGCATCATCGTAGGAATGAGAGTATCTTGACAGCTGGAGCGGCGGCTGTCCGGGCCATCGGACCTACCATGGAATATGTGTGCCTACCATAAAGAGGTTCCGAGTCGCATGGGGGTGCAACCCGTGGGGGCGGCCACCATTCAAAGGCTGAACCCACACACCCACACTATAAAACCCACATTCCGAGTAGCGGGTGGAGTCACAGATTTGATGCTCGAGTCACTTTGAATTCCCACTATGCTCTGGGAGAATGGAAAACACAGGACTTCCTTCCAATTACCAAATAGAGTGACTTCAGGATGACAGTAGAGGAATGCCTTGCTAGATTGCTAAATGGCTAAATTGATGAGACGAATCATTATGATTCCAATGGGGTGATTGTCACTACACATATTACTTTCCAGTTACATATAATAATTGATCGAATCGGTACTTCCCGATGTGTATCAAATAGATTTTATAACGCCCTCCACTAATCTTTGATCAATCACTTTCTTATCATCCTTTAAAACTCCAGCAGTAATCAAAACCTGTTTCGTTTTGTCAACAACTCTCTCCCAGTCCAACTCTTTGATGCCCAAATCTTGGTTGAACTTGACTGTTTTGATCCATGATCTAGCATCTTCTTCACTATAATCTAAGTTGTTATAAATATACTGGATCGCTTCTTCGTTGTTTTCATTGAAGTAAGCAATTCCCTTTTGAAGAGCTTTCAAGAAATTCTTGATTTCGACTGAATTCGTTTTCATGGTTTCACTTCTGGCATTAATACACCAAGATGGCCAAGGGGTGTAAATTTCGCCAATTTGTTTGATTTCCTTGTTGTCATAGTACTTTTTCGATGTATAGTATTCCCACATAAAGGCGTCACTGTGCAAGCTTTCGTCACCTTTCAAGTTGACTGAGTCTCTCAAATTTTTGAAAGTAGAGCAAAGTGGGAAACTGCTATAGAAAGGCGTTTTGAATTGCTCTCTTAAGCCCAACACAAAACTCATAACATAGCTGCCTGATCCAATTCTGGATACCCCAATCTTCTTGCCCTCCAACTGTTTGCAGCCAGTCAATTCGTTCCTGTCATACCCTGTACTGATTGCCCATAACAACGGAGAGTTGACGTAAGTTCCAACAAGTTTGAATGATTCATTACCTTGACCCAAGCTGGCCACAAATGCTTCTGTTAAGCCAATAGCAATATCGATTTCATTGTTGTTAAGGCATTGGATCAAATGGCCTGAACCAGAGGGAAAGTCAATTAACTCCACATCTAAATTTGCTTCTTTGAAAAATTGCTTCTGCAAGGAAAATTGTATAGGAGTTGAGAAATGCTCTGGGACTATTCCCACTCTCAATTTGGTCATCTGCTTAAGGAACTGTATTTTGAAAACTTCCAACCGATTGTTGTTATAACCGAAAGATTCTATGCTTCATGATCAGAAAAGTGAGAATCGGAGAATTTATATGTTCCAATATAAGAATTATCGAAGTGTGGAAGAAAGGGGTCATAACCGGATATAACTGTAGAGCATCAAATCAACATTAGATTGATTTTTTATTAAAATATTCAAGTAATTGGCGGATTGTTTTATGATGATTATATGTGAATATTTTGCTTAACTGGTTTATGTTTAAGAAAGTTAGTACCTTAAGTTTAATTTAAAATTAGCATACAAAATGATATAATAACTTCAGTTCAGCTGATACGTCTTACAATTTTAGACTCGAAAGCCCTTTTAGATGTTGATTTACTTTTTCTAGTTTGTTCTCATTTCTTTTGTTAGTGAAAAACGTTGCAAATATTTTGAAAACGTTTGAAATACTCATGAGAAAGGGAGTTGCACCCGATTTATAAAATAAAGCTTTAAGCGAATCAAGCACCCGTACCGCAGTCAATTATCCTCACGAAGATTTCAGTTAACTTGAAGGAATGCAGTATAGCTACGGAGACTGTTGAATTCCGTTCTACCACTATCAATAGTTCAGAGATATCTTTGCCTACTTTCACCTTCAATGATATCGATATTTTATTTTTTTCCCCAGCATAATCTGTTCATCTATCAAAATTCTGTAAAGTTATATAATTACGGATAATAACAATCATCATTGCCTTTAGTATATAGTATATGAGATGGGAAATCAAAATTATCCCTGTACGTAGAATGCGCACAGAGCTCAAAAAATTATGACCCAGAAAAAAATTAAAGCAGGTAACACCAACAAAAGCACTAAAATAAAAATCATAAGAATTATAATAAAACGTACTATAAAGTGGAAGATCATATGTAATAATGAACAGATGAGAAATTATCACAGAAACAACTCGTTATCAGTTAAGCCACGTCGGAACTTAACACTGACAAGCTTCAGACCTGTTTACGTTTTCACTAGTAGTCAAATCAATTCTACCGTTATTGTTTGAATCTTCATTAATTCTTAACCCAGTGTCTTTCGACTGAGTTTTGGCAGGAATTTTTGATCCGATGTTGATGAAAACATTGTTCACATTAAATCCAGTCTTAGCACTAGTTTCAAAGAACAATAAATTTTCCTCTTTAGCTAAATTTTCACCTTCCTCAATAGAAATTTTTCTTAATGAGTCTTCGGTTGCTTCGCTTCCTTCTTCACTTTCAACCAAATCATACTTATTTCCTACTAGAGCAATAACAATGTCTTTGGAAGCTTGGTCTTGTAATTCTTTTACCCAGTGTCTCGCCTTGATGAAAGACGCAGGCTTCGTAATGTCATACACAACCAAAGCAGCCTGAGCATTTCTGTAGTACATTGGTGCTAAAGACGCAAATCTCTCTTGACCAGCGGTATCCCAAATCTCAAATTTGATTGTAGTTGTATCATTGATATTCAATCTCTGAGTTAAAAAAGCTGCCCCTATGGTAGGTTCTTTATTTTCTTGAAAGTCATTTGAGACAAATCTCAAAACCAAGGAAGATTTACCCACTGCTGCTTCTCCCAACAAGACTAGTTTAACTGATGTGGTTGGTTTGCTCATTATGTGTTGTTGTATTTTACCCGATTATTGCTGTGCTATACTGAATGTGACTGTTGTGAGGAGTTTGCTTTATAAATATGATCCAATAATTTATAGAATGATGTAGGATGCACGATAAACTATTGATGAATTTATTTCTTAAAGATGAGTTAAGACTGATGTGTCCTTTGATTTGATGTTTTATTAAATCAAAAGGTTGATTGTTATCAGTTCAACTTTTAATTAAGGTGGATTCAGAAAAGCTAGGAAGTCAAGAATCACTCAAATTAGGTAAGCCTCTTTTTCTCTATTCCTTATTTTGTCGGGTCGGTGTGTCAGCATTTCGAGGCTATCTCGACCTTTTGAAATCGATAGTATTGAAAGTGTTGCAAAAATTTAGCGATGAAGTTACTTCTTGCTCAAATGGTAATGGTTAGTTAGTTTGACATTTCTCAGCGGCTAATCATGTTGATGAATTCAATCGCACCATGACTGTACCACCAAACACCTACCATTGACTACACTACCTCTATGGAGAATGTTCAATCCATACTGCGCCCTCTTCAATTCTCTGCAACCACCACCACCTGAACGCTAATGAAAAGCAAGAAATGATGTACTCGATGGGTGTCTAATATTCATAGATTGCTCAATTCATTGAAAGATTATAGGAACAGTGAAAAATTCTCATGGGAACAGCGATATGCTCAGAAACAACCGCTCGAGAACGTCATCTTTTATGGTACTCTTTTGCCTGTACTCTCAGCTTACATATCAAGAACATCCATGGAGGAAAAACAATAACTACCATGAAGATTGTAGATCACTCTTATTGCACCAGAGGAAAGCAAATACATGTAAAAACATTGTGAGAAACTTTTGAAGTCAAACATCAAAAATGATGTAATTCCATTGAATCTTGTTGTCAAAATTGTTTGAGCTTTACTGGTATAGAGGAACTAGAGTCACGATGCCTATGGAAGACAGGTTTTCGACCATGATTATTTATCTGTGTCGCGTGAAAATGGCAACTCGATTGACAGATCCACAACTTCTCCGAAGAATCTGCATAAAAAAGGGATATTTTGCTAGCCACAAGACACTAGTGACTTTCCAACTGTTGAGTTATCATCCAGCCGGAATCTCTATAGTTATTATTGATTTTACAGTCATAATCATGTTTAAATATTCTATTACTATAGCTTTTGTCGTTATTTTCATGAGGGATTATGTGCTTTCTTACAAACCCAATATTCACACTTGTAATTCCAGCCAGCTAATGATTTACTATCTCCAGCATATGTAGTTTCAATGTTACTTTCATATTTCTCAAACTTGAAGCCGATCTTTTCAATCAAATCATATAGGTCTTGCTTGGACAACTCTAATCCGCCCATAGGAGAAATAACCGATCTTACCCCATCACTGGTCTTGTAATTAAGATTCAATTCCTTTTTGTCATCTTCATAGTGCCATAACAAAGGTCCAAAATTCACCCAGATTCCATTGGGCGATAAGCAATGGTAAATAGTTTTCAAGTAATCAATCACATTGACTGCCGTGTCCAAAAAAAAACAAGTAGCCAAAACATCATAATGATTCTCGTTTTGTTTCCTGAATTCAATGGTCTCGCTATCAGCAGTATAGAAGTCTGATAAAGCCAAATCACCTGGTCCGTACAAATCGGTGAATGAGCCTGCACTCATTGACATTAAATCTTCAAATGGAATCGATGGATGCTCTTGTTGCAACATTGGGATTTGTTTTGGATTGTAGTCTGGTATGTTTATTGACCGCAATTGAGTTTGCCTGTCAATCACATTCGAGGATTTGTGTATAAAAGGATGGATAGAAAAACTGTTTTCACTAATAGCATGATTCAAAATAAAATTTGAAGCTAGCAACATATGATAACTATGTTCATTGCCTTGACACCAAAATCCTCTTTTCACAAACTCCAAAACTAATCGACCCAAACCTGCACCAGGAACTAAAACTTTCAAGTTTTGTCTTTTTTCAATATCAGGATAATAATTTTCAACCTCTTTCAATATTCTGCCAAAGCTATCTTCTCTTTCCTTGGCACCTTCAACACTCCATTCCCGAGTTAGTTGAAGTAAAATGGATCTAACCTTATCCAAGTCGGTCATGTTGCAAGAACTCCACACGCTTGAATCATCAGGTACACCCCAAGATTGAGCAACGTTTGCGCTCAAAAGCTGGGTAAATTTCTCGTTAATGGTTATACAGGAATCTAAATCAATGAGATATTGAGAAAACCAAGGAAGCAACTCTTTTTCATTTTCTGATAATGTTTGATACTTCTTTGTCTTGGTTGATAATAAATCTTTTCTCGTAAAGTATCCATAAGAGTGATAAGCGGTTAATATACCTGTTAACGCATCATACTCAGATTTCTCCACTGGATTTTGATTGGACTTTTCTGTTGCGGGTATAGGTTCATGGATATCCATAGTTGGGTGGTTAATGATATTCCTTGAAAATTGTAGATAGATGGCTCATAAATATTCGGCGATTGCATTTGAGCTATACCAAATTCTTTCGGAGGGCTCAAAATGCTAGCCTACGTAAATTGGACCTCATCACAACAACTGGTGCGACTTGTTTCCATTTTGAGTTAGCTCGCGTACAGAAAAGTGGTAAATGAGTGAGAAATCAGGGCACCAGTTTTTGAATGCTTTCTTCGATTCAAATCTTGTTGCCCACTACCAGTGGGGACACATTTCGGACAGTATTTTGGATCCTTTTTCATGTTGTAGCTACAAATTCACACTTTTCAACCTATTAAGACTTCACCGTAAAGAGAAGACTTTCGAAATGTCGTAGTTCAATTCTCCTGGATGCAACTCAAATTCAGATGAACCTACATATATGTCCAACTGAAGAGAGAAATTTGGGGATTTTGAGAAATTCTTTGTTTTTTTTTCCGTTTCGATGACTTCATATTCTTCCTGTAAAAACACATGTATATTGCATTATCGACAGTACAGTAAATGAACGTATTAAGAGAGAGGTGGTAAAAAATTCAATTTCAAATGGGAGAACACCAAATTTTGGATTCTACCTTTAACTCGAGGTGAATTTTCTTTCGTCGTATTATTATTAATAATGACTATAGTTTGATATTTTTGAAAAGTTAAATACATTTTTTGTATTAATTGATTCAACTCAGTTTTTCAAGTTTGAACATCATCTTATGTATACTCTTTTGAAACCATAGGTTAGGTACTGTTGATGGTATGTAAGTATGTTCAATCACTAATCCATATATTACCCGGTTGAATTATTATATCAACGAGTCTGAAAGCTGATGAAAATTTCAATAATCGTCAAATGAATACAGTTGGATCTGAAGATAACCGCCATTGAACATTTTCCAAAAACACATACACTTTCTTCTCTCCCTCATTAGCATATAGAAGTCATTCCAATCTGAATTTGAATTTTGCGAACTCGGAATTAACTGGTTATTGATTTTTAACTTAACAAAATTATTATATGCATACAAAGAATAATCATCAACCAAATCCATAAATAGCTCAATCTCAGATACAGTGTGAAAATCCTCAAAAATGACATCTACATCTACAGCAACACCTAAAAAGCAACAAATCCAAGTGAAAACACCCAAAACTTTAACTCCGACTCCATCAGTCAAACAAGTAGTTGAAAAGTTTGAGAAGTTTGATTTACAACAACAACAACAACAACAACAACTTAAACCTATCAAAGGTTGGGCCGCTAGATTGTCTGCCAACCCTCTCACCAAATCTGAAGGTGTAAATAGTTTGAGGGGTCTGAAAAGTATTCCCAATTTCAGTTTCGGAATAAAAGGAAGCACGAATAGTAATACTGGAGCCGTTAATAGCTTGCAAGCCAAGTTAGACAGAGAGAAATTCAATGACGAGGTAAAAAGTAATAGCATCTCAGTCACCAGTATTTCCGGCGGACACACTCAAACCACAAGCGAAACAGGCAGCATAAATAAAGACCAAAAAGAGTCCGAAGATCAGAATACAATTTATGAACCAATAAACCAATTCAACGCAGAACAAATCAAAATGTACCTTTCGTCATCCTACCACAGCATAATAGATACACAGCGAGCAAAACTGCAAGACAGATCTCAATCTCATGGAGACGACTTTATCGTCAAATTTTATAAAAATGCTGAAAACTCATCCTGGGTCAAACCAGGCAAAAAGCGCAACAGCGGTAACAATACGAAAGAAAATAATAGTAACACTGGTTTGAAGGATGGAAAAGAAAATAATGGAGACGGTTTTGATGTTTTGTTCGAGATAAATAAAGCCTTGAGTAACATTGGGAGTGGAAGTGGCCATGCCAACTGAAGAGGATGAGGTGAATCGGGTATTCGCTCAGGAGAAGAGACTGTAGTCATTGAGCTTAACGAGAGAAGAGTCACAAGTTTATAGTCCATGATTAGAAATCGTTCAATATGTGACTGGAATTGTGACAGACCAGAAGGGCAGTGGAATATATTACCATCCTAATACTTTTATTAATGAATTGTCTATTAATCTTATAACGACATTTGTAAACATCAAAAGATATAGTGTTGTGTTATAAGCACGCTCGAGATACCTTGCACTAGAGTTTCAACCACTTGCCGTAAGAAACCATTTGAATCAATGGTTCACATCAGCAAATCGCAAGGTATTACGGTTATCACAACATTCGCAGCGTTAGGAAGAATCTGGGGAATCTAAAATACCTTGACAACCCTCAGCGATGATACACTAAAACATGTCAAACTCTTGTATACAGTGTGATGACTTCCGTCTTCTCTCTTGGTTGAAATGTGTCGATTTTTCTGATCATCTGATGAGAATAATCACGGAAACCACAGGAAGCACACTGACAACCAGAAAATATCACCGTCTTCTATTTTTACCTATACCATATACAAACAACATCCATCACTGTATACACCCTTACACCAATATATTTCATTCGCACGATAGCACTAGCCACCGGATAAACCACCTGTAATTTAATGTCTATGACATACGAGCTTCGATAAACTAAAGCTGCACAAGTAGACATGCATACGTATTTGAAGCTCTCTCGACAAAGCATAGTACCAAAGTCCTGAAGAGTTAACATTATTAGAGAGCAGAATCGAGTAGCCTTATAACATACGCTATAGAAAAGAGGGCTCTATCAGCAAAGAAAAAAAAGGGAAAAGATTGTGGGACGACAAATTTGAGATATCGAGTGCAGAAGGGAGCCTGAACACGAGGGACGGGACAGTTTGAACCATCAGTTGAGCCACTGTCGACGCATGAATTTGATTTTCCAGGATTACTTGACCAGTCTGTCCCGAGTACCAGCTTCCCAAGTTGCCTACCTGCATATTTTTTTGTTCCTGAAAGATCATTCTGGGGCACAAAGCTACCCAAACCATTTCAAATAAGTGATCAAACCACCATGTTTTCGGTTGCCAATTAATACTATTAAACAGTAAAGCTTCAGTCCAAAATTGATACCATAAACGTGTTGTATCAGTTTTCAAACTTTTTTAGAAAAGGAGCTTTTGGTACATGTTTAGATACAAAAACATGCAAAGTCGACAAGGTGTTCAAATAACTCAAAAGTGGCTAATGTTCACCAGCTAGGAGGGTCAATAGTAGAGAGGTTCTAGCCAGTTGTTCAATCCTCGATGTCGGTCTAGCTGGACGATTATCTATTCAGGAAAAACACAATCCTAACATGGGAACTTTACGTAGCAGACATATAATAGCTAGTTAAAAAGCTTACAATGCACTTCGAACAGGTACTTGGAGTGACCACCAGCGTAATCAAATAGTAAAACACGCGCTGCATTACTTACAAAAGAACGGATTTTGACTCTTGATGATTAGAAAAGTAGAATAGAGTTGCAGTACACAATAACCATAATACATTTCGATCTATGACAGTTAGAAGGCACCAGGTGTATTGTCGTTGGTGTACAGCCAATGTAACTCGTGCTAAGCTTAAACCAAAAGTGGCAGCTTAAACTCATCAATATATGGATACCAACCGTGCGAAATGGTGCAAGATATCGCAAGTTTCAGCTACATCAAAACTCTAATGGATAGTTCAAGAAAAGAAAAAGTCCTACTGTATGGAAATTGAGTTGTGGGTTTCTGTAGAATGTAACAAGACAATTTCTGATTCAGGCCGTGCTAAGCAGCCTTTACACGCCCATATTGTGTTTGGCGGTTCTCTCATAACAGTGTACCCCATCTCCAGCCAACTATAGCTCGTGCTAGAACTCCAACTGAACAACTAGCCTCTTCCACAAAGCTGCAAGTGTTCCGCCAGACGTATTTTTATCTATCCAGCGGATAAGAACAACGAATGAGTAGCTCTGGCTACGTGTTTGAAAATCTCCCTCATAAAATTGTATTCTCGTGAAGCTCAATGTGATCAGGAGCCTGAACTCTCCCGTGAAAGCATAGCAAGATAGTCGAACTCTAGTGCTTGTTGTATATGATGGCCATTGATTACGAATAATCGAATCACGTTTGTAACGTCTAGTGGAGACACTGTGTTATTGTGAGAAGGTGGTGCAACGTTTCTGCGTACTTTGAGAACTGGTGAGCGTAATTATCAAACCAAACCCTATTGAGTATGCAATTATGTCGTAGCGCCAGAGTATCGCTATCTGCGGCGCACCCGTGCACCCGCTAGTTGACTTTTTAGCACCACTCGCCACAGCATCGTCACAACGACATGCGACATGATAATTAGTAGAGTTACTCTTGTCGGTCGGTTGGACCACGACTTGCAGCGAGATGACACGACGCGCGTTCTTCACATTTACTGCAAAACAAAGAAAGAAAAGAACAACACATCGCTTCCCAGTTCCCGCACGTTCACTGGTGGTCGAACTTCCTCTCGCTGGCACAAAGTATAAATATAGAGGATTTTGTTCATAAGTCTTCCTAAGATGAGCTTGATTTTTTCCTCTTTGACTTGTTTTATACATTCGTTATTATCTATTTATTTTCATCTTTGCAAAATAAATCTTTGATTGCCTTTTAGTACTTTGATAGCTATCAATTTACTAATCACACTTCTCGGTCCTTAGCACTTAGAACAGTTTCAAGTTGAATAGTACTTCATTGTTCTTCATCATACCTATACATATTTAAACGTCTAACACAAAAATGAAAGGTCTTATCTTAGTTGGTGGTTACGGTACTCGTTTGAGACCTTTGACTTTGACTGTTCCAAAACCTTTAGTTGAGTTTGGTAACCGTCCTATGATTTTACATCAAATCGAGGCTTTAGCTGCTGCTGGTGTTACTGACATCGTTTTAGCTGTTAACTACAGACCAGAAGTTATGGTTGCTACCTTGAAGAAATACGAAGCCGAATACGGTGTCAACATCACTTTCTCTGTTGAAGAGGAACCATTAGGTACCGCTGGTCCATTAAAATTGGCTGAGGAAGTTTTAAAGAAGGACAACTCCCCATTTTTCGTCTTGAACTCCGATGTCATCTGTGACTATCCATTCAAAGCTTTAGCTGATTTCCACAAAGCCCACGGTGGTGAAGGTACTATCATCGCTACCAAAGTTGATGAACCTTCTAAATACGGTGTTATTGTCCATGATATCGCCACTCCAAACTTGATTGACAGATTCGTTGAAAAACCAGTTGAATTCGTTGGTAACAGAATCAACGCTGGTATTTACATTTTGAATCCATCAGTTATAGATTTAATTGAAATGAAGCCAACTTCAATCGAAAAAGAAACTTTCCCAATCTTGGTTGAAAAGAAATCTTTGTACTCATTTGATTTAGAAGGTTACTGGATGGATGTCGGTCAACCAAAGGATTTCTTATCTGGTACTGTTTTATACTTGAACTCTTTATCCAAGAGAGATCCAAAAGCTTTAGTTCCAGCTTCCGAACCTTACATCCACGGTGGTAACGTTTTAGTCGACCCAACTGCTAAAATTTCTCCATTGGCTAAGATTGGTCCAAACGTTGTCATCGGTCCAAACGTTGTTGTTGGAGATGGTGCCAGAATTCAAAGATCTGTCATCTTAGCCAACTCAATCATAAAAGACCATTCTTGGATCAAATCAACTATTGTTGGTTGGAACTCAAAAGTCGGTAAATGGGCTAGATTAGAAAATGTCACCGTTTTAGGTGATGATGTTGAAGTTAAAGATGAAATTTACGTCAACGGTGGTAAAGTATTACCTCACAAATCTATTTCTTCAAATGTTGAAAAAGAATCTATTATTATGTGAATAAATGCAAATTTTTTGATGAAGTTTTTGTTCTGTTAAATGTTTTTTTTTAATTTGTGAGTGTCAACTATAATAATTTAGATTTATTAGCATGATTATTTATTCGTATTATATATTGTTAATTTGTTTTATAAATAAGTCAAAACTTACCATCTATCCATCTATCTATCATCCATCAATTCAATATCAACTTAATACGGGTTCCAGTATCTAATTTATTATCTTTTTTCGGAATTTTTGTTTCATTTTATAATAACCATCTCTTATTGATTTTATGGATTTTTAGTACAATACTAGTTAATAATAACTCTTTCTTTAATAAAGTATAATTTATTGAATAACGTTGTATTCAAATTACGTTCTTGCAGAGTTTATGCGAGTCATCATAACGATTGTTTTTCCAAACAAGTTTGTTTAGATCCAGTCACAGAACGTGAACGATACATTTTGTTGATTGTATGGCCTCCGAGGTCATCTCAAGCAGAAAAGGCCTGGCTTTGAGACCGGCGTACGGAAAATTCCATCAACTAGCTCATCACTCCTGATTGCCAGATACAACAAAATCAAACGCGGAAGAACGATATTGATAACAAACGTGCCCTATATTCGATAATTGGTCATTTTGTGCCTGCAATCTAGGGTACTAGAACAATAAGTAGGTTCAATACCTTGTACTACGGGGGTTTCATCTGTTGAGCACTATGCATATAATAATAGGCGCCAAATGGTTGCAGCATTTTTTCTGCTGTTAAGACACAGCAATGGTCTAATTGAAACACTTACAAATCTCTTAGATTTTGATTTTTCGTTATGGGGTCCATACAAAGTGATTTTGTAGCAATATATAGAACCTATTTCTACTTTTGAAAATATCAATATTCCAAATTTGAAATTCTTCATTTGATTTTGACTTTATCGATAATTTTTTCTATCCGCTGCTAGCACGGACACATTTGGTTGCAAATTTTGCAGCCTTTCAACGGACGTTTCATTGGGCTTTCTTCCCAATTCATAATAAAACTTGCTATAACAAGCGGGCAGGCACGGCGAATTGGCTAATTGTAGTTATTTTGTTATTTGTATCAATATTCTGTACCATAAAGGTCATATCCACCGAAAGAATCCATTTAATTACGCGATTTTCGAGCTGACAGCTGTTTTGATCTACGTGCCGCTTCTAAATTCATGGGATTCCAGTATAAGAATCCTTCTCTGTCGTTCAACATTGCACGGCTCTTTTTCTAGGACCACTTTACCATGTTATCATCATCTCTATTGTAACCAGCCTGTTCTCTTCAGAGAGCGGAGCCCTCTCAAAGAGAGAACTCCCAACCAGTGCCCCAAACCACAATCAAAGCCAAACATTACATAATCAATTACTACTACAGAGATGTAAAATCTTGAAAGGATTTTTGAACAGTGGGTCTCGGCGTCTCCATCACATACCTATCTTCAACTATAAACAACAACAGCAGCGGTACTCAATTTTTTTTTTTTTTCATTCGTTCTTTCCATTGATAACTGAAAGCGATCCTAGACCAAGTACAACTTTTTTGCTCATTGGCTAATACGATCTCAGGTCATATCATTCTGTACAATATATAAAAATGTCTGTTCTTGATGAGATATCAAGTGAAGTAAGTTGATTTTTACGACGAAGCACCAGATTATTGAAGAGCTCTGATACTGACGCCCCCTCAAAGGATTTTAAATTCAAATACTACAAACAAAATATCAAAGTAACAGAGCCAGCTGAGCTGGAATTCCTCTCTCAAAATCATTTGAATTTATTTGCATGGGGTAACAACTGTGGTTATTTTGCCGTTGCTAGCGATCAAACATTGATAATAGATCAAGTGTCCAAGTTGGACGATTGTTTGCAAAAGGAGAGTGAAGAGGTACAGCTTTCCAACAAGATTGCAATCAAGGGCATTCAACACATTGAATTCAATTGCGACGAGTCAAAAATATGCGTTATTCAAAACTCAAAAATATTTATCGTTGAGAGCAAGCATTTTGGATCGCTAAACACCCTGAGTTTGAGTTTGATTGGAAATGTCAACTCAAAGGTAAAGTCATTGAAAACTGACAAAATTGATCCCAACAAAATATGGGTTTTGACTGAATCGAGAAAATTGTATATGATTTATACAAATAAATTGTTCGATGTCAGTGATGTTTTCTATGAAGATATTTCTGCTTTCGATTGCTCCAGTATTTCTGACGAAGTTACAATAGGAATTAATTCTTCAAAAGAGATTCAGGTTGTCTCATCATTGAAGAAGAAGACATTCAAAATTGGTCAGAATCAAGATCATAACATACCCGAAGAAGGGTTTCCCATATTTATTGAATGGATATCAAGTGAAAAATGGTTTGTCGCATACGGGAACTCTGATTCGAATGATGCTGAAGTAGCAAACTATATCGTCAAGAAAAGCAAAACTGATGAACCAGTGTTCCTTTACGCAGCAGATGTCGCTCCACTTTTGGGAAGTGAATCACGTCGTCAAACGTACTATTCCCAAACTATTTTCAATTGGTGTAGTGATAATGACCTTAAAAGACTAACTATATTGATATCTGCTCCATCAGATGAAGTGTCTGCCTTAACTGAAAGTGCCCAAATCAAACACTCAGAAGACACAGGAAGAGCTCAATTGCCTATGGATGAAGATTTTGAACCTTTGACATGTTTAGGCCTTGCTATAGATTTGACTGCGGCCAATAAAGTTTTGGAACCCATACAAGGTATCGACGAATCGGGGCCTTTACCCAGAGTTTGGCTCTTTACAAATATGGGTACATTGATATGCTGGGATGTTGTTTGTGCCACAGAAATCAAAAATAAATCTATCAACTTATCTGCTTCAAAGGCCTCACATCCAGCACCTGTTCCAGTAGCTAAAACCGGTACAATTATAGAAACACTGGAGAGTAAAGAATCATCATTTTTGAGTGGTTTATCTCTCTCCGAAAACAAAACTAACAATTCATTTGAATCATTTGGTGCCAATGCCCCTAGTATACCAGGAAATCCTTTTGAGGTAAAATCCCGGGCCTCGTCTCCATTCACAACAGGAAAAAATATATTTGGAGCCGTTAACGATAAAACGTCAGCAATAGGGAAAGACGATAGTTCAGCTGGATCTCTGTTATTCAAATCTTCATCCACTGCATTTGGACAGACCGTTGGTGCATCTTCTACTATTCCTGCAACAGAAAGTGGGTTCGCTTTTGGCGCTTTCAAAAACTCTTCTTTTGGAAAGGATACAACTTTCAAAGCTACAATCGAAAAGCCTTCTGCTGAGGAAAATATCAAACAAGCTACTACAAATGATAATCTATCTGGAAATGGGCAGTCAGGCTTCGGAAAATCAGGATTTGGACAATCCAATTTAGAGGATTCAAAGATTGAAAAACCTAGCTCGGGCTTCGGGCAATCAAGTTTTGGAGCATCAGGATTCGGACAATCAGGCTTTGGACAAACCAGCCTAGGGGATTCAAAGACTGAAAAGCCTAGCTCGGGCTTCGGGAAATCAGGCTTTGGAAAGTCAGGCTTTGGACAATCAGGCTTTGGACAAACCAGCCTAGGGGATTCAAATACAGAAAAGCCTAGCACAGGATTTGGGCAGTCAGGATTCGGGACATCAGGATTTGGACTGGCAGGTTTGGGAGAGTTAAACTCTTCGAAACTTGGCTCGGGATTTGGACAGTCAGGCTTTGGAAAGTCAGGCTTTGGAAAGTCAGGCTTTGGACAATCAGGTTTTGGACAATCAGGTTTTGGACAAACCAGCCTAGGGGATTCAAATACAGAAAAGCCTAGCACAGGATTTGGGCAGTCAGGATTCGGGACATCAGGATTTGGACTGGCAGGTTTGGGAGAGTCAAACTCTTCGAAACTTGGCTCGGGATTTGGACAGTCAGGCTTTGGACAATCAGGCTTTGGACAATCAGGCTTTGGACAAACCAGCCTAGGGGATCCAAAGACTGAAAAGCCTAGCTCAGGATTTGGACAACCAACCTTTGGGCAATCGGGTTTCGGAAAACTCAAATTTGGCCAGTCCGCTTTTGTTGATCCATCATCTTCAAGCAATAATGAAGAGAAATCTCTTGGATTTGCAAAATTTGCGAATTATACTGCTCCAGTTTTGAAAAAAAACAGCGAATCCTCACCATTCAACGCTTCTACTGATTCGCCATTTGCTAGTAGAGTGGATGAAACCAAAAAAAATAAAGAGTCTCATTTGGGTTCGAATACCACTGCTAAACCCAATACTGTTTCTCCTTTCAATAGTTTAGAAAACAACAATTCTACTTTCCAATCTACCACTGAAAAAGCTAACTTCTCTTCTTCTTTCAACCCGTTAGCTAAAAAAGCCGAAAATAGTTCCATTTTTGGACTGAACAGTAATGCTGGCGATTTTTTACAGGAGAAATATCCAAAAGATAGAACCAATACTGCGATTGCTTTAGATGGAAAGTATGAATCATTTGCTGAAAAAGGAGAAAGCTCTAATTTCACGACGGATAGTGAAGCAACTGATAGTGATGATGAAGAGGAAAATAACAACAGCGGCGATCATGACTACGACGGAGGAGAAGAAGAAGAAGAAGAAGAAGTAAATAGCACTGAGAACGTTGATAGACATTACAAAGATAGGAAATCCAACGATGAGTTAGAAATAAGTGAGTTTATCAAGGTTAATATCGGTTCTCCCAGTAATGATAAATACAATAATAGTGAAAGCGTTGAAATACTTGGAACAGAATCATTTGAAGATGTTGGTGATGATCTAGAAAACATCGAAAGAGTGGAAATCACTCTGAGTGATGAGACCAGGGAACCCGAAAATTCAAGTTTGTTTTCTTCGACATCGAATACACCTTTAGGCGTTGATCAAGCGCTCTCTCAACATTCGAATCCTTATAATGATACAAAAAAGATTTCAAAGTCCTCATCCACTCAAACGGAAAATATTGAGCCATCACCTATAAATGCTACGCATCCTTCCGGAAAGATAAACAGTTCCATTCAGGCGTTTGATGATGATGAAATTTATTTGAGCCATCTTTCGGTTCCTCCTAACGTTCCAAATTATATTCAATTATCAAGTATCAACTACCCCCAACTCAGTAAAAACCAAATAATGGGCAAATTGGAGCAGTTGTATTATGACACTTCTTCGCATTTAGATATACTTATTGCTAATATTGAAAGCTTTGGTAAGTTCATAGAAGAAAATACTAAAAATAGGCCGGAACACACTGAAGTATCATTGAACAATGCCACTCATTGGAGACTAAATGAAATCGATTCCGTCGCAACTATTGCTGGTCAGATTCAAAATGAGGTGTCTTTGTTATCGGCATCCGCTAGTTCGAATGAGAATGAGGTCAAGACGTTGAAGGATGGCTTGTTGACGTTCGATCAAATGCGGATTAGAATTCAAAATCAACTCTCCCAATTAAAAGCCACGGGTTTTGATTCGATAAGAAAGAGACCCTTGGATTTCAATAACGAAAATATTCGAAAATCTTTGAGAGTAAAATCTAACAACATTAATGAACTGATAAAAGAGGTTGAAGCAGGTTTGCTTTTATTGAAATTCAAGACCAGAGTATCATACACTGGATTTCCAGACTCGAAAAATTTGGAAAATACAATTGCAAATGTTAGTCAAACCATACGGAATAAGTATAACGATATAGAAGAACTAACAAACATGGTTGATAAATTACATTTCAAACAGAAAAATGGCGAATCATTGATTCAATCTGAAAGTGTTTTAGACGACAGTATCATTAGATTGAAAGTCAATCAATTGAGCAATAGAATTGGATCCAAGTTGACCATAGGTGATGCGATTAGAAAAAGAAACTCTTTTATCCGTCGTGAAGCTACAACTTGAAATTTGATAGTAACAAGTTATAATTTTTGATTTGAACTGTCTTTGCATGTAGATCGTTAAATAGGGTTATGTTGGTCGAAGCCAAAGCCAAAAGAACGTAGTTTCACTTTCGTGAAATTATCCTTTTCTGTTAAAAAATCACCTTTCAATAGTTGTTTTAACAAATGATCAGGAGGTCCAACAAGCTCAACATATCCATTATCATAGTCTTCAGGATTGCTCATTGCATTTAATAAAGACTGAACCAACTTAAATGACTCTGCCAATCTGAAATCCAATTCCTCGTCTGTACAGTCCTCTTTCGCCCAAAATATTGGCCCTAAGTAATCTTTCAAGAGAGTCTTCAAATGTTTCATTAGTTGTTCCTCTCTTTCCAGGTTAAGAGCTATTGAAGATTTGATTCTTTTAGTAACATCAACGCTGCTTTCACTTATCTTTTGCTTCTCATTTGTGATTTGCGTGTCAAGTAGACTTTGTAGCTCGTCGTATTCCCTGAGTACCTCCTCCTGATTATCGATATCTGTTTTCAAATCGTTGGAATAGCTGACCAAGAACGATAGGTATTCCTCCGAGCCATCGCTGTGTTCCTTCAAATCCTTGAGCGACATAGCTATACCTATAGAATCTCCTCTCTCTTGGATGTATGGCATTCGCGTTAATGCTTCATGTAGACCAACAGTTTCTGCCTTCAACCTCTCAAGTTTGGCCAAGCTTTCATCGGCACTCTTATTTTGTAGCTAAATAGTAGTTAATACACGTGAAAATACAAAAAGGCAATTGAAATAACCCACTTTTCTCTGGTTTTCCAAACTTTGACTCAAAAGATGTTTTTTTTCATTTATATCATATTCGATTCTTTCTTGGTAAGCTTTCTCTACTTTTTGAATTTCAGCTTCGCTGCTGCCTTTTATCTCACCTCCGTCTTTCTTGCTATGTGACACTTCAGATTTTTCAGATTCTCTTTCCATTGAAATTAACTACGCTATATTATATATACTCCAATGGTACCCCAGCTTATAAGGGTCTCATATAAGTTATATATTTCACGCGTCGTTACCCGTTTGCACGAACTTTCCAAAATTTTGTTCAGATTTGTATACTTGGAAAAATACAATAGAAGACTCTAAACAAAAGATTCACGTCATTTGCTGTGTAGAACAATTCCAAAGATGTCAGAAATCAGTCAAGCCGCTTTAGCTTCTCTTGACGAAAAGTCAAGAAAAGAAATCATGCAATTTATCGAATCTGAAAATTCCAAATCAAAAGTTCAAATGTGTACGTAGATCTATCAAGTTTGTCAGCTTCTCAGCGAGTTCTAACAGTTTTAGCTATCCATTCCTTCACAGACATGTGTTTCAAAAAATGTGTCACAACTGTCGTCTCTGGTAGTCTTGATAGAACTGAGGAAAGCTGCCTTACAGATTGTTTGAATAGATTCTTGGACACCAACATCAAAGTTGTTCAAGCTTTACAAGGCGCTCAAAAATAGGTTGAAAGAAGGCTGAAGAATTGGAGTACGATTTGATATTAGGGATCGCTGTCCCAGTACTAAACAGATCTTAGATCATAGAAGAATTGAAAATTGTATATAGCATACTACTTGTAATTTTATTTGCTCATGTGTTTATTATTCAGTGTAGGTAATTACATTAGAGAAGTTAGACTTCTGAGTCTTTCATCTTCCAAGACTATTTGGTATAAGTCATCCTCAAACTCTTCTTTCTCCGATACAATATTTCTCAATATTTTGAGATTGTCTATGAAATATTCAGTCAATAAGCTATCCCTGATATCTTCATCAAGAGTTCTTCTGTAGGCAATGAAAAGGGCACCCAATAAATCGTATTTGTGATTATCGATTCTTTGCCAACAATTGGTCATGATTGTAGAGAGTGTCTGGAGACAATCTTTCAACAAAGGTAAGCATGACACCACAAAAGGATCGCAAATAATATTGCATAGGTAATAAAGTAAAGTGGATATATTTCTAGTAGCATACACTCCAGACTGTGCAACAATTTCGTTGGTGAAAAGAAGTAGTACCGACAATACCTCAAAGTTGTCTCTCACCACAACAATGGACGCCAAAATATTGGAAACCAAAATATCTGACAATTGTGTTGCTTTCTCTTCACGGTCCTTGGAGCTTTTCCTAATAAGTTTTATCAAAGCCGAATACGACTCGTTCAATATTTTGATTGAGGATGCACTCGAAACTGATGAGCTAGGTAAGTAGGATAGACATGGTTTGATGGCGTCGGCGAATATAGGCGCTATTCCAGTTCTGGCCAAATCATTATAAGAGACCTTGTTCAAGAAAGCTACCAATAACTGGCAGCCTTGAATCTTTATCATACCCTCATGATCATCCAAGATATTTAGTATCGAAGAAATGAAAATATGCCAATTTGACTGAAGTTCTTTTGGATCGATCTCGGTAATTATTGAAAGCAACAAAGGAATACTTTTGATGCTGTTCTTTTTCCACTTTGCCCTGCTTTCATCAACGATGCTCGACATACCAAGTTGTGGCCTCAACCCGCTCATACTAGAGTTATTTTGCTTTTTGTAGCCAGCTCTGGTTATCTTCGAGACCAGATTCACACTTTTCAAATCAACCAACAAAGGCTGTAGTGACGACTCAATGATATGCCTAATTATTTCATTGTTATATTCTGGACGGGAGCTTGCTATTGCTGACATCATTATGTTTGACCATGGGCAATCTGGATTGTGGTAATAGCTCAATGTTTCCAATATTTTCAGTTGATCCTTCATCAGAAAAGAATTATAACGGGACTTTGAAATTTGTCTAATCAAGCGAAGTTGAAACAAAGTGTTACTCTTAAATGCTGTTTGCCATTGAAACTCTGCTTTCGTTTTGGAAAACTCATCCTCTTGCCAAATCCAGTCTGCCGTGGGAACATCCGATTGTATTAAGGATTTATGTAGTATATCATGAACTTGACACTCTGAAAGATCGTCAATTAAGCATTCCAAAGCTATCAAGGCTGCAGTTTTATGACTAGGTGCTGAATCATTATCAAAAGCACAGCCTGTTATGGTTTTCAAATCTATGCCAAAAATATGTTTTTTGATCTCCACTCTGGTGTTGTTAGAAAATCTCCATAAAAAATTAGCTCAATTTCAACGTACATTGTAGCTATATCGATAGCATCGCTTCCTATAAGGTGTATATCAACCAGATCGAAAATGTTTTTCTTCCAATCCATTTTGGAGAACATTTGAATAAATATATATTACTAGAAATCAAAATATTTTATATCTGAGCCGCTCATGTTTCTGCGATTGAAAATTGGAATTTTTGTATCATGTTTTACGATCTACTAATCATTTCTGGTTTTGTTGATTTAGTCTTTTATGATGCTTAGATATCCAACTATTGGTTTGCGATGGGGGAGTTTTAGCTCCAAAAGAACGTTTCTTACAAAAGCGCCAATCCGTATATCTGATGAAATCAAACAAGCAATTTCAGAAAGGAAGCCAGTGGTTTCTTTAGAAAGCACAATCATTACTCATGGTATGCCATTCCCAGCCAACTTGGAAATGGCCAAACAAGTAGAAGAAGAAATACGAAATTCAGGGGCAATTCCAGCTACAATTGCGATTGTCAAAGGGGTTCCTTGTGTGGGTTTGCAGAACGACGAGCTTGAATACTTAGCTAATAGCAAAAACGTGAACAAGGTTTCCAGGAGAGATCTTGCCTACACAGCAAGCCATGGTTTGAATGGTGGTACAACTATATCTGGTACCATGATCCTATCTGAAATTGCAGGAATAAAGGTTTTTGCTACTGGTGGTTTAGGTGGTGTTCATAGAGACGGGCATATCACTATGGATGTCAGCGCAGATTTAGATGAGTTGGGGAGAACCCCCGTCGCTGTTGTTTGTGCTGGCCCCAAGTCGATTTTAGATATTGAAAGAACCATGGAGTATTTGGAAACTAAGGGCTGTTTTGTTGGAACGTATGGCCCTTCGGGTACTAACATTCCTGGTTTCTTTTGTCGTGATTCGAAAGTTTCATCCCCATACAACTTCCAGTCTTTCAAGGAGGCAGCCAGTATAATTCACCATGGAAACATGATGAATTTGAGGTCAGGGTACTTGTTTTGTGTTCCTGCTCCTAAAGAAATTTCAATGGATAGTGACTTCATCGAATCGGTAATCAATGAAGCTAACAAAAATGCTTTGGAATTAGGAATCAAAGGGAAAGAGATCACACCGTTTTTACTCAAGAATATAGCAGCAGCAACGGGTGGAAGCAGTGTGTCTAGCAATATAGGGTTCGTTTTGAATAATGCGAAAGCTGGTGCTGAGATCGCCAAGGAATTGTCGATATTAGAAGTAAGTTAATTTTAATCGCAGGCTTTCTGTTCATATGTGTATACTGACAAAAATAGTCGCAATCATATTCAACTTTTCAACCTTCAACAAAATTGAATAAAGATAATCACTCAAAGCTCCAAAAGAAAGAACTGCTCAAGCAAAAGACTTCACAGCACGCTTATCAACCAAACACAATACATGATGCAGTAGTTATAGGCTCCGTCGCAATGGACTTGAATTGTTCTTTGACCTCAATAAATATGGGAGACTCGAATCCAGGTAAGATATCTTCATCTATTGGGGGAGTCGGATATAACATTGCGTTAGCTGCTAAATATTCAGGACAAAAGGAAAACACATCTGTTAAGTTCATATCTTCTGTGGGTAAGGATATGGTTGGGTCACAAGTTATCCTGATTTTGGATGAATTGTCAGTTTTAAATAGCTCGGCTCTTTACGTTGATTCAACAGCATCAACAGCGGAATACGTTTCTTTCCATGGTACCTCCGGAGAGTTGGTAGTGGCTTGTGCTGATATGTCTATAATTGAAAACATTCCTCCTTCACACATAGAACGGGAGTTGAGGGCAGCTAAGCCAAAGTGGTGCGCTTTTGATGCCAATTTGTCTACCGAATCAATGTCATTGATAATGAGAGTTGCATCTGAGTTGAACATTAGATTGCTTTACGAACCCACATCCTCTGCGAAAGCACCTAAAATTAGCGGTGCTAAAAATTTAGGTGTCTATCCGAAGCACGCTGTTCAAGTGATAACTCCTTCTGCTAACGAATTGATAACTATTTATGACTCGTTCAAAACTCAAGAGCTCTTTGATCTTGATAAATGGTTCCCCGTTATGGATTCTCTCGGACTTGACTCCATCTTCCGTCAAAAATTGGATGCTGCTGCACTTCGCTCACAACAACTAAGTGATGCATTGCGTAAAGGGATCCCTCAACAGGCTTTTCAACTATTGCCATTTTTTCCCAATATATTAGTCAAAGATGGCAAGAACGGTGTTTTTTTCATAGGGTTGTCTAGAAACATAGGATCAACCAGTGTGAACAAAAGCCCAACGGAATTATCTGCGGCCCTTACAATTTCTTCCAAAGGAAAGATATTCGATGGATATGAAATGGGGGTTGTCGTGGAACATTATCCCGCTTTGCAAGAATTGGAGATTGTTAATGTAACTGGGGCAGGTGATTCTTTGGTGGGTGCTGTTTTGCAGCATTTGTCGCAAAATGATGTTAGTGATCTCAGTGAAAACAATTTTCAAAAAAGTTTAATGATAAATAGGGCTCAGTTGGCTGCTTCATTGAGCTTACAGTGCAAATCTGCAGTTAGCGATGCGATTAGAAATATCTAGTCAATACAAACGAAACCCAACAATAAATATTTACATGTAATTGAAAGAATGTACTAACTCAAAAGTGCCAATTTCTCGATTGTGTTCTGTCTTGTATTTTCACTCAAAGGCTTCTTCCCACTCATATATTGTAATAAAAGTAGCTTGGAAATTATTGGGTTCTCAACTTTACCTAAAGTTACGTTCTCCAAAACAGTATTAGTTTTGGTGTCCATTTTTTGATACCTGATTTGAAGTACCCCATTATCTAAAGTTTCAATCAATAAACAATGATTTTTGGGCACTGATCCTTTCCTATCGAATGCTTTTCTCAATTCTGTCAAACCATCGTTCAACTCAGGAAATTGTTTGGCTTGTGGGTGAGCCAAAACAGACTTGACCAAACCATCTCTCAAGTGGTTGAAATCCGTATTTCTCACAGGAACGATACGAACAGTGAACTTCACACCAGCGTCTAGCAAATTTGAGATCAATACCCTTGATGTTTCCGGATCTTTCAAGGCTGAAATAACGTTATCATGATGCGACACAATTGTGTCAGTCTTAGTGATCAGCTCCTTTGACAAACTAGCAGAGTCGAACACTTTAGCTATTTTTCTTATATCTTCCTTTGCAATATAAATGCCGAGAGCATACACCTTCAAGCTCAAGAATGTCACTGCTCTAGTCCCATAGCCAACCAACGAAAACTCACGACTCAATGGCTCATAGATATCGGTAGGAAAAGGTGAAACTGAGATATCAACAGACACAGACGCTGAAGCATCCAAATTTTTTGAGTCGTCTGATGCAACCGGATTCCAGACAGAGTATCCCGCTACTGCGAGTGCCAATAATATAGATGTTGTTCTGATTGATGATCTTTTCCAAAGGCGTTCTTCGGTTTGAAGTGGTTGTTTCTGGTAAGTTTGAAAGTACCTTCCAGAAATTCTCAAACTTTGCTTATAAAAAGCTGGACCACATCTAGAAAGCCTAGAGAAGCTTGCCAATCTGAAACTCATCATACAATCCAGTAATCTTATGTTGTTGCTTTGGAATCAGAATATAATCTCAAAATGTGGTGATCTATCAGTAGGTAGAAACGACGGGTAATTTGAACTCGAGACAAATACTCATTTTTCAATTTTAACTATGAATCATATTATCATACCAAACCAAATCATTTAATTTGAAAAATGTCAAAAGCTGTAAATATTGCTATTATTGGTTCCGGTGTTGTTGGTTCTGCTTTCATCAACCAATTGAAAAACCTCAGAACCTCCATTGATTACAACGTCATATATCTCGCTAGATCATCCAGAGAAGCTATCATTGCCAATGACTATTCGCCAATTGATATCTCGAGCTATAAAAGTGCCAAAGCTGAACCAGTCTTGCCTTTGAAAGAGTTGGTTCAATTTTTGGCCAAATCTCCATTGCCTTCGATTTTGGTTGATAACACCTCGAATGCTGAAATCGCTTCATTTTACCCAATTTTCGTCGAAAATGGAATTTCCATTGCTACTCCAAATAAGAAAGCCTTCTCGTCAGACTTGGAGTCTTGGAAAAAGATCTTTGCTGCATCAGAAAAGACAGACGGTGGTTTGGTTTACCACGAAGCAACCGTTGGTGCTGGTTTACCCATTATAGGTACAATCAAAGACTTGGTTGCTACTGGTGACAAAGTTGAGGTTATTGAAGGGATTTTCTCAGGAACTTTATCTTACATTTTCAATGAATATTCTACTCTTGAACCTTCAACGGTTAAATTTTCAGATGTTGTATCGGTTGCAAAGAAATTAGGATATACAGAACCTGATCCAAGAGACGATTTGAATGGTTTGGATGTGGCTAGAAAAGTCACGATCTTAGCTCGTATTGCTGGATTTGAAGTAGCTTCTCCAACATCTTTTGCCGTTGAGTCATTGATTCCAAAACCGTTAGAATCTGTTAAATCAGCAGATGAATTCATGGACAAGTTGCCTCAATATGATTCTGACATAGCGGAATTGAAAGATGCCGCTTTCAGGGAACAAAAAGTACTCAGATTTGTTGGTAAGGTTGACTTGGTTAACAACAAAGCTTCTGTTGGTATTCAAAAGTACGGCTTCGATCATCCATTTGCCGCATTGAAGGGTAGTGATAATGTTATCTCAATTAAAACTCAAAGATATCAAAATCCACTTATCGTTCAAGGTGCTGGTGCTGGTGCCGAAGTTACTGCACACGGTGTTTTAGCTGATACTATCAAAATAGCCGAAAGAATTGCAGTAGCAAAAAAATAAGGAACTTCAAATGAAACAAGTTTCAATACAATATCATGATGTAGAATCAAAACATAATAACTTTTTATTAAATCATAAATTGAACGCCCCGCAATATTACATAACTGAAGAATAAGACAAATATCGAAAACAACACTAATTAGAATTGCTTTTCCAGTTGTTTTTGGCTTGCGTGAATATCTCTCTCAACTTATTTTTATCGTTACAATCTTCCCTGAACCTCAACATAATTTTTTGTGAATCTAAAAATGAGGATTTTCCTTGGTCATTTACGGAAGCAGAGTTATTCACTCTTGTAATGTGAATGTTGTTGGGAGCCAAAAAGAACTCACCATTATCTCTAATTTCGGCTATGTATGCTCCAGTCAAATGTACATATTGAGCATATTTGAAACTTGGTTTTCCCCAACTGTACTCAATCTCAACATTTTCTTTTTGGAAGAATAGAGAAGCTCTGTTGTCTAACATAAATCCTGACTGATGCAAAAAATACATATGATAGTAAAAATTATTTTCTCTCAATATGTTCTTGCTAACATCATCGCAAAATTGGTCGTCCGTCCAAGGATCAAGAATTAGCTTCAACTCAATAAACGAATGGAAAGGATTTCTAGTTGGTATAGTACATAGTTCTTCCCAAGGAGTTTCAACCAACTTCAACCCATGCCTTTCACACAATCTACTCCAATTGCTAATAAGATCATCTATCATTTTGGCAGTCGTGTTAAGCCACTCAAATCTAATGTGAAAACAATGTTCTGGATTATGAACCCTATCGTAATGAACTTTGATGATTTCCGGGCGCTGTGAGGACTTTGAAGGATCAAGGTCAAATAGAACTGAGCGACTCAAAATTACTTTTTTCTTCTCAGCAGTGGGAGTTTCCAATGAGTAAGCATCCTGTTGGCTATTTGGTATTGATGAAGATATACTGCCTTTCAATGATTGTGAATTTGTACGCCTCGAAGAAGATAAATCTTGAGTTGGTTGAGGTGAGAGAATGTTGCCGGAGTTTTTGGTGTTGATAGAATCGGTGTCAGAGCCAATTGGGCTTTTAAGTTGGCTGGAATCGACAGAACGGGTCTTTGCATTTGAAGAGTTGTGAGAGTCACCTACCGATTTTCTAGCAAACCATCCAGTAGTATTGAAATCCCTTTCTTTTTCCTTACCCTTATCGAATCGTGTCCTATCAATATACTCGTCAGATAATTCATAAAAGTAATGACCATCAAGGAAACCATGACGGTTTTCAACGTGTTTGAATAGCGCCCTATTTTTCAAACTATCACCGAAATCAACTGCTTCTTCTCTGGTATTTATACCCTCAAAATTTTCTATCAACCAAGAGACAAAATCTGTTCCAAGGAAACAATGCGGATGTGTCTTGAAATGCCATGTCCTATCGACAAACTTGATTCCGTTTGGACCTTGCATCTCCAGTGCTAAAATAATCAATTGTATGCCTTTTGTGAATCGATTTTCGGAGTGTATGAAAGCATCCTTTTGTTCATAGGCAGTCATATACTTTTCGGCCTCACGACTCATAAATTCATATAAGTTGCCAGTATAAAAGCTGATATCAGAAACAATTTCTTCTCCGTTTTGTTTACCATTTTGTTTAGATGGGGGACAAAACTTTCCTCTATAAATTGCAGCAACAAGTCTGGAAATTCCATCAAGTCTTATTTCCTCGGTTGTCAATCTTTCTCCTTCCGGTGATGATTTGTAAGAAGAATTGGGGATTTCAGCAGGTAGTAATACAAATTTCATTCTATGAAATGACTTTTTGTCATCTGCCATAGCATCATCATACCCAGCTATCAACTGATCAAGTTGGTTCCAGTTGTATTCTTTTGGTTTTTCATTCAAAGTATCAATAACTGCTGGGGAATACTCTTCATCATAACGAGTTCTAATATTGGGAAAATATTGATTCAAACCACGACCGTCCGATTTTTCGGATTGGTGATAAAGTTGAACATTAACGTTGCCATTATAATCACAAGCAATTCTGTGTATTTTGTTGTCCAAAGATAGGTATATGCGAGACCCATAAGAGTTTTTGGGTAAATACTTTATCAAAGCATCTGCATTACCATCCGATTTTCTTTTAGATTCGACTTCCTTGACTTTTGGACCAACACATATCTGAAATCCCAAATGTAATCTAAGAGATATCATTCCGCATAACAAATCGCTAGTCTTCAACTCCAATTCATTTTCCCAGTTTATAACAACGTCATAACTTTGGAAAGTATATTCCGTTTGTAGTTCGTGAAGAGTTGGAAAGACTGGCGTAGATAATGGTAATGCCGCAGGAGAAGCCAATGACCTCCATTTGACTTGCCTTCTCTTAACTTTTTTTGGAAAAACATCCATCCATCTGCTATAATTGAAAAATCCATGCATTACTGATTTCGCTTCTTTAGATGGGTTTTCAATCTCTGTCCAAAGTTGATTTACTGGGCCATCCGACTCTAAGTTCATGTTAGATGATCTTTTCCTTTCAAAATAGGCTTCAAATTTGGAAACATTTGGCCTCTTGTTGACGGACTCTTTTGCTTGCTTAAAAATTTCGTTTTTTCTTTCAGATGAAGTCATTTTGGGAATTTCCAGTTTCTGGTCGGTGGATACCGATTCCAGGTCATTGGATTGTAAGCTTTTAATTGAAGATGCTTTACCGGATATACTACCAGCATGATCATCTGACTTTGTAAGTGTATATAAGGTTGATAACGCGGACACATCGGAGCGGCTGTTGGTTACTTCTCCAAATATAGGAGAAGTGATTGTACTTGGGTCCACTTTTATTGTGCTGGTACGAAAGAGGCTTATCAAAAACGAGAGGGTAGATGACTTGTTTTTGAGAGTTTTGTCGCCAAAGGATAGTTTTTCATTGTTAAACATCTCTTTTTCTTCATAGAAATCAAAAGGCTTGAAAACATCTTCATCGTAGCCTTCAATAGCATCCATAACCGATTTCGAATTCTGAACAATTTCTAGGTTTTCAATCGAGACATCATTCATTTCCGTTTCCATAACGCCCATCATTTGGAGTTCATATATTTTACACCTTGGTATCCACTGGTTTGATATCTGCGAAAAATCATTCCAAAACGAGATATCACACCAACTAGGGATACAATGTGACAACTTATTACGTTGATCTCTAAATCTCAACAACGGAACAACATGTAAAGGAGGCTGACTCAAACAAATGATGTCAAGTGCAACATCCAAACTCAAAATCTTTCGACTAGTGCTAACCATCAAGTCATAATCAACATCATAAAGTCCAGTTCCTGGGCTAATGACTATAAAATGATGAGTGGTGTGTTTCAAATCAGTATTTTTGAATCTGTCCATAACCAATGTAGTACCTAAATTGATTGCCTCCAAAATGTTTCCTTTCACGGAAGGTAAAATCCCACCCTCAATGACAGATTTTCCATCTTTAACAGTTAAGTTGATTTCTTGCATGAAATTTTTGAACTCGAGACGTAAGGATGCCATTATTTTATCCCAATCAGCTATATTTACCTGATCAACAACCACTCTAAAGTAATCTCTACGTTGGCTTGGTTTCTCTCCTTGTTGCAACTTGTTCCATGGGATGTTAGTGAGATCCATACTAGTAAAAAGAACAATTGTTAAAAGATGGTGTGTACCAATTTCTAGCCATTTTTGAAAAATAGCGGGAAACAAACCATTAATAAGTTTTTGAAACATAATTTCACCACTTTCTTCAAAGTGCCACATCTCCCTCGATATTTGAAGCATGAAAACCAATCTTGCACTCTCTGATCTAAATACAACCTTAGTATCATTTCCGATAAAAGCTGAAAATACTTTTTTGCCGCTTCTATATATTTGGTCAACAGAACCTCTAATATTGTTTGGAAAAATTACCTTTTTGTTTTTATAAATACAAGTTCCAACAAGTTTTGAGGAAAATAGCCACATGTCATCTCTCGATAAATGCATATCCTTGATGTATACTTCAACCAAATCCGCTTGTACTTCTTCCTTCTCCTTCAATCTAATCAAAGCCGTGCTTCTGGGCGATAAGTCCATTAATGTCTGCAAAGCGCCAGACAACAAAGACACCAGAAATTTCGAGTTTTTCCTATTATCACTAAAGTTTTTAACAACGAAATAAAGCTTTTTGTTCAATCCTTCTAAAGGCTCCAACTCCGCGATATCACCTTCCCTCATTCCAGGCAAGAATTGTAGATCAACAATAACATCCTCCTCAGATGTCCTCGACTCATGGAACCATATGTTGGTTTGGAGGGGCTCATACTTTCTTCTTTTTCTCAGTTCTGAATTGAGGTTTTGCTGAATATCGTCTGCTTGTAACGGGGTTTTTAATGATCTTGGAGGAGTTGGAGTATGACCTCCTACTGTTGTTGTAGATATGGACGACCTGTTTATCACAAGCGTACTCTGGCCAATGGTCATACTCCTGCCATTGTTGAAAGCAAATCTTTTGTTTTTGTTGATATCCATTGATGAGCTGCCTTGTATCTTTATTGGTTCAATGTCTTAAGTTACAAAAAGCTTTCCTTCAGCGAAATTGCATATTCTGCCTTGCCGGTTGACCTGTGATGTGAACACTCCCTGCTATTTTTTCGAAGCCTCTGATGACTGTAGTGTGTCAAATAGAATATTCAGCTGATATTGGTGATGGAGTCTAAGGAAATCAGGCGTTTAAGGTAGTTTGGGTCAAGTTCTTGGATTTGGGTTGTAACTTGTGACTTATTTTTTCAGCAAATGCTTTTTTCGATCTGCCATTTAAATACGGTCATTTTTTTTTGCTTATCTGCCGCCGCCCATGATTTTCAAACGCCCTGATGCTTTTGGTTGCAATATGGATATAGATTATTATTTGATGAAAACCACCAACTTCAAGTGATATTCACACTAAACGCTCGCAAAGATCCAGTATATTACAATTTATCATATAATTTAAAAGACCAATAATTATATTGAGTTACACATATCAAACAAGACTATCCGAATAACTGAAACATCATAGTTAACCAGCATAAATCTAACTGAAGCAGATACAGCGATCCATGATCTCATTCCCACTGTTGACTGAGAGCTCAAAGACGAACAGTAGACGTTTAGGAGGTGATGTAAATCTTGCGCAAAACACTAGTGTTGTTGAAGATGTTACTGACCTCATCCTCATCAAAGCCTGTCCTATTTTCGTTGAATAATGCGATCAAATATCCACCAGACCTCAAGTATATATCAATTTTCTTGTTGCCAGCAGACTTTAGTTTCGTATCGCTTTTGGCGATTCTGTTTTTCCGTACCAATTTTGAGTTGTGCCTGTAGAATGGCATAACAAGACCAGAGTTATATCTTGAGGCAGATTTGCTTTCGTAGTATATACCAAACTCCGAAACGAACGACTGGTAATGGATGTGATTCTCAAACTTCAAGTTGGAAGTCGTAGCGCCATATGAACCTATGACCCTGGTCATGACATCATTATCCTGTTCTTTTCTGATCAATTTGTTTGCGAATCTATAATTTTCTGCCTCAATTTTGTTCTCCTGTGGAAAATACTCACTGGCTATTTGAAAGGGTTCTGCGATTCTTATCTCCATGATATAAACAAAGTCAACTTTGTATTCTTCGGCAACAACTGTGGCCAACAAAGAGGCTGCAGATTTGAGCGAGCCTGATTGGAACAAGTCTTTCCAAAGTTGAGTGTTAGAGCCAGTATCAAATTTGGTATCTCTTTTACTGAAACGGAAATTATGATTTTGAAAATATGGACTACCTGAGCCATCCTTTTCAAAGACAGACATTATTTGACCACGACTGGTTGCTCTTCCCAATTTTCTTGCCAAAGAAAGATTATCATCGCTGAAGTTCTGTTTTTGGAGAGGAGCATCTAATATCATCATTATTCGTTTCGAATATTGCTGTAACTTTTTGATAGATTCTTCACTAAAATCAGCTTTACTGAAAGGATCAAATATTGCAAAAATACCAATCACTTGATTTGTTTTAGTTACGATGGGAACACCAGCATAGAACTTTATGTTGGGGACACCCTTTACGAATGGACTATTTGACGTTCTCCAGTCTTTTGAGGCATCCAATAAAACAAAATAACCTTGTGACAAGATTGCATGAGAATCGATAGAAATCTTTCTTGGACATTCACTGATGGATAACATATGCTCATATTTGACAATTTGTTTTGTCTGACTTAATAATGAAATAGAAGCACCCACAACTGAAAATTCTTTCAAGGCTGAATTAACCATTTTTTTGAACTGCACCTTGTCACTCCATTGGGGTGCCTTGTTGTAAGTTTCTACGGCCTAGTCTTCTGTTAGCATTTGTCAAGAGAAAAAATCGATGCTGCAAAAACGATTAACTCACTTTACGACGGGTGGTTTCATTATAACATTCAGGAGGATGCATCAAACCCACATTTTCTAAACATGGTGGACATGGGACATTTGATAAGTTCCATTTACCCTAATTAATGTTAGAGCAACAGCCCGTTACGCACTGGAAATTTAGAATGAGGTTTCTTACTTTTGAGTAAGCATCCAAAAAATGGGCTTTTGTCAAAGTAACAGGACTAACAATCCTACTGTGGTCATCAGCTAAAAATGTTGTAGTTCTCGAGGATCTAGAAGGTCAGTAATGTATCGCAGAATGGAAATCAATAAATCAGCTCACCTTAAATTAGATGATCTTTCGTTCTTCGATGGACTAGCCAACTCAGTTAGTCTGTTCATTAGTCAACACAATTCAACTTTTCGTAGCAAATTATAATAGCAATAAACACTGATTGTAACAAGAACAGTGGAAGTTCTCTATTTGCTTCTCAAATATTTTGACTATTGTGTTATGGTGCAAAGTGGAAGATATTCATTTCGGCTATTTGACACAAAACCAAATGATAGTTGTTTCTATGATACTTTGAACAAAATCGATTAAGAGCTTACAACTGTCAGCTTTGTTTAATTCTAATAATCAAAACAATAAGAAAACATAAATTTAGTATATATAAACACACTTTAACCTCTTCATTTAGCATCTTCCATACTAGTGTCGCCATCATGCTTTGAATCTGATTTCTCCTCCACTATGTTTTCTAAGTTTTGTTTGTTACTTTGTTTTTCGGCTTCAGCCGCTTCTCGTTCTTGTCTTGCCCTTTCTTCTTCTAGGGAGAGTCTCAACGCTAAAGCTAAATCTGGGTCCATATTTGGGTCGTTGAAAACATCATCACCACCAGCACCTCCAAACGCCTCCGAGTTTCCAAAGTCTCCACCAAATCCTTCTTCAGCAATGATTGGTGAAGTGGCAATGACTTCGTACAATAAGCTCGGACCCGGTGGAATTGTAACGAGATGCGAATTATCATGGTTATTCACAGTAGCTATAAACTTTTCCAATTTGGTTGTGTTGACAGCTTCTTCCCCATAGTTTATGACGTCTATGGCCACGTTGTTTTTCTTCATTTTCTTCGCCAATTTTTCTATTTCCTTCTCACTTTCTTTGATTGGACTTGCAACAAAAACTATTATCCTTTGATGTTGAACTTTGTTCTGACGATGCTTCAAGACGAGCTATAATCACAGTTAGTCAATGTTACTAGAGCCAGCAAACCCAACAGATTACAAACAAGATAGATACTTACCGCTGCAACTTGAATACCACTGCTAAAATGTGTTGTTCCCGATATTTTCGTTTCGTGTACGCCAGATAACAATTTACCAAAATCTGTTGTCAAGGTAGAAAGAACCTGTGGCCTTCAATGTGTTAGTATTTTCGATCCCACCCATATTCAGCACTTGGGTCATATCAATATATTTATATATATACATACCCATCACCACCCATAGATAATAATCCAACAGTGTTTTCTGGATTCGAATTTGTTTTCACTTGGAAAATGTAGTCAACGGCTCCCATTTGGGCGTCAAATCTGTTGGTCAAATAATCACCATTTCTCATATATTCAGAATTGTCGATGCTGTGGTAGTTAGTAAACAATTTTTGGGAGAGATGAAGGATGATAGATATACATACACAATAATGCAAGCTTCAAGGACCATCTTTCAAAGTCTGGGAACACGATTTTGACCTGGTTTACTTCTATTTTACAGCTGTTTCTCAGCTTTCAGAATATCACACCAAATTGACTTACTTTGCCTTTCAATAGCTGCTCAACTTATTTCGCAACTATGATGATTATTGAATACAGTGGCGATTGAGATCGAATTGTGACCCTGCTGTGCTTAACACGACCAAGCTATATTCATTCTTTATCTGAGTAGTTGTATATTTGATGCTGTGAATGTGAGCTCAGACAACAAATCAAACCAACTCGATGGTTTATACGAAAGCTGAGAAGGAGGAGCTCATTAGCCGGTTTGAAATACATTGTAAGTTTGTTTTTGTTGAAGTTTTGATCAAATGTGCTAACAATTTGCAGTAGAAGAACGTAAAAAATTGTTGATAAACGACTACAATACACTTTCACAAATACTTGAATCCAAGATAGCTAGAAGAATAAACAGAGTACCCAAAAGACTATGGGATGTCAAAATGAGAGATGTGCTCGAAGTCGAGAGGGACCATAAGCTCGGTATAGCCAGCTTGATAGCAGATATTGAATCGTTACTGAATGGAAAAGAAAACAACATGGTACCTGATACGTCCAAAATAAGCGACGAAGATATTGAAAGAATGAAATTGCAGTTGAGAAGAGCAATAAACTTCCGGAAAATCAACAAGACTAAAAATACTAATGGCATTATTGGCGATGGCGGGGTTTGAACATATTATTAATGGAGGATAAATGGTTTGATTTTTGTGTTCCTTTTTCTTTACTTGTAATAAATTGACTGCGCTCTACAATTTGAATTGAGCGATTGAATGATTCTAGTGCTTACATTGTATGAGAAATATAATGAGTCCGATACTAATTCAATAATACTATATAACAAATAAATTAACATGATGAAAAAGAAAATTGGAAACCTGAAACAATCACCTTAAACAAAATTAAATTGACAATGTCAATTTCAAATAACAAACCATCAGATCTAAGCATCTTCAGGGATATCATCATGGAAATATTTACCTTCCAAAGTTGGTGCTATAACACCGACTCTGATCAAGAAATCACCGAATGGCTCGTTTTCTTCTCTTTCCAAGGCCCATCTTTTGAACAATGGTTTCAAAATAGCTAAAATTTCCTCTTCTTTGATAGAATATCTATAAATTTTGTTCAATCTTTGACCGTGATGACCACCACCTAATAACAAGTTGTAAGCACCGAATGCTTTACCAACCAAAGCAACCTCTGCTAGCCATGGTCTGGCACAACCATTTGGACAACCAGTCATTCTCATAACGACTGAGTCGTGTCTAAGACCATATTCTTCTAAAGATTCTTCAATCTTGGAGATCAAAACTGGCAAGTAACGTTCAGATTCAGCCATAGCCAAACCACAGGTTGGGAAAGCAACACAAGCAGCAGAAGACAATCTTAAAGCTGAAAAGTTGGTATTATCCAACTTGTATTTTGCCATGATATCTTTGACCGACTGTAATTGTTCATCTTTAATATTAGAAATCAAAATATGTTGATTACCAGTAAGACGGAATTCACCGTGACCTGTCTTTTTCATGTAATGTGCAATTTCCTTCAAACCAGTTTTTTGGGGTAAATCTGGTGTATCTTCTATTCTACCGTTTTCTATGAATGCGGTGAAATGGTTCAACCCAGTTTCGTCTCTGGCCCAACCAAAGTAATCGACATTTGATTTGATTTCAAATGGCTTTGGTTCTTGGAATTTCTTACCCCAGATCTCTTCAACCTTGGCTTTGTAAACTTCAACACCCAAGTCATCAATCGTATACTTTAATCTAGCGTGTTTTCTATTGGTACGATCACCAAAATCTCTCTGAATTAACATTACTTTTTCACAAGCAATATGAACATCTTCTTTGGCAACGAAACCAAACATAGAACCGGTACGTGGATATGTCTTCTTATTGTTGTGAGTACTTCCCATACCACCACCTACTAACATATTGAAACCAATAACCTCATTATCTTCGACAATGGCAATTAAACCAATATCATGAGCGTAAACATCAACATCGTTGTAGGGTGGAACAGTGATGACAACCTTAAACTTTCTTGGTAAGTAAGTTGGACCATACATTGGTTCAACATCACTTAAAGCGTTACCAGCAACTAAAGTTTTGGTCTTAGTAGGACCCTCCTTTCTGTTGGCCCAAACTTCGGTATCACCTGGTTTGTCAGATGGGTCAGCACCTTCCAACCAAATTTCGTGGTAGGCGGTTGTTTGCGGTAAGAGATATTCAGAAATCAAGGAACCGTAGTGACTAACTTGAGAGTGGATCTTAGCATTGGTTGGTAAGGCAGAAACCATAACATTTCTGTTAACATCACCACAAGCAGCCAAAGTGTCCATCAAAGTTGAGTTCATTCCTCTGATGGCCGGTTTCAAATCATGTTTAACGACACCATGTAATTGGAAAGTGGCTCTTGTGGTCAACTTAAGTGTACCATTACCTCTAACATCTGCCAATTCATCCATTTTTAAGTATTGATCTGGAGTAGCCCCACCACCTGGTAATCTGACACGAACCATGAAAGAATAAGCTGGTTCCAATCCTTGAGATTTTCTTTCATCTCTGATATCACGATCATCTTGCATGTAAATACCATGAAATTTGGTCAATTGTTGATCTACAGCACAAATAGCACCTGTAGATTGATCATTCAAACCTTCTACGATAGTTCCTCTCAAATAGTCGGAGTTAATTTTCATATCTTCATTAGTGATTGGTTTGGGTTCATCAACACCACCAATACCAGAAACACCTAAACCTTCCCAAAGTTTTGGTTCCCATGCATTGTAACCGGTTTGGAAACCATCTGCATCTTGATCATCACCAAGACCCAATTCAGCTAATTCTGTTGCACCAAAAAACTTCAATTTGTTAAATAAATCAACAGCCGGTTTATTATAATAATGTTTATCTTCTTTTCTTGGCCAATATTGAGAATCACCTAAACCAAAAACGGAATATTTGACACCGGTCAAATCCAAGTTTAAAGAGTTTCTCAAACCGTCCCACAATTGTTTACCATTCTGTGGGAATTCACCTTGACCAGAAGTTGAGGTGACAAAAACGATATTCTCTTCAGCAGCTAAATCTTCTAATGCAATATCGTCGATTTGGAGAACAGTAGCTTTCAAACCTCTGCCTAATGCCTGTCTACCAATCTTTTTGGCGACATTTTGGGCATTACCACCATCAGAAGCAAAAGCAATGGTTAATGGGGGGCCAGATAATCCTTCCAATAACTTGGCATATGCTTCGTCTGCGACTTGTTCTTGCTTAGCTCTTATATCACTAGTTAACGAAGCAGTTAAATTTCTTGACAAGAGAGGATTTTTGGAGGTCAATAAAGATAACTTGTTTTCGCGATCTAAGAAATCTTTCAATTGCTTTCTGATGTTTGACGAGTCCAATTTGAATGAATCGGAATCATTTTGAGCAGAAGGATCATATCTATACAATGGCCAATAACCAGAATCAACAGCTTTTTTAGTTTCTTGCAAAACAGTCAAAGGGGAATCTGATTCTTCATTATATGGTAAGTAAGCTAAAACAATAGAAGGTCCATTGAAATTGTTGGCTTCAATTAAAGCTTGTAAAACCTGAGTGTAGGATGAGTATACCGCAACTGAAGCAACATAGACACCACCGTAATTCATGGCATACAAACCAACATCCTTTTTACGGAAACCATTGATCTTCTTTTCAGAAGAGTCATATGGATCTGAATCTATGAGCAATATATTCGTATTTTTACCTGAAGCAATTAAATTGTGAATACCAGAAGCACCCAAATCATAGGACCAAGCATCGGAACCTATAATCCAATCGTTCGTAAATGTGAAATATTCTTCATATGCTAATAAATCTTTTGCAATTTTTGAGTTGTCAACTTCCAATAAGTTGATGATCTGTTTTGACAATTTTTCATTTTCCTCAGATGAAAGTTTTGAGCCGTTTTCCCTTGCTTGGACTAACCAGTTGGATAATATTTCTATCAATTCACTCTTGTTAGGCGAAGAAAATTCATTTTTGATGATAGAATCATGAACAAGTTGAACTAATTTGTTATATTGTTCCTCCTTGTATAATGCTATACCAAAACCATACTCTGGACTAGATTCGTTTTTGTACTCGGTATCTGAAAATTTGTTCAAGATATTCAATTTTGATTCGTTGACTTGGTTCAATATTTTGATATAAGCAGATTCCAAATCCTGAGCCTGCTTAACAGAGCCTGATATTTTTTCGTTCAATTTGGAAGCAACTTGAACTTTGTTGTTACCAATAAACAAATTTTGAATAGGAGTGCTTGAGTTCACGTTTGCTAATAAAGTTTTTAACGCAGACTTGTAATCACTGATAATACCAAAGTTGGCTGACACGATTTTTTTGATATTTTTGGATAACAATTTTGATGCATCTTGGAATAAATCCAACAACAAAGGAGAAAATTGAGTCGAAGATGAAATCAAAGACTGTTCAACTAGGGTCAACGAGTTTATTGAGTTGGGAACATTCAGCAACAAAGAATCAAGAGTGAATGGTCTGTAAACTTTTATAGAGATGATTGAAACTTTTTCAGCTGAAGCGACTGAAAGCAAATCTTTTGAAACGTGACCCAAGTATAAGATCAAATCTGAATTGGATGATGAGCCAAAGAATTCGAACTCCTTATATAAATGACCAACAATTGGCTTGATGTAACTGAAAATCTGGCTCAATAAACCAGCTGTATTTTCAGAAGCAAAATTCTTGATCAAATCTTGGACTTTCTCAGCAGAGACTAACTCCAATTTCTTCAATTCAGTTGAATTAGATGAAAAGAAGTGAAGAATAGGACTCGAAGTGAAATTAGAGTAAATGTAAGCTGCCAAGGCAAAATCAGAAGCCTCTTTATTATTTTGAGAGATCAAAATTGGGTAATTCAAATCTCTAATTGAAGTGACAGTGTTGTAGTCGGAATCAGTTAACTCAACATGAATGACAACATTGGAAAATTTGAATTTCGAAAGAAATGGCAAATTTTTCAACAAGGTCTTCCCGTTGGTTGCGATAGTTGTGACATCTTTGTTACCCTTTGATTCGATATGGTTGGAGATTATATGAAAGGGATCGTTGGAATCTATTAACTTTGTAGCATTGTTGTCAAATTTACTACTAAAATTTGAGCTAACAGACTTAGCTGGTTGAGTAGTAAATAATGAACCACCAACAGTAGCTGCAATTTGGGCGACTAAAACAAAAAAGTTAGTAATTACTACCAAGAAGCCTGGCAAATAATAACTTACTAGCAGCAGTTTGAGTAGGAACAGACATAGATATTGAGACTACTCTAGAAGGGAAGAACACTGGATTGGAAAAGTCTTAGAAGAGAAAAAGACAGATTCATATGGTAGATATAATAAAATTTTTGAACTGGGCGTGGCTAGGTATCAGCTCGTGGCTGAGAGTGAGCAATTGCACGTGATGTGGTCAGAAAATTTCATTCCCCGTAAGTTCATTGGCTGAAAAACATCTTTTCCCCCGGAACTTGAACTCATTGCACGTGACGGTCAACTTTCTCACAACAATTCCGTCCCGCGAAACCGCGCTACAACTTGAAAGGAAAAGTCGATGCTGATACCCATTCCAGTAATTCATCTGGCTTGCTATTCGATGTATAGCATGTTGAAGATGGTAAGCGTAGAAACTGGACCAAAGCTAAGTCTTCTCTTAGCGAATCTTCTTCACTCGCGCCTGAAAGGCTGAAAGGGAAAAAAAGGACCTGGCCTCGAAAATGATAAGCATGATGTGGAAGGGCTGAAAGAGTCAGATATTTCGTCATGTAAGTCGCAATTAAGCAACATATTTCAAAGCCCGAGATGTGTAATTGGCATACCCCCATTTCACTAGAGAGCCTCTATTGTGGTGTTTAATAGCCTTGTGTTACGCCGATAGCAAGTAGAGCGAATAAGTATACTACAAGAATGTATTACTCAAGTAAAAAAACACACATGTATCATTAAAACCCCTGACCTATAATCAATTCTGCAAAACAAACAACTGTATCCGTTAGTAAAGTAAATAAAAAACAATAAAAAGACATCAAATATATAGTAACAAATATTTACAAAAAAACGAGAAAAGAACGAAAAAATAAAGAGCTTCTTTTATAATGAGTTAAGACCAAAAAGGAAACCAAGCTCCTTCCTACCTAAATTGCTAACGTGCTTCATGCCCTTTTCATCTAAAGCAGAATTGACCATATCTTTTTTCTTTTGCTGCAACTCCATGATTCTGCTTTCAACCGTATCTTTGATCAAGATACGATGGACATGAACCTCTCTCTGCTGGCCAATTCTGTGTGCTCTATCCATGGCTTGCTCTTCGACGAATGGGTTCCAGAATGGGTCCATCATTATGACATGAGAAGCACAAGTCAATGTCAAACCAACATTACCTGATCTCAACGAAATAAGTAGCACTTCTTTGTCCTCCTGGTAGAATCTTCGAATGGTTTCATTTCTTTCATCCATAGACATGGAACCATCATATCTCAAATATTGTATCTCCTTCTTTTTCAAAATATAGTGCATCACTTCAAATAGTAAGGTGAACTGAGAAAAAATGATAACCTTCTCCCCAGGAAATTTGTCTCTTATCTCCTCAAGAATTTGGACGGTCTTCTTTAATTTGGCTGAAGGAATAAAAGTGTTGTTCTCCTCCTTTATCATATCAAAGACTCGTTGCTTTCTTGAAACGCGTTTAGAAGCTTTGTTGTAGTAATTACTCATTTCAAATTGTGACAATTTCTGGTTGCAAGATTGATCGAAAATTTGGAACGGAACAGTATGACCCTCTTGGACATTCAATTGACATAACGCGCACTTAGCAGATCGTTGACCATTAATTGTTTCGGAGTTTTGGAAGCGATCAAAAAAGTCACCAACACATTCTTTGCAAATACCATGGCCACAAGGGTGTAGCAACATAATTTCTTCACTAGGCACCACGTCAAAACATATAGGACACGAAAATGGTGTTTCTTGAGATTCATCAGAATTCAAAGTTTCTCTGTTGATCCTCCTAATCACACTATCAGAAAATTTAGAAGCTCTTGTGAAAGCACCCAACCAATCATAAGGAACTTTTTCCTTTGCTTCTTCCTGACCAATTTTGACCAAATATTGATGACAACAAGCCTGCCTCAATCTTAACAATAATGTTAAAACGTTACTGTAAGCACCAGCACCTTTGTTATTCAATAAAGCCTTTGCTTTTTTAGCAGAATGATCTTCTAAAGATTCATAAAAGCTTTTTTCATCCTTGTCCATTACAACATACGTCTCATCAATATGTTTTGGAGGTAAGGAAAGAATAGGTTCACCATCGATCTTTGAATCTTTTGTTCTCCTCAAAAGAATTGCTTTCAAGAATGCTTGCAATTTTCTTGTAGCACGGCTTTTATCTGTCTCATCATAGTTATCAGTTTTTGATTTCAACGGTAGTACAATATCCAGTCTGAACTTCCCTTCATTATCATAAGGCTTAATTTTCAAAAATCTGATCAAAGGGTATAATTCATCAACTGAGTTTTGCATAGGAGTACCACTCAAACAGAGTCTGTATTTAGACTTTAGTAAAGCAACAGCTTTTGATGCCTGAGCGGTTTTATTTTTAATCCATTGAGCTTCATCCAAAATCACTCTGTAAAAAATAGATTCGGACGAAAAAAAAGGAGATATGTAAGTATCACCTCCGGACTCAACATCAGGGACAATGGAAGAGTTCCTGCTTATTCCTGCTTCTTTAATAGCCAGATCATAATGTTTTTTCATTTCTGATGAAAGAGTACCATAAGATGTCAATATAACATCATATGTCGATAACCTTTTGAAGTCGTATAAGTCTCTCTTTGCAGCTGAGTGATAAATGCGAACCTTCATGTGTGCATCAGCTTTGACTTTAGACTCAATTTCAGCCGACCATTGCTTCAACAATGCAACCGGGGCAATAACAAGATTAGTTTTGAGATCCTCATTCTTGGATCTATTTGCCATAAGTAAAGATATCGTTTGCACAGTCTTACCAAGACCCATGTCATCAGCCAAAATACCACCAGCTGAATTTGATTCCTCCATACGAAGTAACCAAGATAATCCCATCCTTTGGTGCTTCAATAAGTTTACTGTCATTTCTGAGGGAGTTAGAGAAAGGCCCTTCTCATCGATCTCTTCATCAGGCCTTATGTTTTCTAGTAAATCTTGAAGACTTTTTTCATCCGTACCAGAATAAATATTAGTAGCGTAACCATGAATATTTGGGTTCATTTCAAGTGATCCCCTAGATCTATTGTATACATCATTATCATCATGGACTTCACCTTTATAGCTGGCGTGTGCAGAAATAGCTGATCTTGCATACATCTCTCTATAAGAGGCACTAGCAAGGGAACTCTCCAATAATCTAGATCTATGAGATAATCCTGACTGTTTTACATTCATGGCATTTATTGTACGAGTCGCATCTGCTATTCTTCTATCGAGATCTGTTATTCTTGCTTTCAAATCGTCATTTTCTTGGTCAGCCAAAAACTTTCTCTCAACTCGCCAATCACCTATCTTCACATACTGCATATTTATATCATTTGCGATGTTACCTCTCAAGTTTGAAATTTGAGCTATTTCTCGGGTGGTACTCAACTTTTCTTGTAGTATGGCATTCAATTTCATTTGAAGCTGCTTATGCGTTAAATCATCTGCGTCCGTCACATTGTTTGAGGAACCATCAAAATGTGGAACCGGAGCAGGCAGGTTGAAACCGAAAGCATTCTCATTCTTACTCATTTGACTCATCACTGTTGGAGAATTCATGGTCGTAGAATTCTGATATACGTTGGAATACGAGGAAACGTGATAATCTGGTGAGGTTCGCAAGGAGCTTTTGAATTTTGTAGTGATAGGAACTTTCTTGGGGTCTATAATAATGATATCGTCATCATCTCCATCACTATCAGCAGTCAAATCAATCACACTTGAGCTGTTATTGGTGTTTCCTATATAATTGCTAGAAATTTTTTGCCGCTTTGGGAAACCTAATTTAGCGGATTGTCCGTCATCATTTCTCAAGACTGGATGAGCCATCAGTGCATTTGGCAGATATGGATTATTGAAATTGTTGGCAATTTGGGAGTGTGATCTATTAGGTAGTAACCCAGGTATTCTACCATTGAAATTGACACTGTTGGGCATGTTCTCGAGATACCTGTTTGAAATAGGGATTTGTAGTTGTTGAGTTGGTTTGTTGTACAACAAACCGGGTATTCTACCATTGATAGCTGGAGGATTATGGCTATTAGAAGCGTAAATATTGGGATTGAACCCTAGGCTCCCCAAACCAATGCTTCTTGAATTATTCAAGTGATCATAAGACACATTATTATTAACGGTATCCAATGAGGTCGAGCTATTATTTGTTGAGACTGGATTACTCTTTGTCTGCACAGTTGGCGTAGGAGGCAACACTTGTGGCGAGTTGATATATGTGATATCATCATCCTCATCATCAGATGATAGGACTACCAAGCTAGGGATATTGGATATGTAGCTGGAAATTGCTGGCTTCAGCATTAGAAAGGATTAATTTCAGTTTCCGCTTTTTGTGAGTTAATGAAGCAAGATGTAGGTTAGTTATTTGATTAGGACTTAAAAAAACCAACATGAATTTTGATACTAAATGTGTAACTTTACATACAAAATACGAGGTCGTGTCAAAACTCTTAGGTTCGATCTTGTTTGTATTCACGTAAAACGCGCTATACGTAGATGCTTTTCTGCCGATGAAAACAATTAAGAAAGAGAATTGAAGAGATACAATGTGTAATCAACAAAGTGTCAAAGCTTGCGTAACTAATCTTTCTATCAGAAGAAAAAGTCATTTTCGAGTCATAAGCAGTTCCTTAACTCAAAAGTCGGGATAAAATAGGCAGTAGATCAGTTCAAGCTGACTTATAGTACGATAAGCTGAACCATGCTGGCAATAAAGGATGCCACAGATGTGATACAATACGATAGGTCGTGAAACGCGTGAGGTTATTCCTGTGTAAAGTTCTACACTGTTAAACTGAAGTATCACCAACCATCATGCATTCGTCAAAAACGAGAAATATTTTGTGTAGATTTATGGATCTTGGTTTTCGTTCCTGATTTTTTGAAGGGCAACACCCAACTCCAATTTCAATCTGGAGTTGTTCGGATCAAAAGCTAATCCTCTCTCATAATCTGCCTTTGCCGCTTCATAATTTTCCAAAAAGAAATTGCACACACCTCTTCTCAAAAAGTTGTCTGGTGTGTTGATCTGTAAACCTAGCAACATATCAGCATCACTGAACGCGGATACATATTCTTTATTCTTCAAGTATGAATCACACCTACTCATTAATAACAATCCCATCTCTTGTAAAGCAATTTGGAAAGATTCGTATTTGGCTCTTTTGGATACTAAACCCAATCCAACCGTAAAGTGCTTGGTTGCTTCCTTATAATTACCATTTTTGAATGCAACCTGGCCACTCTCATGCATCTTCTTTATCATCAAGGTCAACTGTTTGTTGAAATTATCTTTGTTTGGAATGGGAGGTACGTCGCCAAATGCAACTATTTCAGCTGACAAGACATTAAGCTGGTTGATATCTTCAATCAATTCTGGGTACAAGTTCGAGTTTTCAACCGAGAGTTTCTTGGATGTTGAGTCATATATTATGGGATAGCTCATACTGGCTTGATTGTAACTTATATTCTCCAATAATCTTTCCTTATCATATAGTTATGATATCAAATCACTACAAAAAGCTACACGCCCTTTAGTTCGGTGGTGAACCAGTAAACACCAGAATGCTAAGTATATATCAGCATTTGTAATAGCTTAGATGCCCTGTTCCTTCATCAGGTTCATTTTTGTGCTTAATCAAAGCTTTATATGTATACCACTAGCTGTTTGACACAAAATCAACTTCTGGCTGTTTAAGGAAAACAATCGATATTTCAGTGATGGAGAGAAAGGTGTTTTTGGAAAGGTTTTAGAATTGTTTATTTTTGACTGAACCGAAATGTCAGATGGTGCCTTAGAGTCTTATAATTACTTGAATGCTAACAAAACCCTAAATGGGACTATTATTTCTGGCAATTATAACATTGACAAGTCAGACTCCCAACTTACGCGCTCATCATCAGGGAATTGCACAACTACTTTTGGAATGAACGGTCAAGATCAGTTTCAAAGTAACAGTTCCGATTTGAACGATAACATTACGTATAAGTCAACCACCCTCAAATCTACAAATGGAAGTAATAGAGTTAAGACCAGAAGAATGGGCAGTATGATCCTTGACAAACCCTTGTGGAACGGCTCACTGGATGACAATTATGATACAGATAGGGATGAGTGTTCTCTCAAATCGAGAAAGGTTTCTTTTTCTGATATCATCTCTAAGATCGAGAAGTTTGGCAAGTCTATATATATGACTAAAAAGCACACTGGGAAGAAACATGACAAGAATTCTGAATCTGTTATAGTTGCAAGAAAAAACTTGCACAAGAACAAGTCAGAGATTCCTTTACACATCAAACTACAAGATATAAACTCAGGATTACTGCTCTCAAGCTTTTATTCTCAAAAAAACTCCAGAGCTAACTCAAAATCGTCAATCCATTGTCCTTTGATTCATTCGACCCAGGAGGTTATAAATACATTAGTACCTTCGGCTGATATTCCCGGACTTTCCTTGAATGAATTAGAGCTACACAACCTCAATCAACAGAATATGAAGGACGTTTCTTTCATGAAATACAACCATTCATCGGATGATCTTGATATCAGAAGTAATGGATCAGATCCTTTGTTCAACATGCAGTTCTACAGTCAAGCTATGAAACCCGACCTGGAATCAAAATCCAAAAGCGAGCTTGACTTTCTTCAAGAAAGTGCATCTCCAGCTAAGACGATTAAGGATACAATCGTAGCCCAAAACAACTTACTTGATGAGCTCTCGCTTGATGCCACATTGGGGGATCAATCCATGATATCCTCTTTAACAAAAGACCGCTCGGTTGCTACAACATTATCAAAAAGTTTCTCAAGAAACATGAAATCGAAAGCACCACAGTTGGACTTGGTGAAAAGTGAAGTTTGCATTTTACAAGATGATAACAGTCAATCAATTGTGGATACATCAATATTTTTGCGGAAACTATGTTTAAGCTCTCCAACTGAAAGTGAAAGTATGGCTACCACTTTCCATTTTGCTTTTTTTCAAGTTTACTAATGTCAAAATAGCTTACGAGGATATTATATTTGATCCTTCAGATCATCGAAAGTCTTTCCAATATTTTTCGCCCATAAATGTCGGAAATGAGGAGGAACTTCAAAATATAATGGATGGAAAGATTAAGACCGATGACATCACACTCCAATCAGCTAGTGGTATAATAGATTGGAAGTCATATTTAGATTCCCATCTCGATATAAAGGACAATTACGATGAATTTATTCATTTGAGCTTACCAACAACAATCCAGAATGACTCCACGAGGGATTCAGCTACATCCTTAGTCGATAATTACAAAAAAATATCAGTGAATATTCCTTCAATGAACATCGAAGCATTAGCTTCTAAAAGATCCCAAGAACCCAACGATACCCAAGAGCCCCACGAATTCCAAGAACTCAGCGAACCAAATGCTGCTGTTGAAGTTCAGGCTTCTTCTCGTTTTGATTTGAGATCTTTGATCAACTGGTCCCCCTCGAAAATCCTGGTAGATTCAAGTAGAGAAGATAGTCCAAATGACGAGCATCTGCTCATTGCTAAATATTATACGATGAAAGAAAGATTCAACAAAAGAAAATCGAATATATCCTCAAAATCAAACTTGAGGAAAAAAATGCACGTAAGATTTGCTAACTTGAGTCCGCTTTCATTATCACCAAAATCTGATAACTCTAATTTTCATGACGAACATACAAGTGCTTCGTGTGAAGATTGTCGATATTTGTTCTCTCCTTTCAAAATCAGTGACTCTCATATTCACCAAAGAAGTTCAGACCACTCTTTGCCGATAACTGTCACTGGAATGCCACAAATACTAACAAATGATCCACATACGCATAAGAATGCTAGCAAAACATTCTGCAAACTGGAAGGTTTAAGTGTCTTACCTGGTGTTGATGAAACTAATCGTGGATCGACACTCCGCAAAATTATCAGTCGTAATAGTGCTGGAAAACTTTTTTCTGGATTTTTTGATTCCAAGGCTGCTCCCTTGATTAGAGAATGTAAGTAATCAATTTCTCATGTACAGAACTCTGTAGTGATTTTTGGACATATCAGCAGAATAAAAACAAATGTTAGATTTTGTTTCAAGATCGCAATGTAATTGTCTCCTTTTTCCAGAATTTGGGAAAGTCTCCGCCAAATAAATAATACATAACCTACAAATCTGTAAAAATCTATGGGATCACGTTTTAAAAACTTAATTTTCAACTACCTCTAAAACTTCTTTGAACTTTTTAACCAACAAGACATTTTCGTCTTTGGTACCGACAGTTATTCTTAAACAGCCACGACAATTAAGTTCCAGACCTCTAAATCTAACAACAACTGCCTTCTCAACAGCTAAAGTCAGGTATACCTCTTTAGCAATCTCATTACAAGGCTCACCTTTGTCATTCACTATTTCCAACAAAAGAAAGTTTGAATCTAAACCACCTATATTTTTACCTACCCCTTTAATACTCTGTAATTCTTTCAATAACCAAGCGCGTTGAAAAATAATCTCACTTACAAAAGAGGTCATTTTTTCCAAACCTGCAACGGAAGTAGCTCTCAAAGCTATATCGGAGGTCAAAGAGGAAATATTGTAAGGATATTTCATTGCATTCAAGTAAGATGATAATTCCTCGGAAGCAAACGTCACACCCAATCTTATACCGGCTAAACCAAAAGATTTGGATAAAGTTTGAAGAACAACCAAGTTGGGATACTCGTTAACCAAAGGAGCAAATGAGGAGCCTGGAGGTGAAAAATCTATATATGCTTCGTCTACAACCACCAAGCCATTCCAGTTTAGCTTGAGAAGATGAACGATATTTTCATGAGAAAGCAATTTTCCTGTTGGGTTACCAGGAGAAGTAAGATACAATAATTTGATCGAAGGAGTTTCGTGAAGTTTCGAGTAAACCGCTTCGACATCAACTTCAAAAGCTGGAGTGAGTGGAACCGTGAGAATTTGGACGTCGTTTACCTTAGCACAGATGGAGTACATACCATATGTTGGAGGGCAAATTAGTAAGTCATCCTGGGATGGTTTGCAAACACAACGCATCAACAAATCTATTGATTCGTCTGATCCCACACCAAGACACAAGTTGGCTGGTACAAGATGTTTGGATTGAGATTTCGTTTCCGCATTACGGAAATCACAAATCTGTTGCTTCAACTCAATCTGGTGAGGATCTGGATATCTATTCAACTGCAAGTCGTCTTCTCTCTTGGATGTGACAGGAATAGCAGTACCATGTGTATTTTCATTGGCGTCTAACAAAAGACCCTCTTTGAAATCATCTCTCGCACAGCGATAAGGCTCCAAACTCTTAATGTTTTCCCTCACTAGACTATTTAAATCAAACATATTGTATACGCCAACTTTCAAGAAGAAACCTTTCTTTGATTTAGCAAATTCTGGTGGATATTGGACTTTTTATATGATTCATCTACTTGAGAAACGAGTCATAATCATAAACGCTTAATATGGAGGTTTCCGTGTTATGAGCACCGTGTAAATCACACATCGAAGGTGGAGGGTAACCAGTGCGAATTAAAATCGTTTTAGTTGATGGAAATTTATTCAGCATACTTCTAAAGTCTCAAAGCGCTTAACTTCCATAATTTGCGAGCAAAAAAAAGCATATATCAAAAATGCCACGCCAGAACTTCATTGGACTTGTCATATCCCAAGGGAAGATGCACAAGACTGTCAAAGTCAGAGTCTCCCGTCCTCATTACGACAAAACTGTTCACAAAGAGGTGCAAAAGATCAAAGACTTCTTGGTTCACGACGAATCTAATATTTGCAAAGAAGGAGATATTGTCAGAATAGAGTCAACAAGACCTTTGTCACCAAGAAAGTACTTTGCCGTTGCTGAGATAAAGAAGAATCAAGGTCAACAATTCTTGCAATATCAAGAATCTGCCAAACAAAGGGTTAAGGAGGAATCCGAGCAAAGAACCGTTGATTTTTTTGACAAAAGACAAAAATACCAAGACATTTTGACCAAAGTCAATGATTTGAAGTTGATAGACAAAAATGCGACCTCCAGTAGTCAAGACGCTGATCCTGAATTGCAAAAGAAAATAAACGATTTGAAGTTGAAATATGGAATAAATACTTGGCCTCCAACCACTCCCCAAATAGAATTAGATGTCACTAGTTTGAACGAAAAGTTATCCACATTAAAATTAGAGTTGGACGCAAGAGACCTTGCCAATCAGATCATGGAAGACACTCAATTAGTTCAAAGGATTTTGACTGCTAACAACGCCAATCTCGAAGCAAAGAAACATACAAAAAAGAATATCATCAACAAGTTCATTTTACAGAACAACATCAAGTCCTTGAATGAAGTTGAAAATTGTTTATAGATAAAAATACATGTATATAATATTATGCGATTTGTATGGTACCTTCCAAGGAACTACCTTTCTCACCGGACTACAATTCGTCTTCAATGCTATTTCTTTACTTCTTCTTTGAGACTTTTACATATCTGAAAGTATCAGGTGAAAACCAGCGATAATTAAAGCTGAACATACAGGGTGCGTTTTAACTGTATTTTTTTTTTTGTTGCGTCGTTGGATTTAAGTCCTGACATTTGTATCGGTTCACTTGATGCTAAGAATTGAAGTACCATTAGGCACGAGTGGCACTTGAACTCTTTGTAGCTTTTTATTAGATCTTGTATAGGTATCAAATAGGTATCAGATGAGCCTGGTCTTTAAACGAGATATTATCCGGCATATAAGTTTTTTTTTTTTTTTTTTCAGATCAACCAAATAAATATCAATCATCAATACAATTAAAATAATTTTACAAAAGAGCGCTGGATTCCAACATCACGAACGCAAGTCAGCCATTATGGATATTCAGATTCTTTATGACTGTTTTCAGTCTACTCTCCAACCTGATCAAGTCATAAGGGAACAAGCTGAGTTACAACTCCGCCAACTTCAGTCCTCCCCGGCGTTCTTAGGTGGTTGCTTGGATATAATAATCAATTTGAAGAACAACTCACATGTTCAGAAAGCTGCTGTTATATATTTCAAAAATATAATTACTCGTCAATGGTCCAATGAAGAAGTTGAAATTGGTGGCATAGACCGTGATGCCAAACCATTGATTAAAGAGAGATTGATCAGTGCTTTGGTAGAATCTGATTATCACCTCAAGACTCAATTATGCGCTGCCTTGTGTACCATAATCAACGCTGATTATCCGTCACAATGGCCTGAATTATTAACCATTAGTAGAGAATTGATCGGCAGTGGTGATATTTCCAGAGTTCATGCTGGTTTATTGTGTCTTGTCGAAATTGCAAGATCTTTCAGATGGAAAACTAATGACGATAGGCCTACTTTGGACCCTATTTTGAAGGACTACTGTGAAGTGTTGTTGACTGTTGGTGAACAGCTTTTATCTAGCGATGATTTTGAAGCTGGTGATATGGTAAAATTGATATTGAAATTTTACAAGTTTGTTACATATCACGACTTACCTTTATTTTTACAAAGTCAAGATATGGTTGTTAGATGGTGCACTCTCCATGTAAACGTAATCAATAAAAAGCTAGGTCCCCAAGTTTTAGCTTTAGATGAAAGTGAGAGGAAGTTACACAGTTGGGTGAAATGTCAAAAATGGAGTGTCGCTAATTTATATCGTTTGTTTTCAAGGTACGGGTCTAAAGCATTAACAAGGAAATTCAGTTATGACAGTTTCAGAGAAATGTTTGTCGTGTCTTTTGTTCCTTCTTTACTTCCCGTATATTACTCACTAATCGGGCAATGGTGCAAAAAAGATCTCTGGTTGAGTGGTGATTGTATATACTATATGTTGGAATTTTTATCCGCTTGTGTTCTCCAAAAGAAGACCTGGGCTTTGGTAAAGCCTCATGTCGAAACATTATTAGAGCATTTCATTTTTCCTCTATTATGTCCATCCGATAATACTTTGGAGCTTTTTGAGAACGATCCTCAAGAATATATACACACTGCTTTTGAAATTTATGACTCGATTTCACCTGATATTGCAGCAACATCATTATTGGTTACACTAGTCGATACAAGACGCAAATCAACATTGGATACCGTTTTACAGTTTGCGTACAACAAAATTGCTGCTCTTTGTCAGGAAGATGAGGAGAAGCTTGAGGTTGCCAAACAGAAAGAAGGTATACTAAGAATTATTGGATCAATCTCGCACAACTTAACATCAACAAAATCTCCATACCACTCCCAAATGGAAGATTTTTTGGCGACCTATATATTTCCAAATTTCAACTCAAAATTCAGTTTCTTGCGTGCAAGAACATGTGAAACCGCTTCCAACTTTTCTGAATTAGAATTCCAAAACAAAGCAAACTTAGCCTCTTTGTATCATGGGGTCTTGACTTCATTTGATGACCTGAATTTACCTACTCAGTTAAAAGCTGCATTGGCTTTACAATTATTTATAACATTGCCTGATTTCCAAGATGCCTTATCGCACATTATATTACCTACTATGCAAAAATTGTTAGAATTATCTAATCGTATTGATAACGAGAACATCTCTGGTGTTATGCAAGCATGCGTTGAAGTCTTTTCAGTTCAATTGCAACCATTTGGTATCGACCTTATGACAAAGTTGGTTGATCAGTTTATGAGAATTGCAATTGAACTTAATGATGCTGCTCAAGTGACAATCGACGATGTTGAAAATGGTGTGGGTATTGATGACAATATGGAAAAACAGCTGGCTGCTATTGGTTTATTGGACACTATGATAACTGTCTTATTATCATTTGAAAACTCTATGGACGTTTGTATGAACTTGGAGCAAGTGTTTGATCCAGTGATCAAATATGTCTTTGTTCATGATCTTGAGGATTACTTTGGCCAAATTGGTGACTTGATTGAAAATTCAACATTTCTCATTCGAAACATATCACCAATTATGTGGGGTAATTTTGAGTTGATTTTGAAATCTTTTCAAAGTGGCTCTGCATTATTGTATTTGGATGAATTATTGCCATGCTTGAACAACTTCTTGGTTTACGGTCAGGAAGAATTGAAAAAGAATCAGTCTCTTTCAGAAGCATTTGTTCAATTATTCAAATGTATCATCGATGGTGATGAGTCCCAAGTTGGTTCCAACGAAATTGCTGCAGCTGCAGAATTAGCCCAGACATTCATTTTATCATTGCAAACATACTCAACACCTTATATCCCACAATTCATCAGCGATATCATAAAAGAATTGCAATCAATAGATCCTATACATATAAGAAACATAAGTAACGATGTCAATTTGATAAATCTTATTATATCAGGACTTGTTTACGATTGTGACAATGTTTTGAATGCCTTATCGTACGAAAAATTATTGAACCATGTCTTTGAGTGTTGGTTCAACTTGATCCCTAATTTGAGTCGTGTTTATGACATCAAGTTATCCATTTTGGGTGTTTTAGCGTTGGCAAAGCAAGGAAGTCCATTGGTGATGAATGAGCAAATTCTCGGTGTTGTGGGTTCTAAATTAGTCATTTTGTTACGTAGGTTACCTGACGCTTTATCAAATTTGGAGAAGAAGAGAAAAAACTTTGATGCCGATGACTTCAAGTCTCAACATGATTTCAATCATTTAGATGACTGGGCAGATGAAGAGATTGAGGAGACTCAAGACGCCGAAAATGACAACGCCAATGCTGATGACTATTTGGAATTTTTGTTACAAGAGTCAATGAAATTAAAATCAGCTGGATTCTACGATGAATCGGATTTTGAGGAAATTTCAGAGGACGCTTTGTCTTCAACTCCATTAGATTCAGTGAATGCTTTCGAAGTGTTTCACAACACCTTGGTTGAATTGCAGAGTAGATCCCCATCAAAATACCAGGCATTGCTTGGAGCGTTGACAGAAGATGACAAGAACGTTTTGAGATCCTCAGCTGAACGTGCCACTCAGTAGGGATTTGAGTCTGTTATATGTCGTACACTGATCGCACATCAAGAATTTTCGACAAACAAATCTTACAATATATGCATTTCTTATTGTTTTCTGAAGCCTTTGTAGAATTTGGATGGTCTCTGATCCCAGTATTATACGAGTTTCTTCTTCACATGGAAGAGTAACAAGTGTATGTTAATGGTAGTAATCACCAGAACTATGGGCTATACCAAAATGAAAAATTGGTAATTGATTATGTAATAAATGCTGCAAACCATCGAAATTTCTCATCGCACCGGGTAATACATCAAATATTTTTTTCAGCTTATATGAGCTATATGAAAAGCATTCCAATAAAAGTAACCCAAGGAAATATTACTAGTCAAAACCATAGCTATCAATGTTTGACCATAGTGGCAGTTTTTTCGCTAACTGTATCACACAAGGAAGGGGCGAGATTCAAATTTTTTCCATTTCAACAGATTCTCGTACCGTTTCCTCATCTTTGATAACTAGATTTGAGCTTGATTCGTCAGATAAAATTTCAAAAATATGCTGGATCAATAAGGCAAATAGCTCTGGCAGCACTCCTAAAAAAAGGAATAGCAGAAAACAGTCAGTTGCTGATTCCAAGGAAAATTCCGGCTCTGTATATCTTGCAGTTGCCTTGGAAAACGGAGACATTTTGTTGTTCTCACCTTTCAAAAATGAAGTGGTTTCAAGAATATCAAACTCTGACAAGTTGGAAAGTATAACATCGGGTTCCAATGGGGTGGAGTTTTATGGTGTCTCTCATGGCAACATCATCAAATTTTCTGTCAATGAGAGCGTAGCTATTAGCAACTCAAAAATTGATGACGAGTTCACATTTGGCCAAGAAATAAAATCAAAAGGTAAAACATATTTCGCATTAGGGTCTAGCAATTTGCACTTGGTAGACTCCTCGAGTCTCGAAGGATTCCGTTTCAGTGAGAGCACTCCTAATACCAAACCAATCAAGTCCTTAGTGCAATCTGCTTCCAATGATGATTTATTATTAGTCAGTAGAAGTGATGATAAGCGTATTGCTATTTATTCGATACAAGGGAAAAAACAGGTAGGTGACTTCAGTGTGTCCCAAGAAATTCTCAACTTCAAAATCTCTTCGAACAACAAAGTTGAATATGTTTCAGTTCAGACTTCAGACTCAATTGTAATCTTTGAAAGCACTAACACCAATGAAGCTAAATGCATAATAATCACTGACAACGCTGATAAACCTTTGGAAGGTACATTACTCAAAAATGATAAATTGATTGGATATTGGCACAAGGGTTTTGAACCTTCGTTTGAAGTTATAGAGTGGGACTTGAAATCTAAGTCTGAAATAGAAGTTCACATCGACTACAAAGAACCAGTCAAGTTGAGCACTGAGTTCACTCATCATGAGAAACGCTCAAAGCAATCAACAGAGTTTGATCATCTTTCATCAAAAGAGTTATCCGAAAAATTGAATGGATTTCTCACTTCTAATTCCACTTCCCAGATTTTAGAGTTATGTTATGGGAACTATATTGAGCATACCATCAAAACTAGCGTAAGAGAAGTTGATTCAGAAAATGCGATTAAATTATTCAAGATTATTTCAGACAAGGTTTCTCTGAAGCCCACTAGATCTTTGAACTTGAATATCTGGTTAAAGTGGTTATTCATTGCACACGGTGGATATATATCGAAACAGGCATCTTCATATAATCATCTACAAACGTTGAAAGGCTCTTTAGAGAAGAATTTGAAGTTGTTACCAACGTTGTTGTCTTTACAAGGTAGATTGACTTTGTTACAATCACAGTTGAACTTGAGAAAAGAAATCACAAACGCAGAAACTATTGAGGTTAAAGAAGAAGCAGAACAGGAAGATGAAGGGCCTGCTAACGAATCTGACAATTTGATCATTGTCAATGGTGAAAATGATGAATTCGATGACAGCGATGGCGATGGGGATGACATCGAAAGTGATGGGAATCAAACAGAAATTCAAGAGAGGGATCCATAAGATATTGAAACTTAATTCACCTGTAAATCTAACAAAAACTGTACATTATTTCAAATTTTATTGTAGGTTGTATCACCATCCAAAGATGAAGTATACCAATCATAATATCTCATCTATACCACTGGCTTTTCTTTTTCTCGGTTTTCCTAATCGGATGTTGAAGCCAATTTTTTCTTTTCATTCTTGTCCACAATTGTTGATGTTTTCAACAATAGCAACGAACTCATCTTCAAAACATGTCAGGGGAACCAGAAAAGATTTATATATCATACAATATCGTCCATAAACTTTGCCAGAAAGCATCTCAGGACATTCTCAACCGAGGTACAGTACCAGACCTTATTGTTGCAATTGGTGGTGGTGGTTTTATACCTGCTAGAATATGTCGCTCATTCCTCAAACAAGGGGGTAAGAACATTCCTATTCAGGCTATAGGTCTTTCACTTTACGAACAAATGGGTGATACTAGTGAAGAACAAATAGGGAAAGAAGTCATCCGTACACAATGGATTGATTTTGGTTCTTTATCCGAACATTTTGACTCTTTGATTGGTAAGAACATTTTGATTGTCGATGAAGTCGATGACACTAGAACAACCTTGCACTATGCAGTGAATGAATTAGTTAAAGATGTCAAAGAAATGCAAACTAAACTTGGTAGAGAAACTGAAGAAACTGTTTTTTCTGTTTTCGTGTTGCACAACAAATTAAAAGAAAAAAAGGCCCAATTACCGTTAGATATGATCAACGAAGGAAGGTATATAGTTGGAGAAGATGTTCCTGATAAATGGATAGCTTATCCATGGGACGCCGTTGATATTGATGAGCATACAAAAAAAGCAGCAGCCCAAGGTAATATTTGAGCTGTGCTGTTTCGTCTTCGACACTTTTCTTTCTTTGTGTTACTAGAATCAACTCTGTATTGAAAATTTTGTTTTACCTAGCTACAAACTTATCTACTTTTCGTTTTATTGTAATGAAACTAAAATTAATCGTGAATCATTAATGGACAATATATCAAAACATAACTCAAAGTTTTTGTAACTCCATCATCTGCTGGACCTGTAATTTGCATAAATCTTTCAAATCTTCCACATCCGCTTTTAGCTCAGCTACCTGTTCTGACTTCTCACCAATAACCTCTAGCATAGTTTTTTCCCGTTCAAGTCTTTTATTTACCTCTATTTGTAAATCAGCTATTTTACTCGTTAATTCGTCTACTCTTTCCTTCTCTTTCAACAAATTCAAAATCTCCATAGAAGCATCGCTTTTATCCTTCAGTAGCTTGGCGTTTTCCTCCTTAGTTGTGAATAGCTCTATTTCAAGTCTTCTGATTTGAGCACCCATTCTACCTACCATGTGAATGGAAGGACCATTGTTGGTGGTCTGAGAAATTGAGTTGGAGTGAAAATTATTTCCTGGTATTGTAGCATAATCGTTGGTTTCATAATCAATGGAATGTTGCGAAAGATCTATTATGGAATTATTCTGGGAGCTAGGAAGTTGGAAAAACGAATTGCTTCTCGAAGTTATCAAAGGAGTTGTGGACGATTCGCCCAACTTGATCTCCCAGTTGCTATTACTATTGTTATTAGAGAAGCTATTGGTTCCATTGTTGGGTGAATTTCCGTTCAAAGTACTTGGTACAGAACTGTTTCTTTTCCACGAAGCAGTAACAATTTGTGGCAACACTTGGCCCTCATTGCCATCTGCATCTTCAGATATATTAGAAAGAAATCGAGAATTCATTGATGTGTAATTCATGGGGTTGTTCAACTGATCGTTCAACTTTGCAACCTCCGATTCTAAAGAGGTGATTTTATTCAAATTCAAAACCCTATTGTTATCATATATACTTTTCATATTTGCATGGTCCTCATTAACTTTTATCAATTCATGAAAATGAAGTTCCACATCAGCTTCTAATTTTTCATTACGCTTTTTCAAACTAGTAAGCTGTGTTTGAAGAGATTCAATTTCATTCGTTCTGTTTTTCAAGTCATTGGTCAACAATTTAATTTTTTTTTGGTAATTATTCTCCTTCTTTTGAGAGGTGTTCAATTCGCTTTCAAGAAAATCAATTTTTGAAATCAACTTGTCTTCGATAATCTTAAAATTTTCTTGAGAGGATTGATACTGAGACTGTAAAATGTCGTGGTTATTTAACAATTTTTTGTATTCTTTTAAATCGGAGTCCAAGTTATCCTCTGTGCCATTATCCTTGTTTTTAATGGATTTGGTGCTAATTTTTGTGTCTTCGTTTATCAATCTTAATTGCTCTACCTTGTTTTCCAATCTCGAGATTTCTGCATTCTTCTCGTCTTTTAACTGATTTTGAAATGACTCTGACTTTTTGAACCTCTTTTCAAGACTGGTGTAACTCAAGTCGGCTTGTTTCTTGAAAAGTTCGAATTGTATTTTCAAGTCACCACTTTGTTTGAGTAATGATTTATTCTCCAACTTCAAATCCTCATGATTTTTCAACAACTCGTTATATTTCGACTCGTAATTTTCACTCAAAAGTCTTCTATAGTTTTCTTCAGCAACCTTCTTTTCATTTACCAAAGTGTTATAACTACTTTCCAACGACTCAAACTTCTTGATATCAAGCGATTCAAATTCTTCTAGTTTGATTTGAAGCGTACGGTTGTCACTGCTTAGTTCTCTTATCAATTTTTCGTTATCAGACTCACTAGCTTTTAACTTTTTGATCAATTGGTTTAGCTTCAATTCCTTGATAGACAAGTTTTCGCCCTCTTTCAATAACTGCTCTATTTGCTGATCTTTTTCCTTCAAAATATAATCTATGTCCGTATTGGTCTTTGAGTATTGATTTCCTTGGGATATTTTAGGTGACACCATTTTTGGTATCTTGGTTTTCTCTTTCAATAATGTATCATAGCTTAACTTCAATGACTTGAATTTCTGTTCCAAATCTTGGTATGATTTGTTCTCTGGCTGTGTCTCGGACATTCCAGCTAGTTTTGGACTTCCATCTGCTTGGCTGTCATTCTCTTTGCCTAATTCCTCCAATTCGTCACCCCCACCCTCAATGATATCACTATTTTCTTTCTCTTCAAAAATACTGCTGCTATCAAGCACTAGACTGGATTCCACCACAGCGTCGATAGCTATACTATCACTGGTGTTGCTTTCAACTTTCTCAAGATTATCATCAGACGCATCTTGAGAGCTGGCTGGTTTGCTTTTGCTTTTGCTTTTGGCCGCCAACTCTAATCTTTCTTTAAGAGTCAATCTTTTCTTTGCCTCTGTCATGATATTTATACATGTAGCATATAAAGCCTTTTTTGCGCTGACTTGTCTCAGGATCTGGATATAAGTGACAGATCAACCGCTGTTTACTTAACGATTTTATTTTATTGCAAGGAGTGTGGCACTCAAAAATAAGCGTTAGCTGCCCCTGGAGAAAAGGTACCTTAATTGTAGGGGCTCGAAACCCTATATAACCTCAATATGTGATAACACATTGAATGCCATACTACAAAAATGAACAATAGGATGATATATAATACAATTGTAACATAAGGAGACGTCAAAATACGCCATGCTGTTAGTCATAAATAAATTATTAAAAGTGGTTATTAGTTACCATAAAATGCTGTTTCGTCAAAATCATAAAGCAATAATATATTATACCTTGCCCTCTGCAATAACACTTTCCCTAGTGACAGAGTCTCCGCTTCTCAGTGAAGATTCGTTTCTAATTTCCGTTAACTCAATACTATTAGAATCGGCACTTCTTTTCGCACCGTTATCGTCAACGTTCTTTTCTGCAAGTAAAATGTTCTCTCTTTTGACTTTTTCAAACAAGTCGTCTCTCTCTGCTTGGGACAACTCATTTTTCTTTTTGTTTTTGATATGGTACATAGGATTTAATTGGATTAATGTCAAACCTTTGGTTAAAGGTAAATGGCCAAATTTTTCTTCGTACATCATCAAAAGTAATACAATGATAATGGCAACCCAGTAAATGATGTACGACAAAACAGAGCCGTAAGTAGCAGTATTTTGCCATCCCAAAATGGCATTGAAAACATCCCAACCGTTGTCAATTTCTGGATTACAACAATTGACGTGCCATAAAGTTTTAGTGATATCGTAAGAGCCTGGACCTGAACCTTGTTCAGAGGCATCACCACCGGTTTTCTGGTTGTAGGCATGATTTTGGAAGAACCACACACCTCTTGAAAACAAACCTGCTGAAATTAAGTACAAGACACAAGTTGAGCAAATCAAAAAGATCTGCAATGACGATTTGGAACCACCATAGTAAAGGAAGGCACCTACCAACAAACCGGTGAGGAGACCAACTATAACTGGCAAAGGGAAGGATGATGCCTTGGAAGTGATACCGACACCACCAACAAAAACGACTGCTTCTAAACCTTCTCTAAGACAGGTGATGAATGGTAAAACAAACATACAGTATTTTTTTGTCAAGTAACCGATTTTCAAACGATCTTTCTTATCGACTGGGGGAGCTAACAAAGCTCTGGCTAATTTGACTCTCCATTTTTCTTTCATTTTGTTTATTCTCAACATGGCAATTCCCATCATAGAGATCAAGACAGTTGCAATAATACAAAATATACCTTCCCACAAATCTTCCGATTTTCCCCAAATATCTTTACCAACAGAGTAGAAAGTACCGATGAAGGCACCACCGATAACAAGACACACAACAACCCCTAGTACCGCACCAAACCAAACTTGCCTTTTGAGCTTCCTATAAACTACTGGGTCATCTGTTGCTCCACCTAAACCTTGTTTCAAGAAGGCTAACAAAACCGAGACAACAATAACTGCCTCCAAAGATTCTCTGAAAACAACAAAGAAAATTTGAACGTTGAAAACACTAACCATGGCTCAATAACAAATTATCTTCTTTTAGCTGATTAATTCGTTTTTCTGGGAATTTGACTTTTATTTATTCGTTATTGTGGGTTGGGTACCAAATGTTTTGATGCCTTTTATTTCAATGTTGCACTTCTCGTTTATCTCCAGGAGCGAAAATCCTAATTTCAAATGATAATTTGAGCCACTAACTAGACAACTCCGATATCACACAAGAATAGTCTATTCAAAAGTTTGACAGAATTGTAGCAAATGAGGATACTTTTATAGAAAATGATATCAAAAAAGCATGGTTGGATGAAATTTAAAATTGAACTGCAAACTGGAATCGATTCCATCAGTAACTACATTCATCACCATTCGGTCGCACTCACGACCATTGACCGACTTTTTTCACTTTTCCGGTTAATAAAAACAGAAATTTAGCGCCGCAAAATTATTTATTTGCTACTTAATTAACACTTGAAAGCGACTTTTCCGAGCCGTTCTCATCTCCGTTGCCTCGGTGGTCGGTATATGTCTGAAATTTTTTTCCCGTCGATCAGATATTATTGATGTATCTGATTAAAGAGAAAGCCCAATGTGCGTGAGGCCATCTGATTCGTTGAAAGAGTCAGAGTCCAAAATTCTAGTCAGGACAATGTTGCGTTGGTTATCTGATGAATCATGATTATTGAGATAATCACGATTATCTGAACAATCTAACAAGCAGAATGTCGTTTTGATGCTTTCCCTTCCATACAATACGAAGTGCAGGCTAAACCATCATGATGAGCATAACACCCAGAAGAGACATCCATATTCTGCTACCTCTTAGTCTGTATTCCGTTGTGAAGAAATGTTGAGTCGCTAAGCCAAGAAAAACAAATAGAATTGCGATTGATTTAATTGGACGTTATTTTGTTATGGCACAACGAAAGTGTAGTGACGATTTATTGGAATAGCTCTGCCTTCATATTTGTCTTAAGTCCCGTGAGTCCACAAACAATAGAGGGAAGCGATGATCCCAATGTTAAGTAGATACGCCGTTATTTAGGGGCACAGAAGTCATCAATCTCCCTACAGACTTTTTGCTGAAGGGGTGCAGCTCTACTGGTCACCGGTATATACATCAAGGAACCAATGTCTCGATTAGGAAAGTGGCCTAGTCGCTGAAAATATTTGGAGAAGTCGCAACAAACTACACGGTATATTAGTATTGTTTTGACACAAATCTGCTTATTATTGATATGACTATGTGACTCTTTGAAGATCTTGAGTAAGGTGGATGTACGCAAAAAAAATCTTGGATCAAGGTGGCCATAATAAGGCATTTGATGAGATTTGTCAACTCAACCCCCAATTCATCCTATATTGAACAACTACGGAATCGCTGGAGATATTCCTCATTCAGCCAAAATTTCAATACAAGTTGTTGTCTGAAAGTAAAGACTGCTAAACTTTTTATGTAATACTTTTTCGTCAGCAACTACCAATTTGTATATGAAAGCCATGAAAACTAGAACTCCGTAATTATGACTCTGTGATTTCTAAGCTCCTTTTCTGAAGATGAATTACTACTTCTGACAGACTGAACATTTCAAAGCCAGATAATGATATGAGTTCCATTCATCACGTAAATTTCAAAATTTCATTTCAAAATTTCAACTCATTTGTTTTATAGATTCAAGTTGAGTGAATCTTACAAACACTATCTAAAAGCCCAAAGAGCTGGCTATTGTTGGTGTTGAGTGTGATAAGATATGATAAACACTAAGTGTGAGTCAGGCTTTGATACATGATTTTCGAGAATTTTTTGATATGAAATCATTTATACATTTTTCTATATATGAGTCAAAGCAGCCTATAATATTTGTTGGTTGCTACCATATTAATGAAACAGCTCAACAACTCAAAAAAGGTAGCTTTTGAGGTTTAATTACTAGAAATCCTGGTGGATTGAGGTTTCCAATCGTAAGGGCATGTTTGCAATGACAAGACTTTGTTGGTTGAAACTATTAATCTGTGTCTTATCTTGAGACTTCTTGTATTCAGTTGTTACATAGTGAAAAAGTACTATCACACAATTACCCATTTATGCGATCAAATTCCTTCAAACACTGTTCAACCGCTTCTAATTTCTTCACATTTTTGGTCCATCTCTCCTTGTGGAAAGAAGTACTTTGTTCAAAATCAATAACACTCAGATGAGAAGTGTTCACCATCTCATCGGTTTCCCTAACTGTGTTCAGATACATTCTTTTGTAGAACTCGAATAATTCTTCAACCTCTTCAACTTGCATATCCTCTCCTTCTCTTTCATTTTTGCTGACTTCCATCTCACGAGTCACGGATCTACTCTTCCTCAATGATCGAGTATTCTCCATGAAATCATCAAAGTATCTATCCACTGTCGCATCTAATTCACCACCACTCTTGAGCATGTTTTTCAACTCACTAAGCGTGAAAACCTCTCTAGAATCTTCAATGAACACGTCTATCAACCTAGCCATCTCTCTCACTTCTTTCTCCAAGATACTCAAGTTTTTCTGTTCTGCCAGTGTTTCATCCCATTCTTTTTGCATCGACTTTCTTCTGAACTCCTCCAGCTTTATTAATTCTCTTATGTTTGCCGCTTCGATAATGTTATTTTTAAATTGATACTTCTGGTTGGTCAAATGAAGAAGATAAGACTCCTGCAAGTTGTCAATATCTGTTTTGAGTTGCTCCAATTCCTCAATTTTCTTTTGCCTTTCCTCTGTCGTAGTGACTTTCTTATTGATTATAGCGTTTGTTATTTTATATAGTTTTTGCCTGTATATGATTAGGGAAGTTGTCTTTGGATCATAATACAAGAGCTTCTTCTCAACCGCTTCATCTTCTTCTCTGCTCATGGTATCTTCTTTGGCTCTCTTATATGGCTTTATGGGAACTGATGTTGTCAGCTGAGTAGCTATATACGAAGGTGTGAATTTAATGGTAGCTCGATGTTCATTGATACAGTTGAAACTAAATCATGGTTACCCGGAAACTTCAATATTATTGATACAAATCATTATTTTGAGTATAATGAAGACGAATCACCCACAAATCATATTCTCATCAAATATAGAGGTCTTAAATTGCGGCAATGGAAAGAATATTTATATATCTAGCTGTGACTGTGTCACAGGGAGAAATAGAGAAAGTCCAGCAGCTTTTGTTCAAGACAATTCCGTTTATATCGCCACAATCAAACGCCAATGAATCCAATTCAGTATTGAATATACCCTCGATCCTCTCGATATTAATAGTTTTGACGCCAGAATCTATACCATCGAACAAATTGTTATTCATCATTGAATTCTTACTGGAGGTTTTTGCTTTCCAACCAGAGCAAGACGAAATATACGAAATAAAGGACATTCTCAACGAAATTGTTGAGTCTGAATCTGTCCTGAATGAGGAAGCTGTTGCAGAATTACAGGCTTTTCTCGTTGAAGAAACATCACACTTAACATGGGGCGAACAACAAATAGCAGAAGCTGGTTTGGATAAAGAATTGTTGCTCGTGGCATTTACTCAATCACGAATCGAAAGGATATCTAGTCTCATAAATCCCATACCATCTCAACTTCCACTTTTAGAAGAGATAAATTCTCCTAGGCTATCTGACTGGAAAGATGGACTTCTCATGCCATTTGATCATTACACAACAAAATTTGGACTTTTAGGATCCACAACATCATTTGCTAAATGGAAAGCATCCAATTACTTGCTTATCTTTGACACGATATTGGGTGACAATATCAATGGTGTTGAAAAAGAACAATTATGCGACATCATCAGACTTGTAGTTTTGCCTGTATCAAGCTATGTTGATGATTTACTGCCATTTGTTGAATGGTTCAAAAATTATGGAACCAATCGAATTGTCTCTCCAAATGTTATTGTCGATGATATGTATGACACTTATAATAGGTTAATACGAGTGGTATTTGAAAATGATGTTATAACTTCCAAATTTGAAAGAGAGTGTGGAAGTTTGATTTCAATCTATCTAGCGATTTGCTACATTTGTCCTCTGACATCCTTACGAATATTTGTAAGCATGAAAGATACTCTCAATTACTTTAGCCAGTTCAAACTATTAGATGGAGAAATATTTGATATTTCTGAGACATTGGCGTTGGACAATTTTCCTGCATCTTATGATATAGCAGGCTTGAAGAACTTCATAAATAGTCACGCAACTTGGGATATTACTCAACCAACAAAACATTCTATAAACGTTTTGATTAACTTGATTGAAAGTTGTGAAAAATACTACACCAATAAGCTATCTTTTAGAGAAATGATTAAGCTATCCTCGTCCAGTAACGCTGAGGAACAAATGAGTCAATTGTTGCAAGTTTTTGAAGCTAGCAAACTGGAGAGAAAAGCGATTGTGTGGGAAGGGCTTGTCAATAGTTCATATTGGCTATATAATCACACAAAGTTCTTAAAAGCTGTTTCTAGCAAAAGTTTTGAGCTTGGGGTCATCAAAAAGTTGCTATCTTTGCAGAAATTCGATACCGTTCTATACCTTTGGAATTCACCCACTTTAAAGAAAACGATCAACAACGAAGAGTTTGTGGAAGCTCTCTTATCTCAGTATAAACGTTTTTTCAGTCAGGCAACAAATATCAATGATAAAATTGGTTCCTTACTCGCTGCTAATGAATGTCTTTTGCTTATGAAGTCCTTGCCTCACGCGAGCCCAAACCAGAAGGAAGAAATATCGAACATCAGTCATTTGATGAAGGCGATATCCACTTTAAAGAATTTTAAGATTTACTTGGAGTCGGGTGTCCCTTTGACACCATTAATGATTGTTGAATGTAAAGATCCTTTACTAATTATCTCCAAAATACTAGAATTGAATCCCAAATCATATTTAGCTTATGAAAAGCTATCCATATTGGCGGCAGAATTACTGATAGGCTTGAACCAATCCTCTCTTTTGGATTCTCAAGAACCAAGAATTTTCGACAAAATAAGAGCTCAGTGCATAGAATCATCATTGATGGATGGTAACTTTCAATACGCGTTCCTTAATTCGCAAGAGTTGATTTCGAAAGAGATTCGAAGTCCTGGTTTATGCCAACTTTGGCTCACATTTTTCCAGGTGGGTAAATACGTCTCCCCTGAGTGGGAAGCTGAGGAAACACCCACGGAAATTCTTATGCAACAGCAAGATTTGCTTTCTCAAACATTATCATTTTGTCCTCCTTCTGCTACGAAGATTATTTTGAGTCGGTGGAAAGATATCAACTCAAAATTGATCTCAAGCCTCAAAGATCAAATCGATGATAATCATGGAAGAAAGTTCAATAGGTCGAGTAATGTTGATAGGTCTTTGGAGTCTCGCTTCGCTAGAGCCATCACCTCCACTGCTAATGAGGTTTTAAGTCCAAATGCAGCTAATCAAGCAGGTCAGCAATTATCAAACCTTTTTGTATCCGGACTAGGTTGGGCAATTGGAGCAACTCCATCTAAGTAAGATACTACGAATAAATGAATTGTCTTTTTATTACGTTTATTTCTATACGTCTTTTAAAAGCGATCTACAAGTCTTTGGCCCTCCTCTAAAGGGTTTGTTAGCGCTCTTCGTATATCAGTACTCCTTGTCTTATTCTTAATAACCGAATCACCTCCTGAACCATTTACAGCTTGTTCGGCAGACATTAAAGTAGAGTAAAATTCAATTACTTTGGGATGTGCTTGAACTTTCACCGAATCAAAGTTCAAAACTTGTAAACCTTCTCTCGAGACCGCTCTAGATAAAGCGACGTAAGCTTGGCCTTTTTCGAATACCTTTTTCAAGTCAACTTTGACTTTGTTCAAAGTTTGGCCTTGGGACTTATGAATGGATAATGCCCATGCTAACATTAGAGGAACCTGGATTCTTTTAGCTAAGGGTTTTTCATTCTCATCTTCGATCTTCCATTCTTCTGGTTCTACTAATACATCCCGGATATTATTGCCAACTCTAAACCTTACTAAAGGCAAGCATCGATTCTTGGAATTTGACTCCAACTCTTCCATTCTTTCTTGTTTCCGCTGTATGTCTTGTCTGGTCATCTCGTCATTAGTTTCTATTTGCTTTAAAAATTCAAAAATACTATCGCTAGAAGATTCATTGTTGTTGGTTTCATCTGAATTCACATCCGACTTCTCTCGCCCTGAATTAGCATCTCCCTCTTTGGCATACGACATATAAGTATCTTTATCGACGAATCCAAGAACTCTACCGAGAGTTCCATTAACAAGTGTTTCATCATAATTTTTGATACACATAACCTGGGAATTTTTTTTCAAAAGTAAGTCCCTAGGAGCCAAAAAATTGAGTAGCATCGCTTCTCGTTGTGGTTCTGGTAAGTTACCACCATCGGTTGATCTAAATACTCTAGTCTGCCCTGGTAAACCTAGCAATCTAGTTCCATTGGCTCTATCAACTTCGCTTCTGGTTGAAAATAATTCGGCAGGTTCAATTCCATCATCAGTAGGTAAATTTCTACTTAATTTCTTGAGTTCAGACAAAGTGTCTTTTGAAACTGTACCTCCTCTCATTTCATTAAGCATGTCAATAAATTTTGTATCACCTTTTTGTCGGAAAACCTCTTGTAACACAATCGTATATTCGATTGTTTCTTTCCAACTTTGAGATTCAAAAGCAAACAAAGCAGGAACTTTTTCCTGCTTCGAGACAGGTGGTAACTGATAAAAATCACCACAAACTATCAATTGTATACCACCAAAAGGGGCATTCGAACACCTCACTTTTTGTGCGATTGTGTTCAACTTGTCAAGCAAAGCACCATCAATCATAGATATTTCATCAATAATCAATACTTTGCAAGAAATCCATCTATTACGCAGCTTTTTATTTTTCTTGACTTTTTTTATCAATAATTCAATATCACCATTACCCAATCCTATCCCAGCGAAAGAATGTAATGTGGTACCTCCGATATTACACGCAGCAAGGCCAGTAGACGCGGTCACACTGATGACTGAATGACCATGTAAAGCCCTCATCTCTTTGATCAAAGTTCGCAATAATAATGATTTACCAGTACCAGCGGAACCAGTATAAAATAAACTAACTCCTTTCTTAGCTAATTCGATGATACGACGCTGTTCTTTGGTCAAAATGATAGCTTGAACTCGTTTAGCACCACTATTTGCTTTACCATTGGTACTTTCGTCATATGTGTTTTTGCCTTTTTGAGTAGCAAAATCAAGAGTTGCATTTGTGATGGAATTGGTTGTGAATGCCCGCTTCGAAACAAGCGGGCTATAAGTCACTCTCGGTTTACTTGATTCCAATAAATTTTCTTTGGCCATAGCTGGTAGTAAAACATTTGAGTTAGTCGTTACCTCATTTTTCTGTATCTTCGTGAGAATTGTAGCTTCTGTGCATGCTTTCTTTGGTTTCTCTGGTGTCAGTAGAATTTTTCTTTTGGGATATAAAGTTTCAGTCTTATGCCAGTCGGGTGATGATGTTTGATATGATTCATTTCCCTCGGTAACGATGGATGGGAATCTATTCAAAGTAGCAGGAGGTTTGCAGAGTATTGGTTCGTCGGGAATTGTGCGCCTGTTCGCCATTTGTTGCTTCTCCATTTTTGGTGGTGTTGTCATTTCAGCTTTGATCATTTGCCCTCTTTCTCTGATTTCAGGGTTTTCAGAAACTGTCAGATTTTTTGGAGAAGTGATATGAGGTAAAGTAGGCAGTTCGATGGTTATTGCTGGTGGGTTTTTTGCCTGCAACTTATGTTGCGGTGATTTATTCAATAAATCAAATAGCTCATCCTCGTCAATACTATTCATTAAACTATCAGAGTGATCCAGTAGTAAAGAATTTACTCTGAAAATTTGTAGCTTCTCTTTTTCTTGAGTTGAGCTCTTTATCTTTGTGTTGAAATCGTACTGGTCAAAACTAGACCAGCTATCAGAAGAGTTGGCGAAGCATTCATGATCCGCGTTGGACACTATCGCTGTGCCCACACAGTTTGCGCCGTTCCTGGATATGTTTATTGGTGCTATAGCGGGTTGTGCCTTGTTGGGTATATATGAATGAGATTTTTGGTTAATTGTTTGTGATAATTTTAAAGGACTTGAAGGTAAGGCGAATGATATAACATCATTTTGCTCGTTCATCACTATGGAATTTGGGATTCTGAAATGCTGGCGTTTCTTGATATTTGACCTCACTGTCTTGACAAAGCTCGCTATAGTTTTGATTTCAGCCAGCATGTGACTTGGTATATATTTAGAACGTATTGTATGTTACCCAGTATTTTGTAATCACTGTGAAAAGGGCTCGCGTAGTTGATTTTCTCCAGATTGTTGCGCAAATTTCAACTCTGGAGATGAAAATAGAAAGAAAAGTCTCAGAAGCCAGCAGACTCACTCTAATTTGACCTATCGAGCCTTTTTGTCATAAAAAAGCCATATATAAGATCTTCATTACAAGGCCAAATTGAAAAGAAAATGATATTGGTTTATACGCGACAAAGAAACATTTTTACGCGTCCTGACATAGAAGATAAGAGCTTATTTTTTATTGATCTAACCATATTTCTCGATGTCTAAATTGATCTGGAATAAGCTTCCTTTGACTGAAGCAGTAAGTGATGATTTTTGATTTCAATGGTGAAAATTTACTATTTTTTGGGTGTGTATTAACTCTGGAAGGATGTTTCACTTTCAAAAGTTCTCAGATGTGGTCAAGCCTTCAGATGGAAGAACATCGATGGAATATGGTCTTGCTCTTTAGCTGGCCGAATAGTCTTCTTGAAACAAGACCAGCTGTACCTCTATTACAGTAGTCTTTACAATAAGCATTTGCAGGACGAAAAATCAAAGATCAAAGATGATACTATAGACATCATAACAGACTACTTTAATTTGTCAGTCAACTTGCCGAGTCTATACAATCAGTGGCGAAAGGCTGACTCAAATTTTGATAAAATAGCTGATAAGTTTATAGGTATAAGGATCTTAAGACAGGATCCATGGGAAAATTTAGTTTCCTTCATATGCTCGACTAACAACAACGTCAAGAGAATATCACAAATGTGCGAAAACCTTTGTGTCCATTTTGGTGAATATATAGGAGAACACGAAGGAGTTCAGTATTATGATTTTCCAAGTGCTGCCGCGTTAGCGGATGGTTCTGAAGAAAAATTGAGATCTTTGGGTTTTGGTTATAGAGCAAAATATATACACAAGACTGCATTGATGATAAATGAAGATAAACATGGTTTGGAGAAGCTTAGCTTACTTCGAGAGAAATCTTATGATGAGGCACATCAGGAACTTCTCAAGTACACGGGTGTTGGCCCCAAGGTCGCAGATTGTGTATGCTTGATGTCGTTAGACAAACACGATGTTATACCTGTTGACACGCATGTGTATCAAATTGCTAAGAAAAACTACAAATTTAGTGCTAAGGGCGATACCGTAACCAAAGCAGTATATGGTGCAATAAGCACATTCTTCAAAGATATTTTTGGTCCATATGCTGGGTGGGCACAGTCAGTTTTATTTGCCAATGATTTGAGTGATTTGAACAACGGTGTGAATACTATCACAAAAGTGGTGAAGGCAGAAGTTAAAGCAAAAAATATAGTCAAAGATATAATAGTACTAGCACCTTCTTCTGCTGTTAAGCTTGAAACTAATCTAGAGAATCCCACAATCAAAAAGTTACTCGAAGGAACTAGTATCAAAGTGGAAGAAGTTGAATATTCAAATAATGGACGCCCCATTAGATCAAAAAGACAGAAGTTGAAATAATATCCAGGAATTTGAATTTCGTACTACATAACTCATATTACAAAGCACAACTAAACAAAACAATCATTATATTTACAAGTCTATTTATTTGATATAAAACTAAAGTTTCATAAATTTAACATACGTTTTAATGTAGCTTATTTCATCATTCTTAGCAAGTGGAACGGCTCCTTCTCTAACTTTCTTGACTTCTTCGACGGCTTTTTCTTCGTCATATGCGAGGAAAAGAAGAGATTCTCTTATATCTTTCAAAGGCAAAAACTCTGAGTTTCCCGACTTTTTGGCCCAACGTTGGGCTCTCAACTTTGCAATATAAGTAATACCTTCATGTGAAAGTTCATTTATAGAAGATTCATCAAGTTTGCCTAGCGAAGGAAATCCAAAGAAAGCTTCTTGTATACGGAATAACTTTTCATCATATTGAGCATATTCAGAGGCGTCACTTTCAACATATCTTTGTTCAAACTCTTTTAAATACTGTGGTCTTTCAGTTATTGATAAATCCTTAGCATTCTCATAAGCATGTTGACGCTCACTCAAAACATGTCTAATACGCCACATGGTTTCCCTCACCTCATCGGCAGTTGCATCGTAGGCATCTCTTGAACGTTGCGAAGCACTAGCTACTTGAGCTTCTCTACCCAAAATATTTCTTTCTTTCAAGCAAACATACCATAATGTATGTAAATCCTCGAATGATTTACGTCTCAACTCTTGGATAGACCATGGACGACCTGTGGAGGCAGGATTTTCCCTGAAAAATTGTTTGCTATGGAAGAACTGCCATAATGGATGGTCATCCTCAACTTTTATGTTTTTGGTTGTGGGTGCGATGGGCGCCTTCAACTTCAAAGGAACGTCAACCCTATACTTTGGACCTGGATTAATCTTTGGAGTTTTTCTTCTAGAGCTTGAAACTGTTGAGGAATGAAACCATCTGGCACCAGAGGAACAATTTAAAACTCTTCTTGATATCATCGTTACTTTTCCTAATCTTTGATATCACTCAATCTAATAAAACTTAGTTGTCCAAACTTTTTAAGTCGAAGAAATGAAAAATTGAGTAAAATTCGCGAATTCAAAGCTTATGTGATGAAGATATAATTTGAGAAAGTTACCAACTACAAAGAAGTCAAGTTGAAGATATAATCCACCAATACAACATCAACGTTATCAGCTACTATGTCAGACAAGGAATACACATCCTCAGAGCCTCTTGATCTTATCAAATTTTCGTTGGACGAGCAAATATATGTCAAATTGCGTGGTGCCAGGGAAATGGTCGGTAAATTACAAGTATGTATAGTCTTAAAAACAACTCAAAAAGAGTAAATATACTAACAGAACCAAGGCTTATGATTCACATTGTAATATGGTGTTGAGTGACTCCGTTGAGACTCTCTTTGTTATAGATGACAACGAGGAAACCAAGGTACGTCGACATTTTTTTACAATTTATACTCTAGATGATGATGAGACAAATACTAACTCAAGCAGACTACAACAAAAAAATCCGAAATGGTTTTCGTGAGAGGTGACTCTGTTATACTTGTTAGCAGTCATTCTAGCTAGGTGTTCAAACTAATCTACTGTGTACAATAATTACAATAATTAAGTGAGGGTTTTTTCTATATTTTTTTGTAAAGTACTTAATCAAATGGAATTGCGTCTATGATATTTGATTCGTTCTTCCAGTTTATGCTTGGTTATTCCTGGAATCACAGGCATTGTTCCGTTATTCTCCCATTCTGTGAAAAGATTGTCAGCGTAAGCTGCACCAACGTGGTAGATTTCTTCGAACTTGCTGAACTCCAATGTAGCGTAATTTTCTATTGGAGGTCTCAAATACATTACACCTGGAGTTTGCTTAGCAATCTCTAAAGCATTAACTGACGAAACGTAAGCCAATCTCATCTGTATTTCAGCCATGTTGGGAACATTTGGGTGCTTTGAAAAAGGATTCCATCTATTAACGAGAACCCAAAAACCAGACAACGTATCACCGTAACTCATTGGAGCTCTATCATCTATTGAACCAACATCGACAGCAAAAATAATGTCTGCACCTCTACTCTTCATTTCAGAAACGGGGAGATTATCAATATAGCCACCATCTAACAACATTGAACCGTTATCAGTGATTGGTGGTAGTAGACCAGCCAAACTCATGGATGCTCTAATATACCGCCATGAGTAGCCCATCTCATGGACATCCATTGTGGAATTTGTAATATTGGTAGAATTCACAAAATATTTGATCCAAAAATCTTCAATCCTAGAATCCCCAAAAGCTTTCCAAATTCCTCTATTGAATTCATACCCTGTAATATAAGAAGTGACAGGGTAGGTTAAATCCAAAGCCATTCTCCAAAGACTTGATATTCTCGAACTGAACTTTTTGACTCTTCCGTATATAGGAACAATATCGTAATCTTTCGCATACAACCCACCAACAAATGAACCTATTGAAGTGCCTCCGATCAAATCGATCGGAATACCATGCTTTTCTAATGCTAAAACAACACCGACATGACTGAGGCCTCGCGCACCACCTCCACCAAGAACTAAACCTATGGCTTTGTTCGAAAGAATACGGCCAAGTCTCAAAAAATCAGATTTGTGAGCTTGAGCAGGCTCATAGTAAGGAGCACTAATGGAATTTCTTCTGAAGATGTCATCTCTCAAAATAGATTGGACTCTAGATCCAATATCTGCAATCTTTGAAGGGAATATATTGAAGTGATGATCAAGCTTTTTATTGGCATTTCTGTTGATCTCCATCTGAATATGATGATGACTTTGAACCCACATCCTATTTTTCAACCACTTGTTAGTGGAACCTGGTTCAACAAACCTTTCCGGGTGAACCAAACATAACTCAGTTCTAGCTGTTGTCCTCATTTTCAATAAAAGTCTTTCATAGTCTCCGACATCTGGTTCCGCCAAAGCATCAGCAATCAAAAGTATGCAATCTCCCTGGGATATACAGGTTCTAGTCCAATTCGATTTGACAGGCGTATCTGTGACGTAAATAACAGTTTCATACCTCTCTTCTAAATAAGCGAAGTAGCCGGACTCCTTTAGCTTAGCAAGTTTGTCAAAAGCGTGCTTACCCAAATAATTAAGTGTAGATGCTTGATTTAAAGATATAACAGATCTATCCATAGATTTCAAAGCGGAAACCAATTTGGCAGCGAATTCTTCAACTGGCAAGCCATAAGTAACAGGTAAAATTGTAATGGTTCTGTAATTCCCACTAAATGAAGATCCCGAAGAGGAGACTGATTTTACCGATAAGTTGTTGTTTTGGGTTCTCATTGATTGATTAATCTTCGCCATTTTATTTGCAACTATTCTTGAGACTTTTATCATAATGGACGGATTTTGTAAGGCTAACATTTCAAATAAAGTTCTTGGTATTCTAGCTGTTTCTGAGTCTCTAACTGCAATTAAAGTACTGTTTCTCTTGGTAGCTGTTAGCACTTCGACCTCCCCTATAGATTCACCTTGTCCATGTTCCCCTAATACGGTAGCATCAGCTTCATTGTTATGGCCTTTTTTCTTTTCTTCTCGAATGGATCTGAATCTACCATTCAACACTATGTGGATTCCATTAGCCAATTCATTTTGACTACATAACGTGTTTCCTGCTTGAGTATGAACCCATTCTAATGCAAAATCCATTTGTAATATTTGCTTGGTTAATAACCCAGTCAATCCTTTGGCAATGGGTAATTGAAGAGTGTAGAATTTATCCACTAGTTTTTGAAAAGATTCCTTGGGTACAAATCCCACATATGTGTCAGTTTTTGCACTTACCGTGACAAAAGATCTGTAGCCAGATAATGAACCTATGTAGCCAGCTAATCCACCAGGTTTGACAGTATAGAGATTTTTCTGATTACCGTTATTGTCCTTATAGCCGACTTCGAGTAATCCATCCACAACGTAATACAAACCATTATTTGATTTGTCTTGTTCAATAACCGTGCTGTTTTTCTTGATGCACAAGATTTCTAAACAACTAGCAAATTCCCTAATAATAAAATCAAAGTCAAAAGAATTCCTAGTCACACCACCAATACTAGACAATGAATCCTCATCTTCATTTGAAGCAGTTTCAAAGAAAAACTTTTCGCTGGATTGTGACAAAAGTCTCTTTCGAAAGCCTGTGTTGAGTGAGTTGTAAGTGTTATACAATCCTGCATTTCCAACCGCTTGTTGTAATGGAGATCCCATGGAGCTCAAATCCGTAGATGAGGAAAATCCGCTACTCAAATCAGAACCAGCCGGTTTCAAAGCTTCCTTGGTAACTCCTAGCAACTTGAACATACTTTCAACCAATGCAATTCTCAATGCTGTATCTTCAGTCTCTTCTTCCGCTGAAAATGTTCTCTTCCTAATTTCCTCTTTGTCGAGCAAATTGACAAAGCTAGCAGACTGGTAACTTAGTCCCCTCCGAGATAAAGGAACACTCGATAACAAATCCCCAGGATTAGAAGAGTTTCTTGCATCCAAAACCACATGTCTTGAAGCTGTTTTGAGCATTCTAGGTCTTGACGTTTTCATTTTGGAAATTTTTTTAGGCAATGAAACTATATCTGATTCAATGGACCCCATTATCAACGATGTTGTATTACTGTTCGATCTGGATTCAAAGGCACTTCCTGTACCTGTTCCTTGAAGCAGTGGAACTGGCGTACTGTTATTTTTGGAAAACGAGCTTCTTCTGCTAGTGACTTGACTTGATTTTCCGTTTTGCAATGAATTGAAATCAGAATCATCTAGATTTGCAGCCCATGTTTCACGGAATTTCTGTATAACACCGTCGTGGAGATAGCTGGGTAATTCGTATTTTGCCATTCTGTTGAGTTTTATTTCAGCTGAAAATATTTCCCTGGTCAAACCCAAATAATCATGAGCAGTCTGAAAAGTGACACGATAAAGTCTGGTCAATACCATTTGAACAATGTGGGAGGACGCTCTAGGATGCTTTTTCAATAATCGCTTGAAAGCGGATGAGGGTATGATTGCAATCGTGGCATCGGTGCTGGCTTTCGCTATTACTTCGGGGAATTTTTCATCAACGAGTGTTGATTCTGTAGTTTTACTAGGTACTGTAGATTCTAATTTAGAGGTTGCCACGTCTGGACTACTATCCCCCGTATGGGTATCAGTAGTCATATTAGTAAGATATTCTGGGGAGACGCTTTGATTCTTGATGTCGTATAAAGTTTTGAATACTTGTGCATTTGCTGAGTTCCGCTTCGGCGTAGTGACTTGAATTTCCTTAGGTTCGTGGGTAAATAAAGTCAAGGTACTCAAAAGTGAAGAAAGGGGAGCCCCGCTTTTAACTTCATTCAACAACTGGTATCTTTGGCCATTGAATAAATAAACATCTTCATCTGAATTTTCCGAGCCAAAATCAAAATGTTCCTCACTATCATCAGAGTTATTATGTACCTTTGAGTAAACTTTCACCGTTCCCTCGACAACTACTGAAAAGCCCAAATTGTCACTCAAAAGTATGGCCTCATTTGCTTCGAGCTTTTGAGTGGTCATGTTTTTCGTTAATTCATGAAATACTGGCTTCTCTAAGTAACCAAATATTTTGATAGCTGTCAAGAACTCATCTAAATAGCTTGAAAATCTAGATTTCGCATCATCATCTCTCGATGTCAATAGAACATCCATTTTGGGGACTTTTCTTGTGGGCTCCGATGGCAATCTGGAATAGCCTGTCAAAAGCCTGTACCTCACGACTGTATAGGTGATTCCAAGCACAAATGCTAGTATCAAAAGCAACGAAGAAAAGGATAACGTTATGGAAAAATTGGCGGACAATATCGACAATATAAATGCAGGAATATAATATACAATAATACCAACAGTTTTGAAAAATACCCATGATGAGAACCATAAAATTGCAGAAAAATATGAGATCGATGAAGCCGACTCCCTCGCTGGCGGGAGGTGCACTGCTGATGATGAGATTGAGGAGTTTATGGCATCTTTTATGGTAGCGGTTATCTCACTGATCGTAAGTTGTGCCATCATGGAAGTTGCTCTCCTCAAAATTTTGACGCCGAAACTTTTTGTAACCTGTAAATGTCAATCTAGCTAGAACTACTGTAACTAAATAAATCTGGGGGGTATTATCTTTTTAACAAGAAATAGCAATCCCGTAAAGTTGGGACAATTGATCCATTTGTAGTTTCTCAGTTCAACAATTCAAATTAATCTGGCAACGTGAGATAAAAATGTAATTTTCTAGAAACTTGTCACGTGCGGCTTGTCTGAATTGGGATGTCCAGCGACCTCTGCAAAGAGATAACTAAATAAACGTAAAACTATAGGCTGTCTAATGGTGAAAGTGTTACAGCCTGATACCCGAGCTTAGTTTGAAGCTTAGCCAGGTAGGCCAAAAGTCAAAGGCAGATGTAAAACGCTTAATTGATTGTCCAAAAGCGTCAAATAAGGTACAATAGGAAACCTTGAAGTCGACGGTGTGCTTCTCACCCTGAAAGGGCTTGACCATCTTTGCAAACAAAACTGGAAGCCCTAATTCAACGGAAATCAGTCGGTTTCACCAACAGTACAACTCCGTTCACCCTCAACACCCACTCCAGGTTGGGTTAGTTGCTGACACCAACGGCCACTTATCAGTACACCTCCAAGCAACGTGCGGCTCATCCTGATTCCTTTGATTTTGCAGCTTGAATATCATCACCATGTGCACACTTTTATGGGTTTCGAGTTCTACCTAGCTGCCGACACACGTATGAATAGGTGGAAAAACTTTGCTTTTTGAGATATCTTGTTAGCATCCCATTTGACACTGAGATGATTTTTCTCAGCCAGCAAAGTCAGTCTTAATCAAAAAATACCCCCAAAACAGATCTTCAACCGGAGAATATCCCTGGTAAATGTCCGCTGCTGATACTTATTAAGCGATTACAATTGATATTTTTTTTTTCTCACATTCAAGGTGATACCAAATTTATGAGCTGCTTGTGGGTTAATTCGTTGGATTTGGCTGCTGACAACCTATGATCTCAATAAACTTCTCAAGCTTGTTTATATTATGCTAGGATCATTTCTGAGAAGTAACAAGCCGTGGCTTGTGTTGTCTCCGTTGGTCGCTTCGAGACACGTCCATTCAAAGGTCATAGCACCAAAACTGAATATAATACAAGATGGTGTATCACAAAGCAAGAAAGATAAGAAGACGGCGATTTTAAAGTTCGATCCCACCATACCTGGCCCTTTTACTCTGTTTGGCATAGACCCAGAGTTGGTTGAGTATATGCAGTCCAAGTTCCCTCACATCCAAAAACCTACGTCTTCCCAGCGCACTATATTGTCCTCGCTAAGCTCCTCTATTAGTATCATATCCAGATTTCCTCAGGGTTCAGGAAGATCGTTTGCATTGTTATTACACACATTGAATCTACATCCTAACAAATCATCTCTCAAGTCAGTGATATTGGTTCCTTCCAATATGGCGCTTGAGCAGTACGAAAAAAAGTATGGGGAAGCCTTCTCTGACAAAATTGCATTTTTTTATGATTCGAACACTCAATTTGTGAGCGAACGTATAACTACACAGAGCAGAAGAGCTCCTCATACTTTAATAACAACTGCTCAAACCCTTTTAGCATACATTTTGAAAAACAAAACTTTGATCAGCCAGTTTGAAAGGGTTTTGTTTTTTGGTGTGGATGAAGCTGATTTCATGTTGTTCGATAGATCCCAAAGAATACATATAGGTGAAAAAAGAAGACATAGCACCGTGTTAGAAGTATTATTGACGTTCATCAATAATGCTCGTAAGAAGTTGCTTAAAGTTTCTCCACCATTGCATATCGCATTTTTATCCTCCTTTGATACCTCTTCAGCCTTGAAAAAGAAAGTTGTTTTGGCTGATTTAGATAAACGTCCTCTTATTACTGTTGGTGCTCCTACGATGGAAAATCCATTTTTAGTCAGTCCTCCGATACCCGCGGAAAATATTACAACCAACATAGTAAAAGTTTCAAAAAAAAGAATACAGGAAAATAACGGCGTTAACAAAAAAGTGCTTTTTGAGGATCTCAATATTGGAGAAGTTCCAATAGGTGTTGAAGCATTAAATGTGTTGAAACTTGGTGATGAGGTTGAATTTGATAGAAAGTATGATACTTATAGATGGAAAAAACTAAACCACTTGAACATAGTCAAAATACCAACTTATATGGTCTACGCTACCGCTAGAGTTTTGAAGTCATTTGAGTATAAGAGTGAAAGGGAGTTTGGCCAGGAGAGAACTAGTAATGAGAACAATGATACTGAAAAGACTGACCGAAAAACATTGAATGATAAAGTAAAGGAGAATTTACTGAATAATTTACCATATCTGAACGAGGTAGAAAAACATGAGAAAAAGGACGACTCTACTATTGAATCGTTAATCAGGGACGCCAAGACTTTGAAAGAGACAGAGATAGTGTCAGCTGGTTCGGGTGATGACTTTAGTCTTGATAGTGAACAAGAAACCGATGATGCAGTTAGAAGACTAGATACAGAATCAGTCGAAGAGTCACCAACGGGAGATGCTGTTGATGGTGGAGCTGGCCTGAGGTTACCATCCTCATCTACCATCGGAATAGACACCATCTCAAAAGAAATAGCACCAGAAAGCACATCGGGGGAAAAGGTATTGATATTATTACCTCAGACCATTTCCTTGACTCAATTCGGTTCAAAATTACAATTGGTGCTAAATGAGCCCGTTGATACCATTTCTATGAACTCAAACTCATCCACCACAACAAATAGTAAGTTTGTTATTGCACATACATCTAGCGTAGTGGGTGTTCATTTCCCATGCGTGAAAAAAATAGTATGTGTAGGCATAGATTCCATTCCCTCTTCCTATTATCTTAATATGGTATGTGGTAGGTTCCGTGGGGCCGATGGATTGATTGATTCCAAATTAAACTGTAACTTAGTGTTATTGATTACGGATGAAGATTTCTCGTTACTTGAAAGTCATAACTTGGGTAGAATCCTAACTAGAAGTGGCATAAGTAAATTTGAAAAGATGTTTGATGATAATCAGGACGCTGATGTTTTCCAAAAACAGGATGTTCTATTCAGGCCTAGTGAACACATGTTGAAAATGTTGCTCAAAAACTGAAATTCGGATAAACACAGTTGATTTTCTGGGACTTGTATATAGGTCAAATGATAGCAACTCAGGAGAGATGCTCTGGATCCAGTTTTGTTGTGTTACTGGCGACTAAAGTAGAAGGTTACAATCTATGTTTCCTTAAGCGTGATGTTAATCTTGACTCGAAAATCAAATGACAAAAATATTGCAGCCATTTGCCTTGTATATACTATGTGCAGGATTATCTATTTCGTGAGCAATGAAATACTTTATAGATCGAATGAAGCTGGAAATACAAATTGGTTCTTCCATTCATAAGTTCATGGGACTACTTCAAAATGACCTCAAAACAAAATATACATTGATAAAATTTAGAATCATTAACGTCTTTTGCATTATGATTGTAAAAATTTAAAGTAAATAACATAATTATACAAAGATCGAAATACCAAAATTATGCAACCATCATGATGTATACTGACCATAACAAAAAAGATCAAATTTTAGCCTGAAGAAATATAAAAACCTCATATAAATTGCCTTATATGATAATGTGAACCCCTAACTTATAAGACCCGGATGATAAAAACAACTATGATTTAGATCATTTTAGCAGAAGTGCCAATCTCAAAGGTCGAAGAGTTTGGCTACTGGTAATGCTTCTCTTTTGATTGTCCAGTTGCTCTGTGGTGAAGCTTCTCTTTTAACTGTCCAGTTACTGTGATGCTTGATTTCTGGTGAAGCTTCCCTTTTTACGGTCCAGTTGCTGTGGTGTATGATTTCTGGTGAGGCTTCTCTTTTAATTGTGTTGTTGCTGTGATGTAAAGAGATTGAATCGTTTTTATATCCACCTGGGATTGGACTAGTAACAACTAAAGCGGCTAAGCTGATGGATAAAATGACGGATGATAATTGCATTTTTAAGTATTTATGAGTGAAGCTTGAATGGATATTCGAAACAAATATGAATGTATGTTAATGATAAGATCAACTGAACTCAAAACGACATGATTATCTGAGGTTTATATATTTTTCCATTTCACAATCAATTCGAAAATTCATAAAATCTGGTTACAGAGAAAATATGGATGTTGAACTGAAATTGATTAGGTGAACATTGATTTGATGTTGCAACTTGCTATACATGTAACCCAACGTATACATGTTCAACTTTGCTTTCGTTGAAGTAAGATCCAGTGGTTTTTCTCAGCTGACTACTGGTAACCGAAACGTAAAAGCACGACCCTGTATTCTGTTTGGCTGGGATTACAATACAGGTTTGCACGAAACATGAGTTATACTGAAGCTGCTGTAGTTCAGTCCATTATTGAAAAAGTCTCAGTTTGATCGTGTTCTTCGGGACTCGTGCTGCTTTTGAACAATCCCTATATTTGACTGAGCATTTCGATCCAATTGTCTTTAGATGACATATTTTGACATATCATGCTCTTTAATTACAAGGGGTGAGGCCTTGTGTAAACGACGGCATTCGAGCTGAAATAGCTAGCCATCTCTATTTCGTACAGGCAAATTGCTATTTCGGTTCGCAGTTGATCTCGTTCAGGCACAACAACTAGTGAAGTGCTACGCTAAGTAGACTTATGTATCGAGACCCAATAGCTCTGAGCAGTAGCGAGTGTCTTCAAGAATATTCGATACGAGCTCAAATCAAATCCAATCATGAAGTGTTGAGAGGAAGCATCCGCGAAGAACCCAAATATCTTCGATATCCTAGAGAGGTAACATCGATTACTGAAATAAGTCAATATATCCGCCGAATCACCATAAGACTGTGTGTCCAGATCAAACATGTTAAAGTATTAGCATTAGCCTCAAGTAACAAGACATCAATCTAGAAAAAAATATGGCAGATTCGTGCCTAATTCATCACGATATCTAGGGGCCTGGAATCTTATAAGAGTTGCAGCAACAAGTTGACCGGTCATAGAGCCTCTACAATTCTTCGCAGCCATGTTGCAACCTATTTTGATCAGCAATGAAATAGCACCAAGAGTTGAACCTTTCGGCAAGTTGAAATGCTTGTTTATCGATAATATCTATGCCCAGCTGCCGTATATGAAGATAGGGTGTAGTGAAGAGTAGGCTCCAAAGTTTCATTGTGTTGTGGTTAGTACTCGAACCTAATCCATTCATGGTATTTCCAGACTCTAAGATTGACAGGCGAGCAATCGTCTGCTATAAAGTTGTCATTACTGGCAAGCTTTCTGACCACGGAAGAATGAATTTGGGTACGAGAGTATACGTTTGTCATATATTGGTCGACGTGGGCAGCCAGCGAAAGAAACCTTAAGTCAGTAATTTTTGCTTGTCCATAGATCTATTGTTATAAATGCAAACAATTATTCTAAAGTAATATAATCAATACCCTACGATTGGTGTGGAAATTCAGCTGAAGCTTATATCTTAATTGGTGTGGTACTATATCACCACTTCACATACACACCTTTGTTCGACAAAGTGATCTATTAACCTTTAAACAATAAAACCACTTGAATTGCCACGACCACAATTCACTTGCCTTTGAATATGAGGTTTCTCTTTGGAGAGCTTTGAATGGAGAGATAAGCTTCGAGCCAAGAAAGTTCACAAATACCACAAAAGCTTCGAAAGTGAGGCATCAAACCATAACGAATTACGACAATAATAGGAATCAGCAGAGCTGATTGGCAGCTTTGCCATGAAACAATAAAAGATATCAGCTATGGAGATTTCAGCTGTGAAGTTGACTCTGCGATACAAGCAACAATTAAGAATTGGCCCTCTAAGCTTTTTTTGATCCATTGGTAGCGTACCTGAGTCTTGAAATTACAAGATGCCAACACAATGAACCAGTAGTACCTAGGCGTTATTAAGGGGGGCAAACAACTACAGTTGGGTGCGTTGCCCACGATAGCGTACTCTCTATTGGCCCAGCGGTCCCCTTAACCTTCCTCGAGGCTGGATGAAGTACGCATTGAGACTTTGACAATATAATTTACTGATTATGTTGTCGCATACTAATAATTACATAACAACACTATAAAGATGAATCCCAGTTTCAACCAAAACTCAACAATACCCAAATCATGTAAGAATTCAGCAACAACTCAATCAGTCCAGCAATCAAAACCAATGGTGAAACCATAATCTTGTTAAGTAATCATGATCAAAATGATGAAGGGAAGAAGAGTAATATATCACCTGACTTTCACGAGAAAACCGAACATCTGCTTTAATGAACCCTACTAATAGTGTAACAGCCTATAACAGTCTTAAAGTCCAACGACAAGAGAGATAGTTAAAGCATATCATCAATACTACTCAATAATATCTTTGAAAAATCAAAGAAGCTAGTACGATTGACGCTTTTGGACAGTTGAATTGATCTTTGTTTACTTTTACTTCTTTTCGCTAGAACTAACGCTTGGTTGAAAGACTTGACGACAACAAATTTAACACTTTTTTTGTTACTCTATCTAAGTACATTTGTGCAATACGTGAAATATCAGATGTTTTTCCAGAGAAATAAGTTCAAGGTAGACGGTAAACTAGTTGTTATTACTGGTGGCTCCCAAGGTTGCGGTGTTGAATTGGCCAAACAAATCTTCAGTAGGGGAGCCAACGTCATAATTGTTGCCAGAACTGAATCCAAATTGAAGGAAGCAGTGTCATTGATTGAAAAAAAGAGAGTCAATGAGACCCAGACAGTCACATACGTATCCGCAGATATCTCTGACTATTCTGAGTGCGAGAGGGTACTCAACATAATTGATGTTCCCGATATAGTGGTATGCTGTGCTGGTAGTTCCATTCTAGGGTTATTCACCGAATTGACAAGCAAGGAACTTGAGGATGGTATAAAGATCAATTACCACACTGCACTTTACTTTTCACACGCTGCAATAAAGAAGATGACAAAAGTTTCTCCAAATCCAAAAGATCCAAGACACATAGTGCTCTTTTCGTCGGTAGTGGCATTTTACCCTTTCCTAGGTTATGGACAATACGCCCCATTGAAAGCAGCAATCAGAGCATTGGCAGACCTTTTGAGACAGGAAGTTTTGACCTACAATATCAAAGTTGAATGTGTGTTCCCTGGTAATTTTATGTCTGAAGGGTTCCTCGAAGAAGAGAAAACCAAGCCTGAGATTACCAAAATTATCGAGGGTCCTTCTACTCCAATCAGTGGGGAAGAGTGTGCCAAGATTGTACTCAAGGGATTAGACAGAGGATATGAAATGATAACCACTGATACCATAGGGTATTTATTAGGTTCCTCCATGTTGGGTGCCAGTCCGAGATGCTTTGGGTTTCTTCAAGTCATACTTGGGTTGTTACTCTCCATTCTTGCCCCTATAGCTTCAATTTTTGTTGATCAGCAAATCGTCTCATACTTCAGAAAGAGAAACCTAGAAAGGGTTCCCATAGTGAAAGAGATTGCTGAGAGTCGGAGGGGTGATCCTATACTGTCTGAGCAAAATGAAACTCAAGAATTGCTAAAGAAGGAGAGTGAGTCTAAACATACAGTCAAAAGTATGATATAACATCTACCAATATTTAAGAAAGTTTTGTAGAGGAAGTATAGATACGTTTTTTATATTGAAGAAGAGAGTCTAGTGCTGCCTCTTTTATTCTATAATTGCCTACAAGAAATCAAATCAAATATTCAAATCCCTTTTTTTCCGCTAATATAATAATTTAATGTTAAGAAAAATTCAGATATGCCATACATTGTAATTTCAAACCGCTATTGCTCCTGGCGAAATGAGTAGTTGCCAATCTTTCCTCTCAGCTCTTATTGATTAAATTTTTTAACTTCTCGTCGAGTTTATGGCCGAGATTGACCCAGCTGATGCTGTATAAACGATTGATGGATTTGATGACCTCTTCATTCCAAATGTCCTTGCTTGTCTCTATTATTGAATCTCTGGACTCATATTCAATTTTTTTCGAAGTCTGCGTGATTGGCAAATTTCTATTGTCTATAACAGCCTTGGATTCTTTCAAGGAGTTGGATATAAACTTTGAGTTCTTGCGAAACTCAGTGGATGTGTAATAAACTATAGATGATGTCAAGAGAACACCTGTTTTGCTGTTAGTTAACTTTCATTAATGAATCGAAACATTTGCGCCAAAGAATGGTGTGCATTCAAAACGTTATTTTTTCAGCTCAAAGACTACTTTTATAACCCCACTTACCACCTAAGAAGCCATGTATTCTACCACCCATATTATCAAGATCGTGATTCGCAAAAAGATGAATTTTATCAAGATTTCTCACTCTTGAACCTTTCAAATAATGGTATCATGAGTTCTGATTGGGACAAATATGTGTTATGAGCCACGATGCCGAACATTTTAACTGAGCAAAGTGCTACTTTTCTTAGCAAAAGTGCTTCACTTATAAACCTAGACAATATTGAAAATGTTTGGAGAAAGCCAACAAAAAGTGCCTTATACATTTGGGACTCATCTTTGTTTAAAACAGCTTTCTTCAAGCTACTGGTTAGAATTTGTTTAGAACGATTTGTCTAGGTGCTTTACGGTTTGAAGCACCGCGCATGGTGAACGACCAAACTGCAAAAGTCGAAGAAAATTTAATATACAAGAAAGAAGAAGAACCATCTTGATCACTTATTTTTCGATAATCACAACATATTACTATGAGACATCTCGGCAGGGACTCAGCACACAGAAGAGCTCTTTTCAGGAATTTGGCGTCTGCTTTGATCAAAGATGAATCGATAGTTACAACTGTTGCTAAGGCCAAAGAAGCACAAAAGTTTGTGGAAAAATTGATCACTAGAACTAAGGACGGTACAAAAGAACAGAGAATATTGGCAACGGCTGACTTGTTCGACACCGCCATTACAGTTCCTAAATTATTTGGCGAGCTAGCTTCTCGTTACAGAAAAAGAGAAGGTGGTTACACTAGAATCATCAGATTAGAGCCAAGGTTGGGTGACAACGCTCCTCAAGCTGTTTTGGAATTAGTTGACAGTAATTACGACATCAAGTTTTGGTACACAGCAAGAATAGTTGCCAGATTGGAATTACAAAACGAGCCAATGAATTATTATACAAAGTCAAACGTACAGAAAATTGTTCAGTTCAGAAAAGGTGGTTATGAAAAGTTCAGAGAGGCTGTTGAAGAATGTAAGGAAGTCTTTTACAAGAATGATCAAAGTTTGGATATCAACAGACCAAAAACCAGACCAAGCGACTTGGTTCCGCGTTCCAAGGTATTCAAATTTACTCCTCGCCCTGCAAAATAATCAATAGATTTTGAAAATGTACATAGGTAAATTCACGAGTTAGGATGATATCGTTTGGTGCGTTTTTCGTAGTACTTCTCTAACTATAAAAAAGCTTTCGCTAACAATTTTATTTATTTAAAACAAGTAAACAAACAAGCACAAATCAAGAAGAGTAAAAAAAGAGAAATGAAACAATTAATTAGCAGCTTCCTGTTTTTGTAAAGCTAAATTATATAAATCATTCGATTTAGATGACAAGCCTTTGGTTTTTTCGAGGATTTGTTGATAAACAGAGGTTCTTTTTTGTTTTATGGTAACGATATCTTTTTCTTCGTTGATAGTAGCATCAAATTTGCCATCCTCGACGAATTTCTTGATGAATTCTTTACCTTGTTCTGGTGATAAATTCAATAAGTATGACAAGTGACTGATGCTAACAGTTTGATGAACTTTGAAATAGACTTGCGCAACTAAGCTTCTAGCACTTTCCAAAAATGATGAGGCACCATTAAGCAAGAAGAAATCAGTTTTGACAATAACAGCAGCTTCAACTAATTTTTCTCTAGCTTCTTCAAAATTGAAATCTATGTATAATGCTTTAATGAATTCAGTTAATGGATCAGTATATTCATATTGTTCTTGACTAACAGTTCTGATCAAATCTTTCAATTTCTTTTGGAAATTTGATGAATTGTATTTGGTGTTTGAGTTGGAAACAACAGCGGCAACCAAGTATCTCAAAATCCAAGGACAAGCAGCTTGAATGGTAGATAAGTAAGAGGAACTGAAGAACAAATCACATAAGTGATCTAAACCATTTTCGAAATTGAAAAAGATAAATAATGACCAATGAATAATCCAAGTACGGTGGTGTAATTGAGTTAATGGATCGGCAAATGATCTTGAATCGATAATTTCACGTAATTTGGCCAAATCATCAGAGGCATTTGACCATTCTATAGCAATGATTTCAGAAGCCAATCTACCCCACGTAGCAGCTATGATTAAATCAACATTTGTGGACAAAACCCTGAAGTTATTCAACAAATCTGAGGCAACGACGTAGTCACCTCTGTTGTATTGGAATTGACCAAACTCGTATAACAAGTTGATTTTGGATTCAGTGATTCCGTGTTCCTTTTCCAAATAGCTTCTATTATAATTCTTATCTTGTTTCAAATGTTCTTGGACTTCTTTCTGTGATAAAATGTTCATGATTTCCTTGGTTTGGGAGTCTAATCTCTCAAATTCTTGAACAGCAAATTCTTCTTTTTCTAACAATTCCTTTGGCAATTTTTGGTTAGGATATAATGTTTTGAATTGATCTTTGATAAATTTAGACATGTATGTATCCTTCAATAAGTCGTAAGTCAACTTAGTTATGGTTTTCTCATCATATATACCTTCGCTGCCCAAGCATTCAATTAATGGATAGATCAAATGTCTATCTAAAAATGGTGCGATTTTCCCAGTCAAATCATATTTACGGGTGAGCTCTATTTCAGATTCTGAGAGCTTGGTAGATTTAGTCATATCCATTCCCTTGTATTTGTATGATGTTAATCCTTTACAGCGTCAAAATACAATAAGTGGTGGTTTTTTTTAAATTGATTCTTGTGAGTTTCGATGAATTTTTTTCCAAAATCCACTTTTACTCATAGTCATCAGTTACGTAATCTCTTGATAAAGCACACATATCAAGGACACTATTTGACTATATGCTTGAAACGTTCCTATATGAAGTTGATGAGCTAGTAATACTAGGGATTATTTGAAAGTTGGACCCCTGTGAATGAATAGAAGTTTTGTAGTATTGAGAACGGATTTGCGGTCATTTCGTGGTTTTTATCTATAAATCTGATACCATCTTCAAAAACGCGAACGCGAAAAGAATATATAATATCTTTTTTCACTGAAGAAACCAACTCTTTCAACTTGACCAAATATCGTGAGAAATGATACCACCCGAATGTCAGAGGTTTTTGACCAACGTCCTTATTCAGGAGAAACAGCTGGTAAGCAATTTTTTGAATATTGTGGATTCGTTCCATACTGACGGATTTAGGTCACATACAGGATCTTGAGCAGAGAGCAGGGTCTAAATGTTTACGACTCCAAAAGAATACTCCATGAGTTTTACAAGTCACACAGCAACGGAGAGATAGAAGCACAATACATCATAACGGGAACGCTTGCTGGTTCAGGCTTGGCTCCAGAAACAATTCTAGGTATAAAATTATCGTCTTCCGTGGACCTCGAGGAACAGAAATCGCAATTCTCGACCATCAATGCCATCCATATATACAGTTTAGCACCTAAGAACACAAGCATGGTTCAAATTTCAATTAATGAATCTTCTGTGAATAAATTAGAATTGGAAGCCAGTAGTATCGAAAAGTGGGGCATAATAAAAGGTCCTCAAAAGCTGGTCAAAGATGCTAGAGTTCCACGAACCGCAGCCGAGCCAGCTCCCCCATACAAGAAAATTGAGAAGCAGGAGAAGGGTTTGCCTGGTCCCAAAGAGAAATCTGGCGACTCCAACAAGAAGAGTAACACAATTTTTGATTCTTTTTCATCTGGCTCTGATTCTGGAGCCAAAAGAAGGGCAAACACTAAGAAAGCTGCGGCTACAATCAAAAGCGAACCCTCCACGTTCAAGTACGAGTATGTTTCCAGAAAAAATCAGCCAAAAGAGAGGGTCATAGTTGCTGATACTAAGGACACCAACGAGGAGACTCTAGAAGAGCCTACCGCAGCAAGCAAAAGAACAACAGAACAGAAAGAAGCCCAACGAAAACTATTAGAAAGTATGTTTGACGACGACGACGATTTCAGCATGAGTGACAGCGATAAAGCTGGAGCCTCTGGTGACGCGAACACGGAAACAGAGGAACCGATTGCAACTGAGCCAGAGGAAGAAAACTTGCAAGGATCCCTCCCTGACAAAGACAACGACCTGATCATGGAAATTGACGATCCACAACTAGAGGAAACGGGTGCACAGCTGAAGGAGGTCGAAATGGACGTCGAGAAGGAAGAGAAACCTAGTGTGTCCAGTTATGTTGATGAGGACGATTATTTGGTAACCACCAAGACCGGAAGCAAGACCAAACTCGCATCGAAGTCCCGAACAAACAGCGTGAAAAGAACAGCTACAGCTTCGAGGGGAAGCTCAACGGGATCGGACGTGAACAAGAAGAAGAAGCAGAGCTCCTTGATGAGTTTCTTTGGCAAGAACTGACCTTCTAAGTGGACACTAATTTTTCGCAAGACCGACCTTCTGCTGCCCTTAATCTACAGTTCCATCGAACATTCCGTTTTTTTGTAGCGCACCGCTTTGAACTGACAAGTGCTTCACTTCTTCTGCTCATCATCGTCACCCCATACTTACACATATACATATACCCATACCTATCTGAACGATAAGTTGGTATAAGCTGTAGTAATGTTTCCCGTTGAGGCGGTTATTCAGTAAACTGCGGCGCTACTAACGTGCCCCCACGCTGCGGCTTTTTTTTGCCCACCAATTACCAAATCTGGCGCCCCATAATTGCCATTACAAATAGTACATCATATGGATTTGGGGTACACATTATGATTTGTATATAAATCGTATATAAATTGATTCTGTATCCACCTTTTTCTCAAACTACTTTTATATCAAAATTCATCCAAGAGATTCTTCTTTTGAAACCATTTATTTGCAAATACAAACAGTCAATTGAACATTAAGTGAACAACCACAATGGCTACTCTTTCAAAGTAAGTTCTTGGTTCAAAAGACTATGTCTAGCGCCTACTAATTAGCCGCCAGCTCAACCAAAACTTTCAAACTCAACAACGGCAAACCCATTCCAGCCGTGGGCCTTGGTACATGGCAAGCCAGCGAAAAGGGGGCTGCTTACACTGCCGTCACTACAGCGCTCAAAGCTGGATATAGACACATCGACACTGCAGCAGCTTACAAGAACGAAGACGAAGTTGGAAAAGCTATTAGAGACTCTGGTATTCCAAGAGAAGAGATATTTGTGACCACTAAATTGTGGTGTGTCGACCATCAAGACCCAGCAGCAGCGCTTGACTTGTCGTTGAAAAACTTGGGTCTTGACTATGTGGACTTGTACTTGATTCACTGGCCTGTAGCTTTGAACAAAAACGGGAATCATCCAAGCTTCCCAACCTTGCCTAACGGTAATCGTGACATTGTTTTTGACTGGTCGTTTGTCACCACCTATGAAAAGCTACAAGAGTTGGTTCCTACTGGTAAGGTCAAATCTATTGGTGTTTCTAACTTCTCGCAAAAGAGATTGGAAGAGTTGTTGAAGGCTCCTACCACTAAAATCAAGCCAGTCGTCAACCAAGTTGAAGCTCATCCATACTTAACCCAACCAAAATTGTTGCAATACTGTAAGGATCAAGACATACTAATTGAAGCTTATTCTCCTTTGGGTTCAACCGGTTCCCCATTGACCAAAGACGACACTATCATTAAGATTGCTGAAAAAAACAATGTTACACCTGTTCAAGTTTTGGTTTCCTGGGCTTTATGGAGAGGTACTGTTGTTTTACCTAAATCTGTTACTCCTGAAAGAGTTATCTCAAATTTGAAAGTTTTTCAAATCTCGGATGAAGAAGGTCAAATCATTGATAATATTCACAAGACAACTGGTATTAAGAGAACATGCACTCCTAACTTCTCGCCAATCAACATTTTTAATGATGACGAGTAGATGTGCTGTGCTTCTTTACCGGCACAGGTCTCCTCATTGAAGTTTTTTTCTATTAAGACAGGTATAATCTTTCAAAGCTTTTGAAATAGCGTCCTAGAATATAATGAACTTTCAATGAGAATTGTTTTAGGATCAGCATCACTTATGTAGTTTGATATTCTCAGATACTAGTAACTGATTTATAGAGTTTTTTGACTGCATGTTAATATATATAAGTGAGTTCCTTGACATATGTTTGTAAGTTCGTAATCGTTCAATCGATATTACATTACAAGCTCTTAAAATATCATCAAATTTTTGTGGGATATTCATATAGCAAAATGTATCTCTTTGGGAGACAAAACAGTAAGGCTAGTCACTGTTATATTCGAGAAAGAGTACCTCTACTGTTTGTAAGCCTATGACTCACGACTACAAGCTGGGTGGAATCGGTTCTGCCCGGGGTATTTACTGGATTTTTTGCATTTTGGTTATGCTCATCAGAACCATCTGGGCTAGAAACTTTTTAATGAAAATTGCTCCTTGATAATTATCCTTTTTTATATCCAGTGAAAGGCCATGAAGGCGCTGGCTTCGAATGTTCACGTAGAAAACTTGTAGCCTTTTTCAGTAGAACGAGACAAAATAAATAACAGAGCCGCACTTCATCGGGAAGAGTACTACCCCAGTGAATAATTGTTGATTGATGATCAAAACCATCATCTGAAAAGCATGTTCCATAAAAGCATATCCAGGGAATTATATTTGAATAACTAAATCATTTCTTCATTTCAGGCCCATAAAAGCATGCAATCCATAAACGCCTAATTTCAGTACTAATTTGCTCTTGTATGATATTAAGTATACTTTGTTGATTCGAACTAGTTTAAATTCCTAAAGTTTGCTATATCTTTTTCTCCTAAAACCATTTTAAGAATGATAGGATTGTTCAACAGCTTCAAAGGCAACATAAAACCAAATGTTTTTTTAACGGTTCAGTTCAGACCATCGCAGAGGTATTTTCACAAGTCACCCATTCATCTCAAAGAGAAATTTGTGGAGATAAGATCCTGTGAAACTTTGAGACAAGCACAGCTTCCAGAATACGTAAGTGCATCTCATTCTAAGTTGCACTCAATGATATGGTCTTCTCCTATGCAAAATATATTTGTTGTCAAAAAACCCTGGAATCCTCTGGTACGAGATGCAATGGTTACTTTCATCAGTCATATTCACGATAACTATCCTGCCATAAATGTTATCGTAACTACTGATGTTGCTGAAGAAATAGAGAATGATTTCAAAGAGAATCCCAAAATTAATCCAACGACACCACATATATTATATACGGGTGATCAAAAAGATATAATAGCCAAAACCGATTTGATTGTAAGTTTAGGTGGTGATGGTACCATTCTTAGGGCCGTCTCCACCTTCTCCAACAACAATGTGCCACCAGTTTTGAGCTTTGCTCTTGGAACTTTGGGGTTTTTGTTACCGTTTGACTTCAACACCTTTCGCAAAGTTTTTGAGGAAGTCAAGTCTTCTAGAGCAAAAGTTATTCACAGAACAAGACTTGAATGTCATGTGGTTAGAAAATCGCCATTGAGTGCATATCCCTTGGAAGCTGAGCCTGAAGTAATTGCAACTGATATGATCCATGCAATGAATGATGTAGTCATACATAGAGGCGGTGAACCTCATTTGTCAACGTTAGATATTTACATCGATAACGAGTTTTTTACTCGTACCACAGCAGACGGAATAGCTTTAGCCTCACCAACAGGTTCAACTGCTTATTCCTTATCGGCTGGTGGTTCTATTGTTCATCCTTTGGTTCCGTGCATTCTTTTGACTCCTATCTGTCCTAGATCTCTCTCGTTCAGACCAGCTATCTTACCAACAACGTCACACATTATGGTCAAGATGATTGCCCAAAATAGAAATTCGCAAATCAAGTTATCAATCGACGGTATTCCTCAAACTGACTTGAAACCAAATGACGAGATTCATATTGTCAGTGAAAACGGCACTATCTATTTACCTGGTCCAAATCTCCCGAAGTCTTTGAGTGATAAAAATGTACCAAAAGAAAACGAAATCGAAGAGAACAAGAGACTATATGATAATCGTAAAAAGGGGATTTGGTGTGTAGCCAAATCGGAACATGACTGGACTATAGGTATTAATGAATTGCTAGGATTCAATTCTAGCTTTAGAGGTAAAAACAAAGCTAGTGTTCAAGAGTCTTAGTTTATAGTGTGTATAAAGAATAAAATTTTTCTTGAAACACCTATGGCATCTTCAAATTTGATTATTTGACCATCATTTTTATCGATACTATACCTCTACTACAACTTTAAGTCAGTTTGAAAATAGAAAATTAATACACAAATAAACTAAATATATAACAAAAACAACAACAAAAAAAATGGTAGTTTGAAGACTCGACAATTACTCAAACCATTAAAACACTTTTTCTTTTAGAATCAACAAAAATTTCAACATCTCAAAACTGGGACAACCATAAAAACTAGTTTTGAGTTTTTGTCTTTAAAAATACAATAATCTAATTAGAGGTAGCTTTTTCATTAAAATTTTCTTCATTACCAAAATTTGATGATCCTGGCTTTTCATCGATATCCATTTCATCGGCGTTACTCTCAATATTTTTCGAATCTATTCCTTCAGCTTTATCGTCATCTTCATAAAATTCATTTTCTGGTTGAATGGCTTCATCTCGGGCTTGTTGTGAACCACCTTTTGTTTCTATAGCTTCTCTAGTATCTTCATCCTCATCTCCCAAATCCTCTGCATCTCTTGGAACGTAATTCATTTGAACCGATGGTGCATGCTTTGTATTTTCCAAATTTTTGAATATTTGAGTCAATATTTTATCTAAGTATTCAGGACTATTCGCGTTATGCATATTTGATGGCCTGACATCAAGTTTATAGTCTGGACCATAATATTCGTAGTAATCATTGTAAGGTAAGGATGGATCCAATATTTTATTATTCAACAAACCAGTTTCAAAAGCCCATGTTCTGGCAACATTTCTCATGGTATAACCACCACCTCCAACAACCATCATTGGTATATTGAAAGACTTGACATAGTTGACGCAATTTGCATGTCCCGACATAGATAAGTTGAAACAACCTAATCTATCACCACTTAAAGAATCACCACCACATTGTAATACAACTGCAGAAGGTTGGTACCAGTCCATAACTCTTTTGATAACTGGCTCAAAGACGGATCTATATGTTGCGTCATCAATACCATCCCTCAATGGAACATTGACAGCATGGTACTTACCTTTTCCAACACCGATATCTCTCAATTCACCTGTACCAGGAAAAAATTCACCATATTTGTGGAACGAACAGGTCATGACTCTGTCAGTGGTGTAAAATGCTTCTTCGACACCATCGCCATGGTGAACATCGATATCAATATAAAGCACTCTTGGATGGTATCTCAATAACTCGATAATACCTAAAACAATATCGTTCAAGTAGCAAAAACCAGAAGCTTCAGATTTTTTGGCGTGGTGTAATCCACCAGCATAGTTAACAGCAATGTCACACTTACCTCTGTTTAACCTTGCGGCCCCTTCCATAGAGCCACCACCTGATATTCCACAATATTCAAATAACCCGTCGAAGACAGGACAATCATCACCAACATTGAATTTTGCGTGTTCCTTCGAGAACATTTCTAAGTTGTCTGGGGTAACACGAGACAAAAAATCAACATATTCATCAGTGTGAAATTGACACATCTCTTGTTTGGTTGCTGGCTTAGCCCTATAAATCTCCATCGTTTTATACAATCCATAGTTCATAATCAAAGAATGCGCCATTCTTATACGGTGCGGTTTCATTGGATGGCCCGTACCATACGAGTAGTTACCTATATCAGAGTCATAAAAGTAAGCAATACCTAAACACGTTAATTAGATTCCACCTGTATGATAGTAAAATCTATCAATCCCAAAAGGAAGTAGCAGAAGAATACATACGCCTTTTATCATTCGACTTCACCGTGATTGGATCGAAAGGTTTTTGAACGTAAGTCATTTTGAATATCTAGAATCACTTCCAAAACTCTTTGGTAAAAGTATGAAGGAGAAAGACTTTGATATTTTAAATGTGTTTCCTTAGAAAAGAGGCTAGATTATATTTCATCTTATTTACTTTCATGGTGCTATTTTTGTTGTAATTGTGAAGTTTAGTTATAGTTACCCGGATTCGACTGATACACCATATAAAGCTACATAGATAGACCAATAAACTAGAATTTAATCTTCAACATCCTTTTCTTTCTGGTATTTATGTGAAATGTTTGTGAGAGATGATGCTCAGAAAAAAGTGTTTAGAGAAATATAGAGTGCTCGAAACTTTGCATTAGACCAATTCATAGCCGGCATCGTTTATAATGTCAGTATTTCTATTGAAATCATGTAATCTCTGATTCAATTGCGTTTGAAGCTGAGCATTATACTCTAATTTCGCGTGAATGTCCTGATTGATGTCAAAGTTCAAGCCGTTGCCTCTTTGTCTCACTTCAACGGGAAAAATCCACTGGAACCACGAATTGCCCATAACAATCAGCCAGTTTTGGCGAGAGCCCACATCAAAAATGTTACCGAGCTTGTCTGAACTAAGGGCCTGGCTAAACTGAAACTCGTTGGACTTGTACCTGTTTGCCTCTTGAAATTCTATTGTTGTTTTGTTCTTGAAGACTAAGTACATCGAGAAACCCACGAATACTCCAAGGGACAAGGTCACCGATAAACTGATCACGAACAATATTACCAAATTGACCGATAGGTACTCATTCAAAAAAGACTCTGAAAAAAAAAACCCCCACAATACGTATGAGGTTGAAATAAAGCACGATGTGGATAAGAGCTCGCTATAAATCAAAAACTGCACAAAATATTTCTGGTTCCTGAATCCTATACATGTAGCAAACCAAGGACAATGATGATCCATTTTCAACACACATACATGGCAAGTTGAACAATGATGCGTTCTATCAGGTTTCCATACGGAGCACTTCGAGCAATACCTGTATTGACCGTTATTCTTGATGGTATGGGTTTTCACTATCAATGACTCTGGAGGTTGTGGAACTTCCTCGTCCCTGTACTCAGTATTAGTACCAGTACCAGCACTGCTAACTTTGATGCCGTTTGCATTACAGCTATCCAAGACATCAATATTCTGGATTTTAAGCTCTGGAAAGTCCAAGGGCGAACCTCCACCAGCCCTCACTATGAGAGAGTAAGTGAACAAACACAACACGACCAATCCCAAGTATAATACGGCGAGTATCCATCCTATTGCCCCTCCCAACCGCTCAAGAAGTAATGAAACACACAAGGAATAGCCTGCCCATATGATGAGCGCAAAGCACAGCACTCTGGGGAACCAAGAAGCGAGCATGCAACAGAAATTCTCAGCTGATATACATCTTATGGTCATAGACATGGAAACTGATTTGACACAAACAACTTCATTAACTTTGGATGGTTTCCGTATAAACTCAAGAAAATACTCAAATCATTCCTATCACCTAGTTTTTATTTTTAGCGGTGTTTATTAGGTCCCGTATTCGTATACACATTCGCGGTTGTTGCACTTACTATATAACAAATTTTGGTTCTATCTTACTATCAGGTTCCTATGTTTTAAGGTCATCAAAAATAAATCAGGTCTTCTGAGAATAGATTACAGAGTCCGCTTCACATCTTTCACTAGACGACTAAAAAAATGTCATTATCGTCGTCAGCATCGTCTTTGAAACACAGACAACTCTCCCATCTCAACTCGCAATTGGCACAACTTCAAGCCAATGTTGCAGATTTCCATGAACTTATAAGTGTCACAGCGCTACAATTGACGTATATCAAGAAGTTGGGGTTGATGCACGGGGGCTTGTTTATGGCAAGTCATAAGGTTTTTGAGAATGAATTGATAAATCGTCAGCATAATAGGGATCAGGAGATCAGTGATAACGAAAACAGCGACGTGAAGGAAGCTTATGAAGGCGAGGGTGAAGAGGAGGACGAATGAAAAGGTCTTCGTGTATACGGTAAGGGTATTTGGTTAATTTCTGGTTAAAGTTCTTGTTTTCACTCAGGTTTTATTTTGTTTATCTTTTCGTTCGTCAGTCATGGTTTTATGTTGATAATCGATTCATCAGTTTCATTTGTTTTGTACCAAATATTAGTGTGAGCTTACGACGCATCTATGTAAAAGGAAAGCTGGTTGGTTTCTTTTTCACTACGTTAAAAATACAAGTAATCAAAACAAACTCAATACCAATAAAATACACACCGGCTACACAAGATGCCTACCTAAAATACAATAACTCAACAGTAGCAAAGCGGAGAAGCATTCATCCACCAAAACCATACAAAGTTCTTCCTTGTCTTTTCAAAGCATAAACAACGTCCAAAGAAGTGACTGTCTTTCTTTTTGCGTGCTCAGTATAGGTCACAGCATCTCTTATGACATTCTCCAAGAAAGATTTCAAAACTCCTCTGACTTCCTCATAGATCAAAGCCGAAATACGTTTAACACCCCCTCTTCTGGCCAATCTTCTGATAGCTGGTTTTGTAATACCCTGAATGTTGTCTCTCAAAATCTTTCTGTGACGTTTAGCACCACCTTTACCGAGACCTTTACCACCTTTACCACGACCAGACATGATTTATTATTTATTGAAAGAAGAATTGATTGATATAAGTTCAAAACTTGTTGATAATCAGATATGAAAAGAAAAAAAAGAAGAACACTAGAAGGTATTTATACCATTTTGAAGTAATGGCTCGAGTTTTGGTGTTTGTTTTGTTTATATTAATATTAGCGTGTCGTGCATGCTTTCGAGATATTGCAACCATGGAATCATAAACCTACGAACGCGAATTAATGAAAAAGATAAGAAGTGCTCGTGTTTCGTGCTCTAAATTTCTCTGTTTTAGATATGAGATAATGGAACATTGTATGTGATGGAATACTGGAGTGATTTTCCTTCTCGCGAGCTAAGAACGCGATCCGTGAACATAGGTGGTGACGTCTGAGTAGAGTGAAATTTAAATTTCAAAATATTTACTAAAACATATACCTAGAATTATCTGTTTTGGAGGCTGAATATTAGAGTTAGCTTGGTGGTTCCTACGCAAGACGACTTCCAAATATTAAAGCATTATTATAACATAATTAATCAAGGATAATACACTGTAGATAGTAAAAAAATTAGTTAAAAAAAAAAATTTATGGAAACAATTAAACTAAGCTTCAATATATTAAGAATTAATCAATAATTTAATAAAAGGTGAAAGATTAAACAATCTGAAGAAGTGAAGGATATTTGAAAAGAAAACTAAACAGAAAAACCATTAGATGATGTATATCAGAAAATAACAATGAAACAAATTAATAATATAATAAAACATCGATAATCACATCCATCTTCTTTGATCGAACACTGTATTTTAAGAATTGAAGTAAAAATTTAAACAAAGGACAATATTTGAATCAAGGATCAACAAATGAAATTCGCTTCTTCCTCTACAAAAAATATCAGTCAATCAAATTAGCGACAGAAATCTTTCCTCCCTTCGACTCATCCTCTTTCTCTTCATCATCAACTTTCAGACTGGCATTTATCGTAACAGAGTTGGCAGTAGTTTTAGCAGTGGTTGTGTCCGCATCACTCATCAATGTATCACTAGCGCTGGTCGTATTTGTGCTTTGTTGTGGTTGTTGTGGTGGTAAATGTGGTGGTGGTATAGATACATTAGATATATTGCTGGACATGTTGCTTGAAACGTTACTGTGTTGTGACGAAACAGATGACCTGTGGAATGGTTGCTCTGGACTCAAATTAAGATGATGTGTTTGAACTTGCAGTTGCTGTAGTTGTGGAGCGTTGAAAGTAAAATCTTTTCTGAAGATATTTCCTTGGTGATGTGGAGGGTGTTGATATTGTAAGTGATGAGGAGATTGTAACTGGTGTGCAGGTAAGTGGGATGCATTTGGAGCCGATGAGAACTTATCATTGGTGGGAGTAATCAAGCTTGCGGAGTGTGGAGAAAGGGGAGGTAACTGGATGTTAACTGTTGATGTTGAATTGTTGCTTGATTGGAACCCTCCAGTAATTGTACTGTTTGTAGTTGACATGGGTCCAGATGCACTTGATATTGAGAATCTCTGAGGCAACAAAGATGGAGACTGAAAAGCCCCGATTGTTTTATGCGACGGATTACTGCTGTTTTGATGAATTGATTGTGATAATGGATTTGGGAAAAAATCAGGAGCAATTGACGATCTTCTTGATGTGCTTGTGGAGGTTGGATCAGATGGATTATTTGATAGTAAAGAATATTCACACGATATTGAGTTGGTTCTTGAACTATTTGCAAATGACAGTGGAGATCCTGGGTATGGTGATAAATTACCAGCATTGTTATTTGGTGTTGTACTGTTTGAGTTATTCGAGTTATTGACGGCGGATAACAAATTTGGATGAGAGTGGTTTCCACTTGAACCGTTTTGGTGCTGAATCTGATATAATACATTGGCTGCTGAATGTCTTCTCAATGGTTGCGAACCTTCATCTAACATTCTTCTCTTGCTTGGTAATATAGCAGATGTTTGATTCATGAGTGGTGGTAAGTGAGTAATATGACTGAAATGGTGGGGATTTACGTGATGGTGAGGTAAAAGATGGGAGCCAGTACTTGAATTTGAATGATCAAAGCTCGATGATCTGTTTGTAAGAGGTGGGCGAATTATACTCAAATTGTTATTATGACTGTTGATAGCACTATTTGAAGAAGGCATAGTGGTAGAGGAATTAGCTGGGTGCCCAGTGCTTGCATTATTGTTTCCGGAATTTCCATTGGTACTGTTAACTGCATTACTGTTGTGATTATTGTAATTATTAAGGTTGGATCCATTACCAAATATTGATGTGTTGAAAGATACTTGAGGGAATTGGTGAATTTGGGGGTATTGCGAAGGTTGTTTGTTCTGATCACTATCTATTAGATTAGTATTATTGTTATTGATAGGCACATGATCGGTACTATTGCCATCGTTCAAATCATCAGCACTTGAAATAGAGTTATTCAAAGAACCGCTGGATTTCTTGGAGTTCAAGGGTTGAATGGCTTGAACGGAAGCTCTTCTTCTTCTATTTGCACCACCATTCCACCAATTTTTGATCGCGTTATCGGATCTACCATTCAAATGTCTCGCGATTTCTGCCCACCTTTTACCATACTTTGCAACTAGCTTTTCAATATAGGCACCTTCCTCAGGTGTTATGGGTGACCTGTTTAGACTTGGTTTTAAATTTTGATGATATCGTTCACGACACTGTTTTGGGGTCCTGGAACCTAAAGAGTTTGAAATTCTAACCCAGTTAGTTGGGCCATATAATGCAATGAGATCCAATAATCTTCTGTCTTCATCCGGTGACCATGGTCCTCTTCTTGTCGGCTGGTTATTGATGTTCACATTGACGTTCAAATTGAGACCGTCGGGATGTTGTTGATGTTGCTGAGGCTGGTGGGGTGGTTGAGGTTGGTGCTGAACTTGTTGGGAAAGACTTGGGTTCGGTGGAAGTTGCTGGTGTGGATGGGGATTTATCTGATATTGTAACTGAGAATTGTAATTCATCTTGTTACTCTATAAAGTTCTGTCCCTGTCGTACCGGTACTAAATATTATATGTTAAATCGATGTCACAAAATTCAACGCTTGAAAACAATCAATGTGTTAAAGCAAACTGTACTGATTGAGTATGATGATGTTTTTATGTTTTCTGTGGATATGTGTCGAAATATTGAAGTACTATACGGAAACTAAGTAAAATGTGTATGAGCTGGTGGAAGTTGAATCAAGATCTGGGCGGTAAAATTTCGGAAAGTACAATATATCTGATGGGACTTGGTAATAAATGCACAAATGGTATAATGACCGCAATGAATTGAATTGGTTATTGAACTAGTTGAATCAAACTGGCAATGGTATAACAAAATAATACTGCACTTAATTGAAGAATTAAAGTATAATAAACTTGTAAATTAAATTGAGATATAAAATGAAAATATTCACAAAAAAGAATATAAAGCAAACGTAATTGTTATGGATGGTACGAAAGGTAGGAGTAAATATTTAGGATGCTTTAGGAAATGGAATTGTAATTTGAATTAATAATTTTAGTACGTAGTGATATAAACTGTACTTGGGAGAACGTTGCACAGGCTGAAGGAAACCCAGTCTTTGGCGTTGAAATGGAGGTTGAGAATCCTTGGGATGTTGGATGAACTGTGAAATTATGTATCTGCCAGGAATAACGAAATAACGAAACGGAGAGGGTATAAAATGCAAATTAGTTTCAAGTTTCAACTTTGACTTTGACTTTCTTTGAGTTTGTCTTTGTCCTTTGTCCCTTTGTCTAACTCGTTAATAATCAATATGAGGAACAATCTTTAGTTACCCGCCTTGATCACTGTTTTAATTACCTGATTCAACAGGAGTGTTTGTTCTTTTTAACAGCCGAGATACATTGTAGTTATGTCAGATTCTATCTGAAGGAATCCTATATGCCCACATCGGTATCAACCAGCGCGCTAGCCAATAGGCAATCGCTGGAATTGCACCTGATGGTCGTTTTCAACTTTTGCCGCCACTCGATCGATGCTTTTCGAGTCGATAAAAAACAGGTAGGGAATGCGGTTATGAACGCGCGCGTGCGTGACTGTAGGTGGATGTCCTATTTCTCTAGGGACGTTAGCGGTTGCACCGTCTCCGGCAGGTGGGCGTCTCACCGACCGTACACATAATCCAAGGGGGAACCCCCGCTGTTTGTGGTCGTATTGGTTAGCAGAGGGCCAAAAAATGTGACGACAGCACCTCACGCGAACGACGGAAGCTGAGGGTCCGTCTCAATTAGCTTCCGCAAGAAGTATATAGTAGATAAAACACCTCTGGAAAATAACTGGTATAGGCTGAGTGAAATTCGTTCTGACCAGGTCCATGATTCTGAACTCTGGAGCTGCGCAAAAGCTAAAACCGTAAAGCTTCTCCCAATCGAAATTGAGCTGAACTGAGCTCAACTGAGCTGCAATACATATCACAAGGTACAAATTGCAAATAACAATAGCGGTTGCTCTCCCAGCGAGCTTCCTACAACGATAGAACATGGTTCAGCGTTCGTGGTGCAATTCGGCCTGTAGATCACAATCCATGAACCTCAAACTTGTCAAGCACTTTGGGCAACTTTGAGTACGCCGCAGAAGATGTGTCATCCCGATACAGCATATTATTCACTGTTTTGTTCGTTTAAATCGTTGCAAATTACAAGTAGCAGGGAATATCCATGCGATTTGAGCTGCACGTTAGTTGCCCGATTCGATTGAATGCTGAGTCTTGACGACGTTGTATCGGTGAATCTCTCTGAGGGTTGGGGCTTCGCTTTTCTCCATTTTGTTCGCTTTTGGCCTGCATAATTACACCTCGATATCTTGAGTTAATGGCGTACCATTTCTTAGTGCAATTCAGCTGATGTGCTTGAGATGATATTTGTGTAGTGCGGATAATCAGAAACAAATGAAAAAAAGACGGAATGAAAAGGCTCTCGTTTTGGGATTTACATCAAGACGAAAACGCATCAATCTGCTTGGATTGCCTGACACCGCAGGCGTCCTCAGCTTTCTCCTTGCGAGTTGTCTTTGCAGCATGGTGAGAAAGATCGCAAGTGGTACTGTATTCGAATTCTGAATCTTTAACCACATTTTGTCATCTGGGTGTTATACTAAACACTCACGAACTAATCCATGGTGAGAAGACTTATGGTTTATCCATCTGAAGATTCATCTTCTTTGATTCGTTATTAGGGACGGGCGACTTGCAACTAGTAAAATTGACGCTTACAAACTCAAATTTCAACTATATAACTCTATAATTCTTGCAAAACATAATCATACAATAATAGCTTTATTTATAAAAAAAACAGTAGGAAGTGCCCGGTACCTCCTAAGCAATCGAAAACAAAATATGTACATAGCTGTAGCCCATTCCCCCAACATATCAAAAAATAATAGTAATGCGATGAAAAGAAATAAAAGTCAAGGTTGCAAATTTGATTGAACTTTGGAAGTCAATATCTATAGTTGAATCCACCACCAGAAAGATTCATTCCAGAAGTGGGTGCAGTGGTAGTGGAACTTATATAACACGATGAATCCAGCGATCTTCCATTCACAGCGGCGATGCCGCCAGCTCCACTCACATTTGATTTAATATTACTCAAGTTGGCCTTCAATTCACTATTTATAGGCGGAAGAAGATGATCGCTTATTTTCCTGAGATGGCCAATTTGATTAGTGTGAGCATGGTTCCAATCTTGTTCAGTCGTCGTTGAGAAAAAAGCTTTGTTTGGTGTATGAGACATAGAAGCAGACCTAGCCGAAAATATTGATGACGCAGTTGAGGATGAAGTTGAGGATGAGGGTAAGAAAGAAGATTTGAATTGTTTTGTTTCTGAAAGGTGCGATAGGTGCAATGAAATAACCTCATCAGCTGGTACGTATCCCGTAAAAGTTGAATGTGTGCTGTTTGTTGAAGTGAAAATCTCATTACTTGTATTGCTCACAGAATCTAGGCTATTGTTCCGCGAGTTCGTCTGAAACAGACTCCATAAAGAAGTGAGATATTGCTGAAAATATCTTTCTCCTCCTATGATTGATATCATAAGTTTGTATTGCGAACTAGTCAACGTTTTAATTGAGTCTAAAACATTATCGAGAGTTTTCTTAGCATTGGTCTTAGAGTTGAAGTGATTAAAAATGTCATTCAAATTCATTATAAGCCTCAAACCATTTTGTAAAAGCAGAATTGATGGGTTGTTTTTCAGTAAATTTATTAAATCACTTATTGCCAAATCTTTGTTTGTTGCCAAATTGAATTCAACAGTTTTCAGATCGTGATGATTGGGTGAAGCAAAAGTCAAGTAAACCAATATATGAACCAAGATCTGTAAGATCGGTTCGAGGAATAGCAAATAGTTTTCAAATAGTAATAATTCACCAATTTCTAATCTCAAAAACTTATAGTAGTTGAGAGAGTTAAGAATTGATGTTGTATATATAGTCATCACCAAAGAAGAGTTACTGATTTCAAATGAGTTGATCTTTATTTTGTGTAATAAAATCTTCAAGTTTTGAAGAAATTTGGAAATCAAGTTTTTTGGCCTTAAACATTTTTCATAAATTTTGATATCTTTCGTAAGTATTTCATTCAATCTCTTATCTAGATTCAAAATTTTATTAATTTTATCAAGATGAGCGTCATCATTGCTGTAGACAACGTCGCTAACACAACTTACAGCGTTCATGATCTTGATCTCGATTGATTCATCCTTCCAGAAGTAATTCATTTTGTAATTCATTTTTAAAGTAGGAAAATAAGCCAAATTGAACAATCTTGGCTCTCCTAATTTCAGTGATAAGTCAAAATCAATCAAAATCAATTGAACCCACAATTTTTCCCTCAAATCATTTTCAAAATCAGTTAACGAATCATCTTTACCATGATGTAAGCCCAAAATATATGAAACACCCACAATTTTGCTCAATTTCGAGTAAATTTGATGAAATTGACCCTTCATACGATAATGTGTGTCTTCCATTATAAATTTTCCAATTTCTCTGTATTTGTAGAAGCATTCGTCGCTTTTGATATAATTCAAGGAATTAAGACTTAAATCGAACCACATGCTCAGGATTTTCGATATTGAATTAGTACTTTCAAAACTCAGAAACAGCTGCAATGAATTTTTGCAGTTATCACCAGACAACTCATTGTCTGATAAGAGTAGTATTCCCTGACTTAGCTGGAAAAATAAACGTGACATTACTGCGAAGTCAATAACGGCAGCTGGATTTCTTGAAGAACAATAGTTTTCAAATTCAGTCATATCGTCTTTGATATTATGAAAGAAATAACTTATGCTTCTAATCGATTGTTCGAATTCTGAAAATTTTCTGATCAAATCAAAAGATGCTGGCATATATGTCATGGCCATTTTTGAAAAAAGTTGTTTCTCTTGTTCATCACTGTCGCATCTCAAACTCGAGCTTTCCTCGTTGAATACTTTGAATTGAACCGATATTATCCCAGAGGAGCTGGATTCAGAAAAAGAGTTAGAAACGTGTTTTGGGAATTTATTCAACAACTCCAAAAAACCGTCGCTTAGAACCGTTTTCATTTGAGTTGATGTATTACTTATTGTTGTTTGTTTCGCGGATTTTTCTATATCATCAATTTTCCTCTGGAGCATCATTAAACTTGACTTCAACTCACTGACTGTGTTTACTGATTCGTGAGTGTGATTACGATCATTCGAACTACCTTTCAGTTTTTTAGACTCATCTAAAGGTGATGCGTTAGAATCTGAATCCGATTCTGACTTGTGGTGATGAGATCTTCCTGAATAGTCGTTGGTGTTCAACTTATATAACGTATGGTTACCGTAATGACTAGCTGATGTCAAGCTGGTTGAGGTTGGAGGTAAAGAAAATTTATATATACTTTTGTTTCTGCTGCTTGTTTGGTCAATTGATTTTTTTGCGATCGAGTCTTCTGGTGAGTGTAGTGACGTAAACAAACTATTGGAGTTGAACGGTATATTTGGGGGGTTCGGTTGCTGAAAGGGGGAAAGAAACTGTAACTTTGATGGCGGTGAATTATCATACTGGCTTCTGTATTTCGCTGTGCCGCTATGAACTTGTTCCTGAAATGTTGGAAACTTTGACATATTTTTCGTGGGTAATGGCAATACAAACAAATTCGAAGGTTGGCGAGTGTCTGTCATCGAGAACAGTGGTGATTCATTTTTGTTGCCTTCGACCATACGATTGGGAGAGGTATTCAATAATGTATATAGATTGCCAGAATCATAATCAACTGTTTGATAAGGAGTGGTGAAGTTTGATGCAGAAGGTATCAGAGAGTGGTCATTGGGGTGTGAGCCCATAGCTGTTGACGTTCCATCTGATAAGCTAATACTGGGAATCCTCTTACTCTTTTTCTTCATTTTTTTGGCCATCTCTGATGGGGATGGAGGATTTGGAGGCTCCGCTAAACACTTATCATGCCTCTTGTATCTTGTACAAGCTCCGCAAGGAATCAACATATCACATTTTATCTTTTGTTTTTTACATGGTCCACAATTATAGGATCTCCTTTGTTTCCTTGTCGCCTTGTGAGAAAGCTTTATATCTAGAGACAATTTCTGTTGGTAAGAATTGATATCTTTCAACTCCATGACATCAGTTTCCAGCTCAAAATTAGATACTGGTTAAGCACAATGCTAGTCAAGTAGAACCCAAATTAACCAAAATACAGAAGAACAAAAGTTCTATAGAAAATAATCGAATAATGTTGTAAAAGCACAATTTTGTTGTAAAAAAAACGAAAGTGCAAAAATGGCCTATAATATAATTTTAGGAGATAAGCATTTAGTGCTTATCTAGTATCTTTGGGACTCGCTGCCAGCTGGCTGCACAGTTGGCGTTGGCAGACCAATAATATTGCCGCCCTTGTGATATCAGGACCCAGATCTTGTGCCAATGGGATTTTTTTGGTTTTCTCGTTTCTGGATTATTTTCTGAGCACTAATTAGCCGAAATAGGTTGCCATTAGACTACAGCAAAACATCTTCCGCTAGCAGCTCAAGAGATACTAGAGTTACTAATACAACTTACTGGGGGTCAGAAGAATCCTTTCACACGGTATATTCTTTCAAAAGCGAAAAGGATGAAGATTGTACGGCGTGTAATGTGAAAATGGGCAATTTTGCGCCAACGACGAAAGTGAAGGAGGAAGCGGCTGCACATCCGTCCTAAATGGATGCTATCTGTTATCTCCATATGGATTTCACCCGCGTTACCGGGCACCTTAAAAACAACTCCTCGTATCGTGGATGGCTCAATTACATAACTCAGCAAAATGTAATTCTCCGGCCGGCGGTTTATATACCACTCTAATGTGATTTATTCCCGCCCATTGTAGTTATTTGCCTGCTTTTCTCCAGATCTACCGATCCAAATTTTGATGAGATAAGAAATCAAAGGATACCCACCAAGATTGTTGACAGCAGGGAAACCTGCCTATTCTAGCTATGATTATTGGCAGTATTTCTTCGAGATCAGAATAAAAAGTAAGTTTAAGCTCTACATGTGAGATTCTTCTATCTGATGTTTTCAGATTTTCCTTCGATCACTTGCAATTATGAATATATAGTTAGTAATCGGCTTTAGCACAAGCAAAATCCATAGGACCAAGGGTTCAAAGTTTAAATTACATGATACCCAGAGAGAAATCACACGCTTATACTCCAGCACACTTCGATTATTTCATTCACCCGATTTGTGAGTTAAGTCATCTAGGAAATAGTTTAATTTTACTTTCAATTTGAGTGCCAAACTAAGTAGCCAGCGCAACATGCAAGAATGAAATGGTTGCTGAGCTTTATATTCTGGCAAGTCAGACTAACATAACATCTTCACCAATTACTGAATTTATGGATGATTGATTGAAAAAATTCAAGGGAAAAACTTTATTTTTGATATTCTGAGTTCGATTTACTTCACGAACATTAATTTGATCGTTATCATTAACGTTATCATTATTCTGTAGTTTCTTAGATTCAAAATTCTTCTTGTATAGTCCGCACCCATTGTATCTATGAGACGTGCTCGAACACTCCATCAAGACTTTTACTGTATTGTATTCCACTAAAGAAACTTTCTTTATATTGTCAAAACAGTCAATGAATTTGTCCTTTTTACCAAATTCAGCCAAAATCATACTCAAGTAGTTGTAGTTGATTTTGAATAGATTTCTTCCATAAAATGAAAAGATCATTGGGAATTTGAATTCCAAATCCACTATCAACGACATCATTAAGTAATTCATCCCTTCCAATAGACTGATAATCTTCATTTCATTGTTCAACTTATTAATCCTAAATTCTAATTTTAAGAAGTCTAAGCAATTAATATTTTTATTTATGCCATTCTGACAAACCTCCTTCAACTCATTGAAAATAGGCTTGAATATACCACATTCAACTTTAAATTTAAATGAGAATTCTTCTTCCATTTGCTTGCGAATCTTTGCTTTGTCATTCACATTCAGTTGATGATCATTAATCAACAATGACAAATACAACTCATTCGATTTCCAATATTCACCCGATAACAAACTTTGGGCAATTAGTTCATTGATGTGCGACTCATGGTTTGATCCGCTCCCTAATTTTTCTTCGTCAATGAATATATTAACACCTATCTACTCAATTGATTAGTACTGGCAATCACATCTGGGCGTCTAATTAACTGATAAAAAGATGCTTTCCAAGGCAGCCAATTGTAAGTGAAGGAAAACAGTGATCATACTTCAAAGGGCAATCCAGGTAAAATTATTTGCTCTGAATCATTATGCTCTATCTTCAAAATGTTTTCGTATTTCAACCCAAAATAATTTTCCCTATATTTGATGATTAGCTCTTCCGACATCATTCTGATTCCGATTGAACTTGAGATAAGAAATATTAATGTTGTGAACTGTATGATAAAACCACAGATAGTATAGCCAATTGTCTCTCAGTTTGGTTCAATTACTTATCAACTTCAATCTACCAAATTCAAATGAAGCTCAGCGTCAAAACTGATATAAATATACAGAGAAATATGTCAAAATAGCTTTGAGGTGCTCATAATCCTTCATAAAGTGTATCGACCAATACAGGATCTCAAAAATCTTCTCTTCGGCCTGGGTTCCTCGAGTCAAGTAGCTGAGAAGATATGATAGAGATATTGCTTGTGTTGTTGATCTCAAAATCTTGCAGATAAAGAAACCTCTTTTTGACTTGGCATTAGTGAAAAAACTGATTTGAGTGCAAGGAGCTAGGTTCCCAGAAAATGAGTTCAAAATTCCCACGCATACTCAAAAGCACGAAGCAGGTAATATACCACCAAAAAACAACGTCCATGACTAAAAGCCAGTTCAATGATATCAGTGATACAAAACTGGCATACTTATCGGTTTACAGAAGATTCATAAGATTGAAGCCGTTTGTATCCCAAATGGCTTACATGAAAGAGGGATACTCAAGATACATACGATCGAAATTCAAGGAAGATTATAATGCTCGGAAGATTCAAGTCTTGAATCTAAAGAACAGTGCTGAAATGGACACTCCATCACAATTAGTTGACAGAATGTTGAACACACTCGATTTTATGAACAACGCTATGTGCCATGTTCCCCGAGGCAAGGAAGGAAAAATGGAAAAAAAAATCTTGACCAACATACTTATGGTTTTTTTGGATAAGGAAAACGTCAAGAGTCTTTCGCATTACAAATACCGATGGATATCAGAATTGACTGAAAGCATCGAAAGCAATACTGATTCGAAGAAGAGTTTGAATCTGTTGGTTATGAGAGAGTATGAGGTCAATTTGATGCGGTTAAATGAAACCTGTAATTTGTGTCTATAAAGAGCAGAACACCCACTTCTGACTCTCATCAAATATGTCAAAAGCATTGGGAGGTAATGGAGACCATATCTCCCAATCCTATAATTTGGTATGGTGATCGATTACTACTTTCTAAAAGAAGAACGAACCCTCATGATGACTATATAGCTTCCGTGATTCCCATAGCTCGAATTTGCCCACACAAATAAACAAAGTTTGGTGCCCTAATCCAGATAGTTTGGTGAAATTACAAATGACCCATTTCTCGAAGTTGAGATGCAACTTTCACAAGTAAATACAGTCAGATTTCAATGCCAAACTTGGCTGGGATCTCCCGACATCAACATTATTGAAATAAACGCATTTCACAAAATCACGACACATAGTATATTCTCGTTATTGTATAGATATCTATAGCTGAAGGTTGCAGAATTTGGTATAGCGCTTTTCAGCTAAACACATACCGTGCGGACACCAGATACGAGCGCAACCAAATATATATAATTGAAATGATTCAACTCGACTTGAAAAAATAAATATATATATATATATCACTTTTTTGACAATTTGCGCCAATAAAATAGTATAATGGGTTGGTTTGGTTCCTCTAAAACTGTTCAAGATGACAAAAGCGCTCAAAGCCTGTCTTTCAAAACATCTATTGATCCAGCCTCAGATATCTCGCATACATTGAATCAAGTATCAGGAAATATAAGAAAAGACCTTACGCATTCTACTGCTAATAATGCAGAGGAGATCGAAAAATTTGTCAGCGAGAAACCCTTAGCTACCTACATTATAGATGGGTATGTATTATAGTGAACTTTTCCCAAAGCACGAGTTATTAACCATATCAGAGAAAGAACAAAAAACGAAAGTATCATTTGCCGAAACACAGAAAATGGTCAAAAACAATGCTTGAAGTTAAATTATAATTCCATCGAGTTATTCAAACAAATGCAAAAATTTGTAAGTATTACAAGCGGTCTTGCGGCAGAAGTACCTTATAGCTACTAACTCTTCAATCAGGATTATTTTTGCTCATTGCCAGGTGATGTGAGCGCCACTTATTTTGAGTGCAGAAAAATCCAGTGATACCAACTGTGGATACGAAATAGGGCTAGTTTATTTACTTAGATACATATGATCATAGCTTTATATCAAAGTTTCTAGTATACCTCACTATAGTAGATTTTCAAATATCAGCTGCGGTTGATCAGACAAACTGGTGAGCCAAAACATTTTTAGCTATGTTTGTAATATATTACATAATGTACAACTATGACTTGCAACCTGTTATAAATCATCTCTTTAGTAATTTTTTCTTGGTTATCTGAGGTGTATCGAAGAGAAGTGGTCTTATTCGATTCTAGTTGTTTGTCGGATTATGAGCATGATTCTCTGAAAACTCACCACTCTTATCGTATCGTAAATGGTCATGAAACCAGCTCAAAGATTTTGTACTACCTTGTGATACAAAATTTGCATAGTGAACTATTTAAGGCAACTAACTTCGAATCGTTAATGGATGATATGCAGGTTCCAAGTATTGATAGCCAAGTGCACAACAATCAAGTGATTATCACCCATGTTGTGATAAATGAAAGCGGAAGTTTGAATTTTCCCATGGAGAGTTGGCTTCATTTACTTGGTTTTTTGTAGTACCAAAGATCTATCAATACGTGATGCAGTCTTGACACATGGCACGAAGATATCATTCGCAATTATATGCATGTCATTTTTGTTAGTACCTCTTCAATCCCATTGCAAAGAAAGACCTGAGCCAGAGCAACTTCCTCTTTCGACCGAAAAGAAAAATCAGATCTGGCCTGATACCATCCTGTTCCTAAGTAAGTACAGCAGTTGAATTTTTTCCAACAAGGGGGTAAAGGGTAACGGGTGTTGAAATTCACTTGATGTTTGTATAAAACGGCATTTGATCTTCAACTTCAGTAATAAAGTATGGTATTATTGTATTATGTTCAAACGTTGATCATGTATCAAGCTGTTGTTCCCCGATGCTGGCATAAAATAAGAATCTCCGAAGGAATTTCAACTGGTATAATCGTTCTGATGAAGCGACCAATACTTAAGTCTTGATTAGTGGTTCTAATATTCGCATTTCCGTATAATTTTATGAAAATACCCAAAAAATAGAACTCCATTCGTTTATTGATGAGTAAAAAATCTTCCATACTTTTCTGTGCTTGTTTGAAAGTTGTGTAGATTGCCTTAAAATGCATACATTTGTTTACCCAGTTGCAGTAAGCAAAGCGAAGTTCGAACTTTTGTTCGCTCTAGCTTCGGCATTTCGTTTATCTGAGTTGAAGAACATCATACAGTAGTATTATTAGCGATGGAGGATTGAGTTGACTGATTGAGATTGTGCCAGTGAATAAAGCCCCTTTAGTATCTCCGTTTGACTTCGGAATCTGGTTGCGCTTTCCAGCAAAAAAAGGATTCGCTAAGTTCAGAGACACAAAGCATGATCAATGCCAATAATAATTTAGTATATCCGCAAGTTTCAAGAAAGATGATTTTCCGTATGGGTAGTAAAAAAGTGAACAGATAACCACAAATACTTTTGGAAGGAGCTGAAATCGCCCATTCTCTGTCCGCTATTGTGGGATGCATTGGCGAGAATCCTGACTCGCGGCTCGTATTTTATACCAAAAGGTTTCAACAGGTCCCGATGAGAACAGATTCTATAACCAAGCTCACATTCACATCATATCTGAATTTAATTCTTTCTCATTTATTTTTGAATTGGATACAACCAAAGTATTAACACTGCTCTCAGTTCAGGTTAAAAAAGACATACACATTGGTTGTTGCAACACCTGCGGCGCAAAAGACCAACTTTGGGAATCGGGCTAAAATTCGAGTGAGAGTGAGGGCCAATATTCTAAGGGGAATCTCGTCACTATCTACCACACTGATTAAAGGTATCAAAAGATTCAATTCATCGGGACAATTTGTATTACTTTTGCAACATAAAGTTCATTTTCAAATTGAGTTCCAGACAAAAAGAAAAATTCAATACAAAAAAAAAATTGTATCATGTGTTTATATCACCAAACCTCTACGCAAAAGCCTAATATATCACAAGTTGAATATGATACTAATAATTGAACTTCCCAAGGAAAATAACTTGAAAGAGAGAAAGAACATTATGAAGTGAATATTCCAGACGATACATTTATTGAGTTATTCTGAGCAATCCCATGTTGTAGTTCTCGAAGTTTAAGATAAAACAAGCTTAAACTTGAGTGGAAAGGCATCACCATTTGATTATTGAGGCATCCTAATGATCTTTTTGCAGAACTATCCTAGTTAGTAGTTGTAAGACTGTGGTTCTGTTCCACATAGTGCATCAAGCCTTTTCATAAAAGTTCAAAATTAGCAAAAAGGAAACACAGCAAATGTAACTGCAGCGTAACTGCAAATTAGCTCACAATAGCCTGTGAAGTTAATATTTTGAAGTCATTATATTCGAAAGCACTATGAAAATTGAGTAGCTTCAAAACAATCACTACTTTCATCCGCTGTACATGATACATTAGCAACAAGTGGTGCAAACCTAGAAGTTGATAATAACAACATCTCACGAAGTGGTTGAAAAAGAACTTTCAGATTCTGTTAGGGTTTTTATATGGATGCCATTCAAATCAGTCTTTCTTGTTTTGGCTATGCAAAACAATAAATCATTGACTAAGTTTTCACGGATCATATAGCCATTCCTGGTAAACCAGTTTTAGGCTTAGGCTTTCTGTTTGTAATCTCTCAACACTGTTAAGGACACACAAAAGTAAAAACGAAATGATTTTTTCAGTCGTGACTACTGCCTTCACCCAGTTTTTGAAAAATAAACCAATACTATTCATTTTGAATTTTGCAATCAAAATAAATAATTCGTAGTGCAACTCAATTTTTTTCTTGAATACAACATTATAGTATTGGAGTTGATGAAATTCAATTGTAGTTGACGAGGCTTTGAGGCCATATGGTATTTATTGCATTTTGATTTGTTAGCCAAATACATTTGATTTTCATGTTAATCAATATGTCGCAACAATAACTTATTTTACTTGGATGACCATGAAGCTCATGAGCATAAGATACCAAGAGAATTGATACGTAAGGACTATATACTTAAAAGCGATCACAGTAAACTAAATTGCTGAGAATTTTTGATGATCAATGTGATTATTGCAAATAAGAATTTTTAAGACAAAACACTTTGACAAATAGAATCTCATTATGTACTGTTATATGCAAACTACGGAAATTGAAATATTCCCAAACTTTGCTTAGATATCAAGCTTCATTCATTGATTTGTTCGATGCCATACAGAAAGCAATATGGTTTTTCAACCGGAATTTGCACAATAGTATTAAATTGAATGTTCCTTTGAAAAACATTCTGAGCAATTTTTTGAGGGTGTACTAGTACTTTGGTAATCAGGGGCTTAAAAAGAGCTACTTTGAACTGCACTTCATAGCTAAGCAAGTTACATTGATACAGTAAAACTTCTGATATCAACCTTTCCTCTATTTAATTATTGTTCTGAACCTTAATTTTTGGAAAGGGACTATTTTCCGCATCAGATTTGAGAACCAACTGCAATTTGTAAGAATTTAATAGTATTATTTTTGAAAAGTTATTCTACCATTACTGTTTTCAATTCAGAATATTTTATGCTAGATAGTGAAAAATCCTGTTATGCCTCGAAACTAATTTTATAGTGAAACATTCAATATAATAAATAGTAGTGCTTATGATTTTCGAACGTATTTATTAGAGAGCAGCGAGAGAGATATAGTACATTCTTCAAAAGCCTTTTTAAGAGCCCAGTCTCTTCACTTGGGTTTTGAAAAGGTTGTCAGATTAAGGCCCAAAATTACAGACAGCCATTGCAATTTTGGTAATTGGGCTAGCGTGAACACACACATCTTTGTCGAAGAACAATTCAGAATGACAATCTATGAAGGCTAGCTTTTTTCTGGCAATGTTTTGGGTATTCAGTGCAAAGTTTCTCAGATCGATAATGAAACATGAAAAAATTAATGTTAATTAGTGAAAACTTCTTCTGAAGAACCAGTGATTTTCCACTTGTAGTTGAGGTGACTTGATCAAAACTAAACTACACACACACACACACACACACACACACACACACACATATATATATATATATATATATACGGCAGTTAACCTCAAAACGTGAGACAGTGAGCTCGGTGAATTGCTCAGCACCTAAGCTTTATGAATGTAATGACTCAGATGTATAAGTGAATAGAACAAAACAATTTTTAGATTCATGATGATATAGCTTGATTAAGCAAAGCTCAATATATGATAGTTATATTGATGATATACTTTTCGAGCTATTTTTCGAAATGGTGAGAGTTTCATAGTTTTGAAATGAGGTGAGATATAGTTATGTTGTAACTATCGAAAGATTTCAGTGAAGGGTGAGTGTAAGTTTCAAGCCATAAATGGCCACCTATAGAATCAACTGACAACTTTCTTTTGTTTATCACTTTTGATAATTAAAGAATAGCAGAAGTGAGTATGATCAAAATTAAATATTGTTCAACGTGGGAGATTTGAAGCATTTTTGGAATACTTCTATCAAAGAGTGATTCGGGATGTGGATATTAACCTTCCCATCAGAGGTTAGTCAAATACCGCTACAAAAAGTTGCAGCAAAAAATAGTAGAATGAGATGGGACTAGAGCTATTATAGAGTGAGCTTGGCTGATGTTTAGGAGAAACTACACATTACTAATTATAATGTTTCAGAAGATTCTAGTCTCAAGTATCACCTAATATTTTGTGTTTCTTTATATGACATGAATCGTATCATTAGATTTTGTAATCATCATTATATCACAGGTGCTAAGACGGGGTTTAAAAATAGTATATGCTTAATTATTCATGGAGCTGTATCTCTGACTTGATATCACGGTCAGATACTTTGCGCGTTCACTATTAATTCGAAGTGCCATGAATTGTGTGCACGCTTTATTGGCGACGATTGGGTACAAATTCAAGTTCCGAATAGTGAAGAAAGTCTAATAGCTGAGAGGCCCAACTTTCAAGGTGGCTGACAGTCAATCAAATTGTGGTGATCACCTACTCGTTTTTATTCACTCCCAACCATCCCTATAAAAAAAAAAGGTATATCATTAAATAGACTGGCTCCTTGATGTTGATAAAGGAAAGCAACGAAGATGAAACAGAAGAGATTCTGATCTTTGGGGCTCGTTCTTTTCACTCTCGTTGAAGCCGAAAAAGGTTAGGTAAAAGCAGCGGGCGAGTAGAGAACTTTATAGTTTGCATAATAGTAGTTTCGATGATATTGCAATTGCTATCTATGGGATCTCATGACCTAGATAAAGAACCGTGAACACAATCGTATAGCGTTCAATCATATGAAAAAAACTCTTGCTGCGGATTTGTCATAATCTTTTCGTTTTCAATAGCTTTCATGAGCATCTCTTTGAAAAGAAATTCGAAATCCTCATTGCTCATGGAGGGTTGTTATAATCAATCCATGCACAGCTATAGTTATTGGCATTTCAACAAAATCCACGTTTCAAATGAGTGTTCACAGTATAGTGTGTGCCTCCTGAGCCTTTAATGGGAAGCCTTCTTCGCAAGTATCAACGATTTCCAAGAAAGAAAAATACTCTCATTTCAAGCCTAGTTTCTGGGTAAAAAATAAAGCTGTTGGGTGACACCAGACGAATGTGCTCTATAATAAATTAAAAGTAGACATATGGTTTGGTGTGCTATTTCATACTGCTATTAAATTCAACCAGGCTGCATGGTTGCTACAAACGCTATTTTGAATTCCAGGTCTATGACAAACTGGTATTATAACAGGTTGCGGGGCTAACTATTTCTATAGAACACTAAATTCCATTCCCGAAGCCTAATGATCATGTTACTAACTAAGCAAAGTGCCCATCTTTACTTCTACCAAAAATTTGCTGGAGGTCTGAACTGACCATTAGAGCAGGATGAGGTCGAGCTTTTTGAGCAAATCCATATTCCGTTTTCCTGATATATGCAGGTGAAATCGTTGTCAGTTTTAATTTGTTCATAGAATCATAAGGGCCAATGTACTTTAATTTGTAAGCACCTTGGTTATTGAGGAGTATCAAGCTACTTTATCTCCTTAGTTCTATGATGGCTTACATTCGTTGTGAAGGAGGCCCCGAAAATTGCTGGCAACTCGATATATACAACTCTATATATTTGCCATTACATAATCGACACATACCTATTTGTATATAAAGGGCACCGCTTCCTTAGAATATTTGAAGCTTTTGTTTTGGATCATTATACTTGTAATTTGTTCAGTCTATAACAATTTATAACACAACTCACAACACTATGGGTTTACCAAACAAAGTTTTAATCTCACTTACTTCTTACAACGGACCATTCTATGCAGATGGTTCCAAGACTGGTGTGTTCTACACTGAAGCTTCCCACCCATTCCACGTATTCAGAAAAGCTGGTTATGAAGTTGATTTTGTTTCAGAAACTGGTAAATTTGGATATGATGACCACTCAATTGTTCCACCAGACTACATTTCCCAAGCTGATTTTGAAGAATTCAAAGACGAGTCCTCCGAAATAAAGAGAGCTTTGGCTGCTACCAAAAAGCCATCTGATGTTAATGCCAAAGACTACGGTATCTTTTTTGCTTCTGCTGGTCATGCTACTTTATTTGATTACCCAAAAGCTTCTGGATTGCATAAAATTGCTTCTGAAATTTACGCCAATGGTGGTATTGTTTCTTCAGTTTGCCACGGTCCAGCAATCTTTGACAACTTGAACGATAAGTCTACTGGTAAGCCAATCCTTCAAGGTAAAAAATTTACTGGTTTCACTAACTTGGGTGAAGAACAATTGCAATTGAGCAGCATCATTTCAAAAGCCAATCTTGAAACTGTTGAAGAATTAGGAAAGAAATTAGGTGCTCATTATGTTGCTCCACCTTCACCATTTGCTGACTTCTCAATTGTTGACGGTAGAATTGTTACTGGTGCTAATCCAGCTAGTGCTACTTCAACCGCTGAAAAGGTAGTTTCTACTTTCAAGGCTTTATAATTTTCTGGCGACGCCTCAATTCTGATATAACATAGAGAACTTTCAGTGAAAGAAATCTTATATCATTTTTACTTCTTTCCTGTGAATTTATCCTGTTAGTCAAAATTAGTTCTAGCTTAAATTGAATAGTATGTTTATATTGTTTTGTTGTTCAAATACGTTACATTGGAAAACCTCTTAGCCACAGAAATTAAAGCATGTAGCTTTTTGTATCGTTTCAGGTATCCAGCATATAGCAAGGAAAATATTTCCGAATATATACGAATTATTATATATGCGAAATTGATAACTTGCTGAGTTACTCAATGATCATTAAAGCAGGCTTACGGAGTATTCGATATTCTATTGTTTTACACCTCTTAGAATCTGTCGCCTATATATTATTTCCATAGTTGTGGTGACAATCGAAACCTTCATTATTCACTATTCACTCATTTGCAAAATTCGTTTCTGCATGTCCACCATATGTTTTACAAGATATATGTATCTCATCACGTATCAAAATATCATAGTCTATTGGCATGGTGCTCAATACATATATAGGTTGAACTTTCAGCCTCAGGTCCCAAAATAATTAGTTTCTGTTTTTCCGTATTATCTATCTTTTCTAGCCTCCTAGGCTAGAATGCAACCTGAAGTTACCGCAACTGTAATTATAATCACATATAATCTCTCAAAGGTTAAAATTAGAGTAATAAAACTCTAGACTATTTCATCTTCCTCATTCGAGCCACCTATAGGTAGAGATAGATGACATGTATGGTCCACCATAGGGAAAACACTATAAAAATGAGGCTCTCGATTACGTAACAACTATATGTCCCAAGTTTCGGGATTTGGCTTCCTATTTATATAGCAATGACTCATATTATTTAGCAATTGATACTAGTGGAAACTATTACAAAAACCCAGCCTATTCTGGATTGTATGGAGCACCAAACTCCACTTGGCTTTAGTTTGCAAATATTTTGGGAAGTCTGTTTTATCTCGAGAATAGTTGCTCATATACCCTCATTGCGAAAATATCGGTGTACCTTAAATTTTTTGGCTTAGGCAACTATCATTCGTTCCTATAGTAGATTGATCGAATTTTCAATCATCTACATAGCTGAAAAAACGTACATATATACGATCAACTTGGAAGCAATGAAATGCTTCTAAAAGTCAGAGATCTTGGTAGTTTCAGGGACGCCGGCGACATTTTGGGAATCGAGGAATCTCATCAGTACATGTAACATAATCAACAGAGAAATAAGTAGAAGAGCTTTATAATCTGAACGCTGGGAACTGAGTAGTAAAATTTGATAGTATGTGACTTACATTGGACCGTGATTTGCTCCATAAATATGAAAAGTTACTGAGGCCCTACGTAAAGAAGAAAGGGCGAAAATTCTCAGACCGTAGCCTCATCCATGGTCCAGCTTACTTTAGTTTTCGTGAATTTCAGGTAGGCTTTCAGGGGTTGCTAACCTTTGGTGCTTTATACCCAAAATCATGATGAAGGTGAACTATGATTATACGATATGTCAATTTGCTCTAGCTGGAAAACGGCTAAAAACGCTTGTGCGATGGGAATAAGGGGTGTAATTAAACACTTGTCGAAAAAAAGTTGGGTAGAATACGGTTGCAAGAGCTTTTGAAAAGAAATTGCTGGTGAATGACGTTTATGATTTTCGTAGACATTCAACAATCCTGGACCTAAGTATCATCATAACCCAATGTGTGTAAGATGTAGTAGTGATTCCTTTTCCAGTTGGTTGATTAGCTTTGAATTATTGAGTATTTCTACGTGGTATTCATTTCAAATGTGGCTACAATTGCTCTTTCCTCATATGAACCAACTTTCCAATTATGGCTGATGAAGGGATAATATATGATGTATCGAGGCAAATAAAAATCACGGAAGTTCATTCTTATTGGAGTGTTTCATGAAGAGAAATACATAATGAATAATCGTTATGGTACTATAAAATTGGAGTTCTGTGAGTATCTTTTATATGATCTCGCAAGAAAATAATATTTTTATTCAAAAAAGCTTTTACCAAAATTTCAATGTTTCACACAAAAGTGCACTATGTCATCTTTCAGGCAGCCAGACTTTTGCCTTTGAGTTCTTTTTCAAGCAGAATTTCAAGTAAATTTTCGATTGAGTTGTCTGACACAAGACACTTGATTGCGGTTATTGTAGCTCAAAATGAGAAGCCTTGTGAAGAGATTTTGGATTGGGCTCTAAATTATCCGAATCGTTTTCTTATTGATCAAATTGACTTAGTAAACGGATAATGATTACATATTTGAGCCCACAATAATAGTAACAGTTTTGATAACTGACAATAGGAAATTTTTGCAGAAATCATTATGTATCCATATATTCCTAGCTACCTCATCTTAGATGCGCATTATATTAAAACAAAAGCTAGTTTCCGCTATTCTATTGGATTGATCCTATGATTGGGGCCCACACCGTCCTTTTACTTTTTTACAAAATCATCATATGCTAAGTAGAATTCTAAAAGCTTCCAACGAAGCGAGTTTCTAACTATTTAGACTATAGAAGATTAAGAAAAAGATATTGTTGGTACAACTTTACGTCAATCGCAATTTCTTTTTTTGATTAACAAATCGTCCTTTAAGTTAGTTTATCAGTACAGTCGTTCTGTAATTGACATTCATCAGATCAGAGAAAAATATTTTCAGGAGTAATTGTAACGAGACTCTTTATTTTTTATTGATAATCGTTGACTGGGTTTGAAAAGCAGCAATGGCAAAAAAATAAATACTGAGCTTATATTTTGCAGCCATTTTACGGCCTCGTTGATCGAATTACGTCTATGAAAGTCAGCAGCTGTACCAAGGGCAAAAGCATACAGAGGATTAATCAAGCAATCCTCCCAATTTTCTTATTTTGTTCAGTGCTAATTGAATTTTTTGGGTTGAAACTCAATTACACAGTTTATCTTCTTTACATCAGTACGCCATGACCCTGATACTTTGTACCATCGGTCGACAACTCCATTGAGTCTTCAGAGCTAGATCAAATTGATCAATTTCCTGAACATTCGCTGGGTGAAACTAGTTAAGAAAGGCAAGTTTTGAAATATGATAAATCTGTAGCATTCACATCAACTGCTAATTCAAAGCTTTCGAATCTGCTTTAACTCTACTGGCAAATTTTATTGATGAACAAAAACTCGACCCCAACAGAAACTGGAGATAATAATAATAACAAAAGATACATCCAGCAATTACGCCGCCTTATCAAATCATTTTCACTTGGGAATTTGAGACAGTATGCATCAATAAGGCTTCAATTTGATCAAAAGATTCAAGTAAGACAATGTTTTTAAAAATAGAAATCAAAAGTCAATCTTACCGTGAAATTTGATCTGTGAAGGATGGGCCCTGGTAGCATTCAGGCTCTCAAATTTACACCTAAATATAGAACATGCGATAAGAAATAGAAGACACTTGAATCATTGGCAATCTTCTACACTTTGAGTTACAACATTTTCTTTTATCACAAACCGGAGCGTTTATGTGCACCCAAGAAGATAAAGACACATTCATCTCATATTGGAATGGATCAAGAACCATGCAACAACTGTATTGCAACATCCGATTAAATTTGTACATGTTTCACAATCAGGCAACCGAAGCAGGTAATTACTTTCAGTACGCAACTATAACCAATTGCTAACGAACAGTCTACAAGTTGGCGAAACTTCATGCCTCCGTTTGGCAGCATGTGCCCAAAACATGGTCTAACAGATAGCTATCACAAACTATGTGTTTCTTAAAGTTACCAAATTAATCGATTGGGACAATAATATTTCCTTTTAGAGTGACCTCCAAGTGTAGCGCTCATGACAGCAGCTAACATATTCACGTTCTTTCCAAAGGCAGTTGCGATTATCCAGTTATAGCCATGCCTTTGCACTACTATACAGTCCGGCAAACATAGACACTGATCATAACTAAGTCATATTGTCTTCTCTTATATCCTCGCACGTGTGTACCACGAAGCATATAAATCTTCGATACGCTGATAGATACAATACCAAAGATAACCTCAAAGCCAGGCATTTTGAGGATGTCTTGTTGCTTGATTATTGAAATACGGCACAGCTTACTGTAGTCAGGTTCTAAGTTTCTGTTTCGATATCTACCTCTTCCACAATCTTCTACAAATTGGACTGACAAAAATGGGAACTAAAAACAGATAAGTTTCCTTGATATAAATAAAGGTCTGACACTTCAGGCATCAATTTGTCATGAAGTCTTCGAGGCTCAACATTTCTGGGACAAAATTCGGGCTCCATCCTCAATATCCTTCAAATCAAAAGTCACTTTTTGGGTTACTTTGACCATGAAGATCTCGTCAAGATGAACCTAATATGTCCAACAAGTAACTACAGTACCACTACAATGCTATAGGGCTGAGAACAAAGTTTCAAGACAAAAATTTGAGAATTTTCTTATTTCGTGCGCTACTTTTCGGAACTGGTACGTGTAGTAAAATTTTTCTCCAACACTTTCACGAAGTTGTTTTTGATGCTGATTCGGGTGTCGATACATGCTGCAGTAAATAATAATTGATTGGAGCAAAATTTTCCATCAAAACAATAGGTAAGCGAAATCCTTTTGAAGATAAAGAAAAGCCTGCTTTTCAAAGTACCAAAATTATTTCGCTATCTGATTCGGTCAAAAGATAGAGGCGAGGTAGTTGCACTGTGAATTTTGTACTGAAAGGAGGCTTTTTCCGCTTCCAAGATCGCGTAGAATGAAGAGATGAATATGAACAATAAAGGAGGATTTCCAATCGACACCGACCTACGATTGGCCTTTGTATCTTTCGCTGAAGACTTGCCTACATTGATCAATTTTCACGTCTTCAAAGACTGCGAATAAACCCTTTCAATTATATACACTCATGTGGTGTCCGCAGAAATAACCTGATCTGAAGGAGTGTCATTTAGGTTGAAGACAAAATCAGATCCGCGATCCTTCTGGATCTGGGAAGTTAAATCACGATGATGTACTAGTTGCAATTATACTCTCTTCGAGATCCAGTGTCAGTGCCGAAGTTTCAGATTATCAACTTACATTGGTAGCTGGAGAGCTGAAACTTACGAAATATTTTTCAGACACTTCCTGATTGTTGAGTGGTGAAAAACAATCCCACAAAAAATAATTACTGTAAATTAAGTACTGTTACAGTACTGCTCAAAAGGTAGTTAGTCGAGATACTTGTCAAAATATTTTCTATGCTCATGAATCTGCCTTTACGATTCCTCTTCCAGCTGTACCTTCCAGACACTGGCGTTGCTATCGTTGCCCAAGTATATAGCCAACCTCAATACCTAATCATCCTTTAGTATGGACCAATATCGTGCCCCGGTTCCTAATCCATACGATCAGAAGTTGCTGGAGCACATATTACCAAGTGACCACGAGCTGAACCATTACCTCACAGAGACGTGCTTTAGAACAACCAGATTGAATCTGACACCACCAGTTGAGCGAAAAGGTAGGTACTAAAAATAACCCGACGAGCTGCTGGTAACCACCCACCTTTGAATGCACAGCTTCGTTCTTGTGTAGCAGAAATGAATTTTTGCTCGAATGTGTATGTTTGGCCATGTTTTCGTACGTTGGTCTCTGGTGATCTGCGATTGAACATGATTGAGAAAATGCGTTACCAATCATGTCGCGAAAAGAATGTTTGTGCATCTTTGGTTCGTTTGCACAGATTTTTCTCCTAGAATTGCTTGATAAGAGCTCCAGTTGTTATTGTGTTTGCCATATATGAGCAAAGCCAACGCTTTCATTCACATAAACAATGTACCCGTATTGATACAGCAGTTTGTTATCAGAATGGCAAATTGTGATCAGTTGATATCTTCTCAATGCTCAAAACCGGGAGCTTTTTATCAATATTAAGTAAATTTGTAGCCGAGATCCAAACGACGAGCTTGTTTATACCCCAAAAGACCTTTGAATTGACTAAGTATCAATACATTGAACACGATATTGGGTTTATCAGCCCTAACTGGACACCGATGCCCTTGGGAATTTTCAGAAGAGAAAAAGGACGCGAGCGGGCCCAAGTCTGTTTGCCGCCCTAGTTTCCTGTTTTGTTCTCTGAGCTTTGCCTTGAACCATTTCCAGTCCTTCATTTGCTCAATTGGCTGACACAAACTCCTACTCCTAAACAGGCTATTTTTAGTTTGATTAAAAGTTTGCTTGTTTCAGTCAGTCGTCAAGACACTCAGACCAACTCCAAGTTTAACACTGTGATATTGGATCATGATCTGCCGAGTTGCAACCTAGTAACCTGAGATTTATTCACATAAATGATCAAGTAAAGACGCTTAACAGATATCCTGATGCATGCAGACTATTTTTTGTTGCACAATCTAATTCATATGCATAAGGCTAGAAACTAAGGAAGCAAAGCTATGATATGAAAAGATCAATAAGAAGAAAACGAGACTAGAGTGAAAAAATATCGTATACACATGAACTATATATATATATATATATATATATATATGATGTATGTCCCCCGTTTTTGGCATATTTGGCAACCAGATCTTTCTCATTAGCTGCCGACTGTCTTGTTATATTTTTACCGTGAATTTCTTTATTATCTCAGATAATACTTACAACTGGTGAAAGTATGTATGCTCATTAAAGCTCTGAGCTTTGTCACTCACTAACACGCTTCTAGCAATGACAAACAAGTTCTTACTTTCGTTTATAACCGTCCAATCCCTCGCAGCCAGTGCTTTGGCCAATGCTAATGGTCAAGAATTTGGTTTTGAAGATTGCGAGACAAAAACTCATACACTTGTTTCTTCCGTTTGGAAAACATCATCATACCAAACCTCATCCTGTGAAACATACGATGATTATGGGAATACAAAATGGAATCAAATGTGGACGACTGAGTCAGATTGTGAAACCCAAACATATTTTTCAGAAGAAACCATAACCCATCCAGCTACCGTTGCTGCTACTCCAACTGGTAAACCTGAATTTGATACTTCTTGTACCGACGAGGAAGGATGGGGTAAAACTGAAAGTTTGTCAATTTCCATGTCTGAAGCTGCCTCTTCTATAACTTCAACCGCTACACCCGCTTCTAGCGAAACATGTTACCCAGTTTGGACCGGCTCTGAAGTTTGTTCTAGCTTCACACCTGGTGCTTTCGAAGGTTGTGAAGACAAATCGTTATGTCAATATACCCCATACACTACCACTGTCTGTACACCAATTGTATCAGTTCCAAGTCACTCAGTCTCATGTCCTTCATTATCTGTTCCATCAATATCTTCTTTACCTTCAGCTTGTTTCTCAGCATGGACTAAAACCGAAGTTTGTGAGACTTTCACTGCTCCAGCTGAATTTGGAGATGAAGAGTGTACCAAATCGTTCTGTCAATACATCCCAGTTATGGGTGCTACATGTTATGGATCAACTAGTACCACAATCTCCATTCCTGCCGTTCCAACCCCATCCTCAGTTTCAGCTTCTATTACAGTTTCATTGTCAGTAGCATTTTCATCAGCCGCAGTTACTCCTACTGTTCCAAGTATCACCGTTCCATCCTCGGTAGTTTCTGCTTCTGACGAAACATGTTTCCCAGTTTGGACCGGCTCTGAAGTTTGTTCTAGCTTCACACCTGGTGCTTTCGAAGGTTGTGAAGACAAATCGTTATGTCAATATACCCCATACACTACCACTGTCTGTACACCAATTGTATCAGTTCCAAGTCACTCAGTCTCATGTCCTTCATTATCTGTTCCATCAATATCTTCTTTACCTTCAGCTTGTTTCTCAGCATGGACTAAAACCGAAGTTTGTGAGACTTTCACTGCTCCAGCTGAATTTGGAGATGAAGAGTGTACCAAATCGTTCTGTCAATACATCCCAGTTATGGGTGCTACATGTTATGGATCAACTAGTACCACAATCTCCATTCCTGCCATTCCAACCCCATCTTCAGTTTCAGCTTCTCTTACTTTCTCATCGTCTGTTCTTGCTACCTCTTCATCAGTTGCAGAGTCCTCGGTTGTTTCTCCCTCCTCAATCGCTTCTTCTGCGATTGTACCATCAGCTCCAATTTCATCAGTTGTTGAATCATCCATTGTATCTTCTGTTGTTGTACCATCAGCTCCAGTTTCATCTGTCATTTCCGTCACATCCACTGCTGTTTACTCATCCTCTTATGCAGTTCCTAAAGAGTCCACATATTCATCTTCATCTGTGTCATCTTTCGCATTCCAAAACTCAACATACTCCGTTCCGGTAGAAGAATCTACTTCATATGTGACTGCATCCTCAATTTCTACAACCTTGGTCACTATCACTCACTGTAAAGACAATGCTTGCCAAACTTCCATTGCGACTACCGGTGTTACTATTGTTACTACCACAGTTGAGGGTGTTTCTACTGAATATACTACCTATTGTCCTCTTTCTTCATCATCCGTTGTCTCCTCTGTTGTTGTACCATCAGCTCCAGTTTCACCAGTTGTTTCGTCATCATCAGTTGCTGCATCATC